>JAFEMH010002512.1:0-335597 GCA_022495995.1 Adenophora triphylla var. japonica | reverse complement strand
AAATCTGTAACTTAGATAATGAGACATTCCTCTTCACACCAGTTGCCCATTGATAGCGCCTGAGCGAAGCCTAGAAACACATCTAAGGCGAGTAGATGGAGAGTTTAGCTTCTATCTTTGTTTCAATGTCCTTGCCTCGAGTTTTCACCACCTACGAGGCTCTATCTTGCAAATCCCTGCTTGCCTCTTTTTTAACCCACCAACTTCGCATTGTTCCATACTAATATGGCCTCTCCATGTCCCTCTGCAAGGCCAGCTGCTTCCTAGCTCTAGTGGGTCTCTTTTCGCTCAACCAAGCCGAGTTGAAGCAAAACACGGCTTCAACGGATAAATAGGGTTGTTCCGGTCAATTCCGTGAGATCCAATCACAGATTTCCAAGATAATTATCCATTGATTTCAAGGAAAAGAATATTATTTTTGTTGATAATTGTATGTCCATGAGGGGAGATGAAGAGATTGTTTGTGAGGAATTTTGTTTGCGAGAATGAGGATGATTGACAAGTGAAGGAGGGAAGAATTAAAGGAGGAGGAAAAGAAATAAGTGTTGATTGGTCTAAACCCCGGTTTTGATGATGATTTGGGGAATTGATGATGGGAAGGAGAAAGGATGAATTAATTGGGAGTTTGTGGAGGATTCCATGGAGGAAGTTAATTGGAAGGACATATTTTATTTTTTGGAAGGATAGTCCACAGAGCATGTTGTTGCTTTAATGGAGGATAGTCCACCGGTTTATGATGAAGCACGAGATGATTCAAGTGGTGAAGCCGAAGAAGTGTATGCGAGATCAAGGAATTATCGTGGTGGTTCAACGGAGTGTTGAATGTGAGTGAGAGTAGAAAACGAGGATTGGCTTTGTCATAACATTTTTCGGACTAAGTGCACTAACATGGGGAAAGTGTGCAACGTGATCCGTGATGGTGGTAGTTGTGAAAACATGGTTTCCACTTAGATGGTTGAAAAATTAACTTGAAAACGGAAGAACACCTGGCCGTCTAAGTTGTCTTGGTTGAGCGAGGGGAGTTCTTTGAAGGTGAACATGCGGTGCTTGGTGCAATTTTCAATTGGCAGCGTTACTAGGATGGTGTATGGTGTGATGTAAAATTGCTAATGGTTGTGTGTATTTTATTAGCTTGGTGAGTCGTGGTTGTTTTGATAGGAGGGTTCGACATGATGGCTACAAGAACACTTATACCTTTACGAAAGATGGAGTGGCGGTTGATTTTGGTGGCCTACTCACTACCGAAAGAAACTTGACTCCGGTAAGGCTTACGTCCCCATTAATCATCAACTCCTCGGCGCTGGTCTGAGTATTGGATGACTCATCGGAGAAGCGACATAGTAGGTACGGCGGCAAGTTGGTGCAATTCGAAAAAGAATTGTTTTCAAGGCGGGAGAATTTCTTTGGGTTCACGTGTGCAAGATGGGGTTTTACATTGAAGCGTCATATTGGTATCGACTTCGTGGTCGAGTCTTTTCAAGGGGGGTGAATGATACATTTACGAGATGAAGAGACGAGGGTGAACAATAATTTCTTTTGAGGCCGAAGAAGCGAGGCGAGCTCAGTGACCGCCGCCCTTCCCCACCCGGGCGTGTGCCTCACCTGAAGAACATCAAGGCCGGAGCTGCGGTCGCGAGGCGGGCGCCTCGAAGAAGGCCAGGTGGCGCTGAAGCAATGACGGGATTTTCTTTGAAGTTTTTAATGCTTTGCGATTTTTAAAACAATTAACTAGGGTATTTTAGTCCTTTCTAGTCTAATACGTTTTTAGGGTTTCTTAGAAGTATTTAAACTTCTTTTAGTTGTTGAAAGAACTAGTTTTTGGATTTATGAAATATGAATTAAAGGACAAGAACGAGTGTGCCTTCTTCGTTAACGATTCTTGTTGGTTTTCGTTCGGTTCCATCTCATAACCTTTGTTCCATACATCATGTTTGTTGCGAGTTTGTTGCAAAATTTATGCATGATCCGAGTCAGCTCATTTTGGGGAAGCAAAATTGGGTGTGTTGAGATACATTAGAGGTACTACCAATTTTGGCATGAAGTATGAGAAAAATGCAAGTGTTAAGTTACATGGTTATTGTTAAGACCTAACTATGTAGCCACATAGTTATATAAGGTTTTGACAAAGAAACATATCTTATCCAATGCTATGTGGCCCCGGCCAAGATAACTCATGAACATTGGACGGCCATGACTCCAAGCGCACATCTCATAAATCAAGCTGGACGGCAATGAGTCATCTAGCGGCAATGATCCAAACCTGAGACCAAATCCATACTCATCAATGTATTTATTTACATATGGATCATTACATTTCTCCTACCCAAGTCCTTGACCCCTAATCCCGCAAACTCAAAGAACTAAGCATGGCGGCTAAGGTTCTCAACATCGGAAGGTCTGATCCCTCGGCTTGACTATGATCTTCGGCATCATGTGATGATGCCTCCATGTGATTATTGGAATGTGCCTTGCCCCAATTCCCTCGATAGATGTTTGCCGGCTCTACATCTCCATGAAGATCATATACAATGGTTGCAGATTACACCCCGTTATCATCCGATTAAACCGAGGCTCTAAATGCAAAAACACTATTTCACCCACTTGAATTTACTACCTTGTCTCCTCCAGCGGCTATATTCAAGCCTATAAAAGGAAACCTTCAAGAGTAGACTCTGGCCCTTGAACACACAACTTGCAACTTTCCACTTCAATCCTTACACATACATATAAAAGCGTGCAACCAACAATCAAACAACTTTGAGACACTTGTGGCCTATTGCCAGTGTATAAACTATTTTGTAAACCACTTAAGACTAAGTGTGTATTGTAATTTGCTTCGTAGCAAACAAATCCCTAATTGGCTTGTACTAATTAGGAAGAGGAGGTTCAAGGAACTTGCCTAATCATCCTTTGTAAATCTTAAGAGTGAACTAGATTTAAGTGGATTTGATCTCACTTGTCAAGGTTGACAGTGAGGGTGGACGTAGGAGGAGTGAACTACTGAACCACCTTAAAATTCTTGTGTTCATTTGCATTATCACCACAATACACACACACACACATCTACACACACATACACTAATCACTTGTTTTTACATTATTTCAAGCACTAGGGAGGAGTTCTGCAGTTAACTCTGGAACCACCTTTAAAATTCTTGTGTTCATTTGGTATCAGTGCTCAAGTCTTCACCTACAAAAGTCTAACAACTTCTGTAGAAGGATCAATTCTCAACCTACCATGCCTCAACCAAGGAGAGAAATAATGCGAGAAAGACATTCCACGGCCATTGATGGCTTGTGGATCCTTTGAAAGCTATGCTTCAAAAACTCAAAACCTACTCACTTGATGCAACCGCATTATCTCGGATCTCGGTTTGCTCTAGAAAATGAAGTCACTCCGCCCCCGTCTCACTAGATACACAAAATGGTGGGAGAAGTAAAATGAAATCCCGCTTAATTTCGGGATCGGGAATCGTAAAGGCAACTAATTAGTGCCGTCTTAAAGTCAAGAACATACTCCAAAAAGAGTTTAAATGACTCCCTTGCTCAAGAAATTGCTAAAGAACCAACCGCAAAGAGCAAAGGCATGGGAACTTTATCCATACCAAAATTTCGTAAACACACCGTTGTTAGAAACCCGAAAACTTATACAACCTTTCTTAGACAATCCTCCTTATAATTTCCAAACTCTACCACTACAAGAAACATAAGCATTAGGGTCGGCCCGTCACCATCCCTAAAAGCCAATTTGCCGTCCCCTAAAAGCCATTTAGAATTCGGGCCTTAAGGATGGGACTTTGGGGTCCGAATAATGTGCGTACTCTAAAACTTTGGGACCCCCGTCACCGATCCCTTAAAAAGGTATTAAAGACGCGCATGCTTGGTCCTTAAAATTAAATTTAGCGCCAATATTTTGGAGCCAATTTTTTTTATTTGGGATCGGGTTAAGATTAGGGTCGAAACCTTTGCCGACCCTAATCATTAATTTAGCGCCAATTTATTTATTTTCCCGGGGAAATTATTAGGGACATGCGTCGCCGACCCTAATGTAATTTTGCGCCAAAATATATAATTTCTCGGGAGAGGGAAAGATTTAAGGTCTACTTTCAACGACCCAAACAAGCTTGTATCCCAAAATATAAATCTTAATCCACATCAATAAGAACTTACTCCATTCGGTCTCAAAATGAATTGAATGTTCATTCTTTTTCAAATTTACTCATTATCAAAGCAAATTTGAAATGTTTTTGAAACTTTATTTATCTTGGGACTAGAGAGACTAACACAATAACCATAATCAATTCAACGCAGGTACGTATACGATGAGAACTAAACAAATAATCCAAAGTTAATGAGCTACATCATTCAAATATAGGTCTTTGCCAAAAAAAAAAATTAGATCATGTAGAACTACTCAAATTTTCCATTAAAAATACTCTAATCTAAATAATTAAGTCTCCAACTAGTTCAAATAATCCAGATTGCATACCGAAAGGTCCCGTTTACTTTAGATCAAATCAAAGGTTAGGCAAGTAAGGTTTGACAATGAGATGAAATCTTAGCCGTTAATCGTAGGTTAACCGGTTTTAAAGATTAGAGTTAAATGTGCAAATAGCGGAATAAATAAGTGTTGAAATAATGTAAAGGCAAAGTCAATAGCAAGTTTCGTGTGTGAGATGTGTGATTGTGAGTTGTGTGATAATACCAATTGAACACAAGGAATTTTAAGGTGGTTCGTAGTTCACTCCTCCTACGTCCACCTCACCGCCAACCTTGACAAAGTGAGATCAATCCACTTAAATCTAGTTCTGTTAAGATTTACAAAGGATTGATTAGGCAAGTTCCTTGAACTTCCTCTCTTCCTAATAAGTACACATCTATTAGGGATTATGCTCTACACCGAGCAAATTACAATTCCAACTTAAAGTCGGTCCTTAAGGGGTTCTTACAAATCGGTTTATACACCCGAGACTCAGTTACAAGTGTCTTAATGTTGTTTCGGATTGCTTGGGTTTGCGTGCTGAGAAAGGTTGAAGGTAAGGTTGTAAGAGTTGTGTGTAAAGGGGTGAGGTCTTCGATCCTTGGAGAGTTCCTTTTTATAGGCTAGGAAATAGCCGTTGGAGGAGACAAGGAGACAAGGTAGTAAAATGCATGTTGGAGTTGCATTTAGAGCCTTTTGCTGACTCGGGAGAATAATATAAGCATTTGGAATCTGCAACCAAGCTATGTGATCTTTATGGAGATGAGCCGGCAACATACGTATGGAGAGATTGGGCAAGGCACATCTTGGTCATCACGAGAATTCCTTCATTGCCGCTACGATGTTGGAAGATCATAGCCGTGCTGAGGGACGAAGTCTTTCTTTGTGGAGAACCTTAGGCTGTCGGGCCAAAGCAAGTCTTTAGTAGTTTGCGAGGTGCTTAGGAGTTAAGGATTTGTGTGTAATGATCCTTCGTATATAAAAATACATTTGATTTATATGATTTGGACTTTTGGTTTTTTATCATTGTTGTCCTATAGGTTTGATCATTATATCATTGTTTGTCTAGTTTTGATATAAGGATGTGCAAGGGCTCGAGGTTTGCTTACAAGGTTATATGTTATCTCGCTGGCCGGGCCGATAACATATGATATATTTCTTTGTCAAAACCTTTTATAACTATGCCAGCGGCTTACATAGTTAGGTCTGCTAACAATTTCCCCTTTTTGGCAAAAAGCTAATATATCTATTAAAGATATAACTCTTTGCGAAGATACTCATGAATTTGAATATACCAATGAAAGATGAACTTAATCTTCTTGATTCAATCAAAAGAGCTTTAAAACAAACACATTATCCAAAAATAAACATTGTTTTTTAAAGCGTAAAAAAAAGGTAGGGATTAAAAGTACTTAACCAAACAAAGACATAAAATTTTCTTTAATCGGAAAATTCATCTCTTTCTCTTCTTCTTTTTGCCATAAGGATTCTCTTCTCTTTCTTCTCTCGCGCAAGCAATACTCTCCTTTTCATCTTGTCATCAACACCTCTATAATACATCTCATTTGCTCCATTCCCGAAATTTCATCTCATCATCATATGTGAAGGATTGATCTTCGCCTTCCTTTTTGAGAACGGCCTCTTGGAGAGAGGTTCTTCAATCATCTCTCTTAGTCTCCATTGCCCTATTTAGGGGAGTCTCTCTTTGGTTTTGAGCTTTGACCTCTGGATTCCCGGCAAAGAGGTTAAGAGGAAGAAGTGCGGGTTTGATTGAAGAGAGACTGTGGTTGTTGAGGTTGATGTGTAGGAGGATCTGTTGTGACAAAGGTGAGAACAAGGAGGAGTGTTGAGAACCTGATGCTTTTGCTTTCATCACAGGAGAATCATCTTCATCATCACTTGACCAATCACATTGGGAGCAAAGCACCGTGAGGCTCTCTTTCCCGTGTTAGCAAATTCTTCTTCTTCAGCATTCAACAAATTTCTTTCCTTTGGAGGTCTTCCTTTCTTACTTGGAAACATTTGAGACTTCCAAAATGTGTCTCATTTTGGTTATCATAGACCTTGTAAATCTCTGCATGTCTGTGATGGTCACATGGTATGGAGGCACAATTGTTGAAGGATTGAAGTTTGGAGGAAGATTGGATTGGAGAGATCTGGTGTTTAGGGGGATGAATGAAGGAGGAACAGAAGTAGTTGGAGGAAAGATAGCTGTCAGGCTAGGCTTTACAATGACAGCCATGATTTTGGCTTTGTTGAGAAGGATCCTCCAATACATCTCTTTAGCAAGGTTTATGTAGAGGGCATAAACTAGGGATGAGGGCATGTAGATGCATTCATTGATGTTGCTTGACAATAATTGAGAGAACAACATTTCCAAATCAATGATGGTTCCAATGTCCATGAAGTTTGGCAATCTGGGGGCATTGTGAAAGAAGGAGTTTGGGAGAGCTATCCTATATCTTTTCCATTCCTCATGGGCAAACATAATGAGACCACACCTGTTTCTTGCATGGATCATGATGGAATTTTTGCTCAACAACCAAGGATTAGGGATTAAGTTAGGATTAGCAATCTCAGGAAAATGAGTAATCTCTTTCAATCTTTGGTGGACAGCCAAGATGGAGGGTAGGGAAAAATCAATGTCACAGTCTAAAATCCAGGGTTCACAAGAAGGGAGTATTTCAGACTCAAGAGAAGGATCATGAGTTTCTTGGGTTGGATCAGGCTCACTAGGTTTAGATTGAGAAATAGGTTTAAATTGGGATTCTTGTTCAGGTTGAGATTCAGGATCTTGGGTAGCAAAATAAGGTTCTTGAGTTTGAATAGGTTCAACAGGTTTGGGTTGAGGTGCAGGTGTTAGAAGGGGTCTGTGTTCGTGCATGCTTGCTTTCTTAGCCAAATCTCTGGTTTTGATAAGTTTCAAGGCCTTTTCGGTTTCTTCCTCAGTTAATAGTTGTCTCAAGTAATAGAGAACAGCAGGGACATGCTTGGGATCTTCTAAGGAAAGACCTTCAGAGGCTTTGAAGATGTTTTCAGTAATAGGGGAAGAATCTGAGGGGCTATCAGTTGGTGATGAATGACCAGAGAGTGGCTTAGCTGTCAAAATGGGAGAAGGAGGACCGTTGTTCCCCCCTTAACCGATGCTCATCCTTTTCGTAGCTAGGCTATTCCCCCTATCTTTTCAACACTAGGCTCATTTGGACTGATGTTGGAGGGATTGAGATTTAGGATGCCTTGAGCCACAGAGTCATGAGGTGAACTAGATTGATCTTTAGATGAGGAGGGTTGAGGTGTGGTTGGCTTCAACTTTTTGGATGGGGGAGCATCTTTATCAGACTTTCTCTTCCTAGAGAATGTATTGAGAGCAAGAGAAGGGGTGGAGATTACCTTAGATGGGATCTCAGCACTTGGAGGCAACCTTAGCCGCCGAGGAGGCTTCCATAGCCGTCCCCATGACCGTCCAACCTCGGGCTGCTCTAGCTTCCATTAATGATTCAAAGCAATAGCTCTTCTCACATTTTCATCACTCTCAGTGTCACTGCATTCTTCCTCTTCACCAGCATACTCATCAATGGCTTTGAAGATAGGATCTGATTGGGAATCTTCACTTTCAGCTTGTTCCTCAGCAACCATCTTCCCTTTGTCAGTCCCTTGAGCACTTTCTTGCTCAACAGCTTCCACTATCTCTTCTTGAACTTCCTTTCCTTTTCTAAGCTTCTTTCCTTTTCCAGTTCGTTTCATCTTAGCTAGGCTTTTTCTCCTTTTGATCTTGCTAGGGGAGGTCTCTTGAGCTCTTTCCCCTATTATGACACACTTGTCATGCTTTCTCTTGGATCTCTTATCATTGACCATATTCACCAATGACTTCCATGTCTTCATATCTTTTTCAGATTTTTCTTTCAGTCTCTTTGAGGCTTCATCCAAGTTCTCAGAGCTGTCCCCAAGCTCTAACTTTTTCTTACCCTTGAGTTTGAATGTACTCAAGCTGAAGCTCCTGGTAGGCATCAGGGATGTAGACTCAAGCCACTCATCTTTAAGAGGAGGATTCAATCTTGGAATGATATGATGAAGAATTCCACTCATGAATCTGAAATTGTTCATTCTGGGATTTTGCTTTTTGAATTTCCAAGGAGAAGGGGATATGGCAAGTTGGAAGTTGTGAAGCAATGCAACACTCCAGTTAATCTCCTTGGTTATCAAACTGAGGGCTTGTTTCCATTCATTTGGACTGATTTGGTCAAAGGAGGATTGCTTTCCATCAAACCCTTTGATGACAACATCCATTAGGGTTAATTTGAATAGGTCAAGGTCTTTCTTCATGATTGGTTTATCTTGAACCAAACTTGATAATTTGTAGTAGGTTTATCAAAGAATCTCTTGTAGAAAGGTTCCAAGTTGTTATCTTTTCTATTCCGAGGTTGCAGAGGCCTTCATTCTTGATTGGGATATTGTAAACTTTGGACACAAGCTTTGAGTCACATTGATTTCAGTCCCTTCAATATTGATCCTTATTGCTCCAGATTGCTGTCTTTCTCCCTTCATAAATATTTCTCTGCATAGCTTCTCATAGATGGGAGGTTGAGCTTCCATCATTTTGCAGAGATTATTTGATTCCAAGAGTTCCTTGATTAGAGCTCCAACCTCATACTCATAAAATTCAGGTTTGATGAAGTAACCATGGGCTTGAGGGTAAGACATTGTTGAATGAAACAGGGTTTTTAGGGTTTTGAAGAACAGAGTAAATCAGAGAGAGGATTTAGGAGGAAGAAGACAGTTTGAAGGAAGAAAGGTTATTTTTGCAAGGTTAAATGGTAATTGATGTGGGGATTGGTGGAGTTCAACGGCTAATACGTGGGTTACTGCATCGGTTAAAATTTGCATTTAAGAGAGAGACTGTTCATGAACAGTGTTATTTGTCTCCACTCATTACTTGTACAATAACTTCCCATAAACCATGGGAGTTATTTCCGTACACAAAGGCAAAATTTCAGAGGGAATAAACAGAGACATTAATAGATATGTGTTAGTGGCAAGTTCCAAAACTTCCTCGATTTGGCAAGAACTAAATTCATAGCCGTCGACTTAATGACCAGCCAAGCCTATTTTGAATAATCATTGCCACTATTTTGACTGAAACTAAATTTGGCTATAAAAGGAAATAGTTTAGATGAAGAAATTTACCAAATTCATTTCATTCATAGCTAATGGGAAGACTTGTTTCAAAGTTCACCCTAGCAAAATGGCTAAGACAAAGAAAGAGACTTGTTTTTCAAAGTCCAAGGGTAGATGAAACAAGAGAGCAAGGTTCGAGAGAGAGTTTCGTCATATAGGCTCTAAACTGATACTGGTTTGGAACATGAAGTGGATCAAATGCTCAATGATGATCCACATAAGGAAGAGGAGTTGAGAGAGAGAGAGAGATAAGAAGGAAATTTTGGGAGGAGGAGAGACTAGCACTTTTGGAAGGAGAGAAAAATAGGTTGAGGGAGATAGCTAAGAACAAGGGTAAAGCTAAGATGGTTGAGGAGGGGCATAATGATCTGACAGCTAAGGTTAAGCTGTCAAGAAAGGAGAGGGAAGGAGAATCAAGTAAGCAAGTTAAGGAAGGTGTAGAGAGGGTTTATACCTTGGGTGAGCTAGTGAATCTTGATAGTAATGTAAGGATTAAGGTTGACGCACAAATTGGTCAACCTGATTTCATAGCTGTCAAGGAATACACAGCTGTCACCAGGGATTCCCTAACTCTTAGCCAAACAGTTCTTCAGGGAACTGGAGATAACTTTGCAGGAGTGCAAAGTTCTCCTTCCAAGGTTTATATGAAGTTGTTTTCTCAATTTCTCAAGTGTTTGAGTCCAGCTGTTCTGAATGGTGGTGAAGATGAAGGTCCTCAGTCTGATCAAGCTATCATTGCATAGGCAAGTACAAATACTTCAGGTACCTTCAGCTTTCTCTCACCACTCAGTGAGTATCCTCCTTATAACGCAGTTGAAGAATGGTGGCCAAGGAGGGTGTGTCCTTCTTTGCAGTTCTCAACCACAGCCATTGATCCTTTTATGGAGAGGCACCCTGTATGGCTAGAGAGATATGGAGACATTAAAGAGAATGCATATCAAGCTCCAGACATTATCTATAGTGATAAAGGATATGGGGATGATTACTTCCAAGATCAGCTATGGGATAAACAGGACTGACAGTCCTTAGCTATCAAAGCTTTTCAGAAGGGCTTGCTGTGATGAGAAGGAGGGTAGTGAAGCTTTTGGTAATATGGATTTATGTTTGTTTTTATGATCTTTGTGTTTGATGTTTGATTGTAAGGTAGGAATGAATTTTGGTTTTGATGTTTAAGAGGCTTTTGGTTTGGTGGAAGGGGTTAGCCAGTCGATACCATGTTGTTGACAGCGGCCATAAGATAGGGTTTTATCTTTAATGAATAAGAGTCTTTATTTTGGTAAGTTGATCATGCCTAGCATTGCTCTTAACATCTCAAATCTTTTCTCATCCATAGCCTTTGTTAGAATATCAGAGACATTATCCTCAGTACAAACTTTAGCAAGGTTGATATTCCCTTTTTCAACATGATCTCTGATGAAGTGATGTCTGACCTCAATATGCTTTGTTTTTGAGTGTTGGACAGGATTTTCTATCATGGCAATTGTACTTGAGTTGTCACAAAAGATGGGAATGTTAGACAATTCAATTCCAAAGTCTTGTAGTTGACTTTTGAGGTAAAGTATTTGTGAACAACACAAGCCAGCAGCAATATACTCAGCTTTAGCTGTTGAGGTGGCTACTGAGGTTTGCTTTTTGCTTGACCATGAAATAATTCTAGATCCAATAAATTGGCATCCACCACTTGTGGATTTTCTATCTAGATTACATCCAGCATAGTCAGAGTCAGTGAATCCAATTAGAGAAAATGGGGATTCAGTAGGATACCACAAACCATAATCAGGGGTTCCTTTGAGATATCTCAAAATTCTCTTGACAGCAGAGAGATGAGATTCCTTGGGGTTTGCTTGAAATCTAGCACAGAGACAGACACTGAACATAATGTCAGGTCTTGAAGCTGTCACATAAAGAAGAGATCCAATGTAACTTCTGTAAAGTGTTGGATTTACACTTTGACCATCTGGATCAGCATGAAGTTTGGTTGTGGTTGACAAGGGAGTTTTGGCAGAGGAAGCAGTTTGCATGTCAAACTTCTTGATCATATCCCTTGTGTATTTAGCTTGGTTAATGAATATTCCTTCCTTCATTTGCTTGACTTGAAGCCCTAAGAAGAAAGTGAGCTCACCAATCTTGCTCATTTAAAACTAATTCTTCATAATATCCCCAAATTCAGTGCACAAGTCCTCATTTGATGAGCCAAAGATGATGTCATCAACATAGACTTGTATGAGCAACTGATCATCTCCATATTTCTTGATAAACAAAGTGTTATCAATATGGCCCTTGGTAAATCCTTTGCCAAGGAGATATTTAGATAGGGTATCATACCAAGCTCTTGGTGCTTGCTTAAGCCCATATAATGCTTTGTCCAATTTGTATACATGATCAGGAAATTTGGGATGCGCAAATCCAGGAGGTTGAGATACAAACACCTTTTCATTTAGGACTCCATTCAGAAATGCACTCTTGACATCCATCTGAAACACTTTCATCTTCTTGAATGAAGCATAGGCAAGAAATAACCTTATAGCTTCAAGTCTTGCAACTGGTGCAAAAGTCTCATCATAGTCAATACCTTCTTCTTGTCTGTATCCTTGAGCAACCAGTCTATCTTTGTTTCTTACTACAACTCCTTCTTCATTCATCTTATTCCTAAAAACCCATCTTGTTCCAATGACAGTTTGGTTCTTTGGCTTAGGAACAAGCTTCCAAACTTTATTTCTTTCAAATTGCTCCAATTCTTCCTCCATTGCTTCTATCCAATCTGGGTCTTGAAGGGCTTCATTAATCTTTTTGGGTTCAATTTGAGAGATGAAGGCACTCATTAGAGAGTCAAGAACTGACATGTCAGGTGGAATGTCCATTTTGTGTATAGGTAGGTCAATATAGATACTTTTGTTTGGAGGAATGATGTGGGTAATGGTTTCAGGTTGAGGAATTGAATGAGAGGAGTTGTTATCAGGTTGGTTAGAATCTTTTTCAAGAGAATTTTGATGACTGGATGAAGGTAGGTTATGAGGTGCACCTTGGCTGTCAGATTCACCTTTGCTGTTGAGAAGGGATTCTTGGCTGTCAAACAAAGTAGGTTGTTTATTAGTGTCTTTGGGCACTATATAGTGAAGGGAAGGTGAATCTTCTTCAGGAATGATACATGAGGGATCATGCACAGGAGACACTTCAGGTAGGTTATCTGAATTTCCCACAGCTTCATCAAAATCACATAGCTCAGTGTGACTTTGGTCATTATTTTCATCAAAGTCTACATGAATTGATTCCTCTACAACAAGTCTTCTTTTGTTGTAAACCCTATAGGATTTGCTAGTGTTGGAGTATCCAAGGAAAATTCCTTCATCACTTTTTGAATCAAATTTGTCAAGATTGTTTTTCCCATTGTTGTGTATGAAGCATCTACTTCCAAAGCCATGGAAGTATGAAATGGTTGGTGTTCTTCCATTCCAAAGTTCATAGGGAGTCTTGGAGTGAAACTTGTTGATAAGAGTCTTGTTCTGAACATAGACAGCATACAGTGACTGCTTTACCCCAAAAATACTTGGGAAGGTTGTGCTCTGACAGCATAGACCTTGCTGCTTCACAAATTGTTCTATTCTTTCTTTCAGCAACCCCATTTTGCTGAGGAGTTCTAGGAGCAGAGAAATTGTGCTCAATCCCTTTTTGATCACAGTATTCTTCAACACCAGTATTCTCAAATTCCTTACCATGATCAGATCTGATTTTGATGATGGATAAACCCTTTTGGTTTTGAATTTTATTGAACAGTTTGACAAGTTGTTCTAATGTATCTCTTTTAGATTCAAGAAGGATGATCCAAGTAAATCTGGTGTAGTCATCAACTACAACAAGAGAGTATCTCTTTCCACCAAGAGATCTAGTTCTGATGGGTCCAAAAAGGTCCATGTGGAGAAGTTGAAGTGGTTTTGAGGTATCTAATCTGGTTTTGGCAGTGAAGGAGGTTTTCTTTTGTTTTCCACATTGACAAGCTTTGCACAACTTGTCCTTTTTGAAGGGTATTTTGGGTAGGCCTTTTACTAGGTTTGAGTTGGATAGTTTTGAGATACTTTTCAGGTTTAAGTGAGCCAATCTTTTGTGCCATAGCCAAGACATGTCAGATTGACTGAAGGAGAGTAGGCAATGGGCATCTGAGGAATCCACAATTTCTAGGTTTAGACAGTAGAGGTTGCCTTTTCTTATTCCAGCGAGGATTGATTTGTTGTTGACATCCTTGACAGTGCAGTGGTTTTAGGAACAAACAACATGATATCCCTTATCACAAATCTGACTAAGGCTAATCAAATTGTGCTTGAGCTCTATATAAGATACATTAGTGAAAATAATATCTTTAGTAACAAGGTTTCCTGATCCTTTGACTTTGGCTTGAGAATTGTCACCAAAAATTACATTTGGACAATTTTTAGGGACATATTGTTGTAGCCACTCCTTGTTGTAAGTCATGTGCCTGCTGCATCCACTGTCCAAGTACCATATTCCTTTCCTAGGTTCCTACAAAACAGAAAAATATATTTATGGTACCCTTTATTCTTTTGGGTCCAAAGGATTAGAATTTCTTTGGTACCCTAGCTTTGTTCATTGCTCTCTTTCCAAAGTACTGGTTTAGGGCATTATAATATCCCATGATTTGCAGCATATAGGGAGTAGGAGCAATAGGTTGGGATTGATTAAGAAATTGGTTGGGAGAAAAGAATTGGTTTTGGTTATGAAACTGAGAATGGCTTGGGGAATTATGAGATGATCTAGGAGAGGTATTGTGTTGGGCATGGTTTCTTCCATTTGAGAATGGCCAGTTAGGTCTTTGAGGTTTGGCATATGAGTGATGATCATAGAATCTTTGCTGTCTTAGAGACCTCTGCTATCCACCATATCTTGGCTGTCTAGGAGACCTCTGCTGTCCACCATGTCTTGGTTGTCTAGGAGACCTCTGCTGTCCTTCATGTCTTGGTTGGTTCTCCTTCATTTGCTCCTTGATTCCTTTCTTTTGCCATATGTATTTACCTTTGCTTGCTTGTTTTCCTTTTCCTTTTGACTGTTTTAAGATGGCTATATGAGTTTTATCAGTGTGAGTGGGGCTATCTGGAGTTGATACATCAGTGTGGCTGGAGCTAGCTTCATCCATTTTTCCCTTTTTCTTGAGATCTTCCTTGGTTTGGATAGGATAAACATTTTCTTGGGCTTTGACATAGTTCATGCTTTCAAGAACCATCTTGTCAATGGCCCTTTCATCAGTAAGAGGGGTATATGTGTACATAGTAGGATTGTTAGCTCCAATTCCTGATTTTTCACCTGGGTGTCTTTGGTTGTAGCTAAAGTGGGTCAAGGCTTCTCCAGAGTTGTTCCAGGTTTCAAACTTCTTTCTGAAGGATTCATTTTCCTTTTCAAGATTGATGTTGGTTTCCAGAAGTTTAGAATTCACAGCTGTCAGCTCTTCATTGGCTTTTTCAAGCATAAGGTTTTGAACTTTCAGTCCTTGGTTGGCTCTTTCAAGGCTTTCAATGGCTTTACTTTGGGATAGATTATCAGTGAGCAATGAAGCAAAGCCAGTTTGGTGTCTTTTTATTTGAATTAAAAGAGTACTAATTAATTGCTTAAATTCTTCATTATTTAAAGTGTTAAATTGAGGTACCTGTTTTAGTTCTTCAGCAACAACTAAGGCTTCAAGATCTTCTTCATTGTCTGAGTCTTCATCATCTCCAGCCATCAAGCATATCATTGCCTCTTCTCCTTCACTTTCAGAGTCACTGTAGTCACATTCCTCATCACTAAACTTAGATGAGTCAGCAATCAATACTTGCTCTTTGTTCTTTTCATTTTTCTTCTTTGTGCAGTTGTAGCAGTTACACCTTGAACTGTGAATAATCTCCTTGGAGTATGAGAACTTCTTAGCTGTGTGATTTTCCCTAGGTTTCCTTGGTTCAGGGCAATCAGATGAGTAATGTCCAAGCTTCTTACAGTTGAAGCATTCAACTTTCTTTTTAGGGTTTTCTTGATCAGAGGTGGATGGGCTATAGCTTCTCTCAAAGGACTTCTTATGTGCTCTCAAGGTATTTCTGACAGCCATGGATATGAGACTAGGTAGATCTCCTTGAGACAGGTTGTTTGAGGGAAGGTTTACTTTTTGGAGGGAAAGAAGAACCATGGAATCAATGTCTTGTTGGGTGATTGGTTTTTGAGTGGTTTCTTGTGAAGTTAAGGCAAGGGTTTGTGAAATGGAAGGAACTGGTTGGAGTTTTATCATTCCTTCTAGTTCATAAGCTTCAAGCTTACCAAAGTATTGTTCAACAGTCATGGTGCTCCATTCTGAGCCTTCTCTTATTGGTAGAGCTACCTTCTCATATTCTTGAGGAAGGTTGGAGTATATTTTGAGACACGGATCTTGGTTCTCAAAGGTTTTACCATGATCAGCAATGGATCTTACCAAGTCTTCAAACATTGGTTTTGCAGCACTTACTTTCTCACCAGGGTAGAACTTGAAGTTGTCAAGTTGTCTAAGAAGGTTGTATAGGTTTTATGTTCTAACACAGGTGTGTTTTTGGAACTTGGTATGGATGATTTCCCAAGCAGCCTTTACAGTTGGTTCCTTGGCAATTTCTTGAGCAAGTGAGTCATTAACACTCTTTTGGAGTATGTTCTTGACTTTAAGGTTGGCACTGACTAGCTGTCTTTCTGAATCTGTCCAGAATTCTGGAGATTTTACTTTGCTAGGTCCACCATTTGTATCAACAGATACAGGGTATGTGACTTCATTTTCAAGAGCATACCAATTCCAGATACTATTGGCATCAAGGTATGTTTTAATTTTTGATGCATATATTTCAAATGATCCACAGTCATCAATATGGGGAATGTCATTCTCATTATTTCTCCTTGGTTGAGGCATGGTGGGTTGGTAGTGTTAGGACCTAACTTTGATCAATGTCTTAGTTAGTTGGTTCTAACTTTGATCAATGTCTTAGTTAGTTGGTTTTGATAAAGGAATATATATATAGAACAGGGTTTATATCAAAAGAGGAAGACTGTCAGTCATGAACCATGACTGACCAAATCAAACTTCATATTCATTCCTCAGTGTATCTGACAGCTATGAGTTTGATAGTTATGATTCAGTTGTATACAATGATTACAACCAATCAAAAACATGAATCATATTCTCTTTAGTAAAGCCTTCAAGATCATCAAAGTGCATCTCAGTCCTTATCAGAGAACATCTCTGATAGCTAAGTCTTGTATGATCTGACAGCCATGACTTCATTCCTCTGATAGCCATCACTTTGTCTCAATCTCTGTTACCACAATCTCAACCAATGTGGAACCTGGATCTTCACAGCTGTCAAGTTCACCAATGAAGACCAATGAAGACCACTGAAGACCTTCTAGAAGTTCTCAGTTCAAGCTCACAGCTCAAGCCAGCTCATGAAGACCTGCATGTGGACAAGTGGGACAAAGACCAGTCAAAGCTCATTAATGTAGCTGCAACAGTCATATTCCAACGGCTACATTGAAGGGTATAAATAGAGGAGTTCTTCCTCTAACAAAACTACTGAAAAATACTCATTTTCACAGTCAAAAACCCTTTCCACACACCCACACACACCTCCTGTAATTCACACACACACTCACCAATCCTTTCCCTTCAAACTCTGTTCCAAACCAAACCCTCACCCCAAAACCTTTGCCTCCACAACAAAACACCCCTTAGTGTGTTAATTCACAAAATCCAAAATCCTAAGACTGTACTTTAGGTGTAGAATTAGTTTGTAATCACTCAAGACTGTACTTTGAGTGTATTAATTGTTTTGTAAAATCTTGAGACTGTACTTCAAGTTGTAAAAACACTTAAGACTGTACTTTAAGTGTATCCCTAGTTGACTGTACTAATTAGGAAGAGGAAGTTCAAGGAACTTGCCTGAATCAATCATTTGTAATTTTTGTTGATTAAAGATTATAATAAAATTGATCTCACTTGTCAAGATTGACAGTGGGGGTGGATGTAGGAGGAGTGAACTACGAACCACTTTAAATTCTCTGTGTTATTACATTTTTGCAATCACATTCACACACTTGCATTATTTCTTTGTGTTTGTTGTCCTATCATTATTTCAAATCTCTCTTATTCCGCTGCACAATTCAACTATCATCTGACAGCTAAGCCAATACCATAGCTGTCTGATCATCTGCATATTAACAAAGGGCCTTTCAATTGGTATCAGAGCTAGTCTTCACACTCAAAAGTCTAACAACTTGTGAAGGATTCTCTTCAAACCCACCATGCCTCAACCAAGAAGAAATAATGAGAAAGACATCCCACACATTGATGACTGTGGATCTTTTGAGATCTATGCTTCAAAAATAAAAACATACCTTGATGCAAACAGTATATGGAATTGGTATGTTCTAGAGAATGAAGTGTCATACCCAACTCAAATCTGTACTAATGGAGGACCAAGTAAGATCAAATCCCCAGAAACTTGGTCTGAAGCTGAAAAGCAATTGGTAAGTGCAAACTTGAAAGTCAAGAACATTCTTCAAAAGAGTGTAAATGACTCTCTAGCACAAGAAATTGCTAAGGAACCAAATGCTAGAACAGCATGGGCTCTTATTCAAACCAAGTTCACCAAACACTCCAGTGTTAGGACACAAAACTTGTACAACTTGCTTAGGAAATTAGACAACTTCAAGTTCTACCCTGGAGAAAAGGTGAGTCTTTGCTCGCCAAGGTTTGAGAACCTTGTTAGATCAATTACTGATCATGGAAAAACCTTTGAACAACAAGATTTCTGCCTCAAGATTTACTCAAATCTCCCTCAAGAATATGAGAAGCTAGCATTACCTATTAGAGAAGGATCTGAATGGAGCACCATGACAGTTGAGCAATATTTTGGAAAGCTTGAAGCTTATGAACTGGAAGGTATGATAAAAATTCCATCAGTCCCCTCCATTTCACAAACCTTAGCTCTAACTGCACAAGAAGTTGTCCACAAGCCAATCATTCACCATGACATTGAGACCATTGTCAACAATGCCCTTCAAAAGATAAACATCAGCTCCAAACCTGTCGCAAAAGCAGATCTCCCAAGAAGACATTCCAAGCCTCATTTCCATGGCTGTCAGAAATGCCATGAAATTTCAAAAGAAATCTTTTGACAAAAAATTCAATCCCTCCACATCTAATGCTCAACAAAATAGCTACAAGAAGACAATTGATTGCTTCAATTGTGGAAAGCAAGGACATTACTCTTCTGATTGCCCTGAACCAAGGAAACCTAGGGACAATCAGACAGCTAAGAAGATGACCTACTCAAAGGAGATCATTCACAGTTCTAAGTGCAACCTGCTTCAATTGCTCCAAAAATAAACATGACAAAAACAAAGAGCAAGTCATGATTGCCGACTCATCAAAATTCGGTGATGAAGAGTATATGTCAAATGATGACTACGAAATTGAAGGAGAAGAAGCCATGATATGCCTTATGGCTGAAGATGATGAAGAATCTGGCAATGAGGAAGAAATGGAAGCACTTGCTGCTGCTGATGAACTAAAAGAGGTACATGATTTTAACTCTTTAAATATTGATGGTTTTAAACAATTAGTTTGCACTCTTTTAATTCAAACCAAAAAACAAAAAACTAGCTTTGCTTCACTGGTCAATGAAAATCTTTCCCAATCCTCAACCATTGACACCCTCACAAAAACCATTTCTGAGCTTGAGAAAGCATTCCAAGGGCTAAGAGATCAATGCATCATGCTTGAAAAACAAAACAAGGATCGGCAATTTGAGACATCAAGTAATCATGAAAACTGTCAAAAACTCATTAATCTTGAAAAAGAAAATGATGCTCTTAAAAAGAGAATAGATTCATGGAACATGTCAAGCAAAGCATTATCACTTTTCACCTATACCCAAAGGCGTCCCAGTGACAAAACAGGGATTGGTGCTGATAATCCATCAGCAAAAGTATACTCTCCTCCCACTGGTGAAAGGGCCATTGAAAAAATGGTTCTAGAAAACCTTAGCTACGCGGCCTATCAAACTCAAACCTACCCTGTTCAAACCAAAGAAAAATCAAAAGAAATCTTGGGTGGTCCTAGTCAAACAAAGGAAGGACCAAGTAGAATTCAAGGAAGCAAGTATATTTGGGTTCAAAAAGGAGCCAATATACAGGAAGAAGCCAAGCTGCAAGAATGTGCTAGTCGATCCAAGTCTGTCAGACGGCCAAGAGTTGGACGCCAAGGCATGACAGACGGCCAAGGCATGACAGATGCCCAAGGCCTGACAGACAACCAAAATCTTCCAAACAACAAAGAACCCCAAGGCAACAAAAATTCTACAACAAACATAGATACACCAAACAACAAAAACCTCAATGGCAATACTCAAATGGTAGAAGCCATGCAAATCAAATCAAAACCACTTCTTCAATCCATCCCAATCCACTGTCCTCACACCTTACATGATGCAAATCATGTCATATTATCATACCCTAAACCAGTTCTTCAACAAGGGACCAATGAACAAAGCTAGGGTTCCAAAGAAAAACTAATCCTTTGGACCCAATAGAATAAAAAAGGGGTACCATAAAATTTACTTTCTGTTTTGCAGGTACCTAGGAAAGGACTTTGGTATTTAGATAGTGGTTGTAGTAGACATATGACCTTCAATAAAGACTGGTTGCAACAATATTCCCCTAAAAATGGTCCAAATGTAACCTTTGGTGACAATTCCCAAGCTAAGGTCAAAGGATCAGGAAATCTTGTTACAAAAGATATCATTTTTACAAATGTATCCTATGTAGAGGGTCTCAAACACAATTTGATCGCATTAGTCAAATCTGTGACAAGGGATATCATGTTGTTTGCACTAAAGACAAATGCACTGTTAAAGATAAAAACAATAAAGTCATCCTAACTGGATCAAGAAAAGGAAATCTCTATTGCTTAAACTTAGAGATTGTGGAAACTTCAAATGCTCACTGCCTTCTGTCTTTCAATCAATCTGATATGTCATGGCTATGGCACAAGAGATTGGCTCACCTCAATCACAAAACCATTTCCAAGCTTGCAAATTCAAATCTTGTCAGAGGTCTACCAAAGATCCCATTCAAAAAGGATAAACTTTGCAAAGCATGCCAATGTGGGAAGCAAAAGAAATCTTCATTCAAACCCAAGACCAAGTTGGACACCTCAAGACCTATTGAACTGCTTCATATGGATCTTTTTGGACCCATAAGAACTAGATCTTTAGGAGGAAAAAGATACTCCCTAGTTGTTGATGATGATTTCACAAGATTCACTTGGATCATTCTTCTTGAATCCAAAAGTGACACCCTTAGTCGTTCGATAAAGCTATTCAATAAAATTCAAAATCAAAAGGGACATCCATCATCAAGATCAGATCGACCATGGGAAGGAATTTGAGAACACTTGGAGTAGAAGAATATTGTGATTCCAAAGGCATTGATCACAATTTTTCAGCCCCAAGAACTCCCCAACAAAATGGTGTTGCTGAAAGGAAAAACAAGACAATTTGTGAGGCAGCAAGAACAATGCTGTCAGAACACAATCTCCCAAAGTATTTTTGGGGTGAAGGCACATTACTCTGAGTGTATGTTCAAAACAAAACACTAATCAACAAATTCCACAAGAAGACTCCATATGAATTATGGAATAACAAAGTCCCTACAATTTCTTACTTTCACAGCTTTGGAAGTAGATGCTTCATCCACAACAATGGCAAGAACAATTTGGACAAATTTGACTCCAAAAGTGATGAAGGAATTTTTCTTGGATACTCTAACACAAGCAAAGCTTATAGAGTTTACAACAAAAGAAGACTTGTTGTGGAAGAATCAATTCATGTTGACTTTGATGAAAACAATGATCAAAGTGTAACTGAGTTGTGTGATTTTGATGAAGGTTTGGGAAACCTGGATAATCTTCCTGAAGCATCTCCCATTCTTGACTCATCTGTTCTCAATCATGAACAAGATTCATCAAATCTTCCATACATGGTTCCAAGAAACTCATCTCGACAGCCATCCTATGCCTACGGCCATGAACTATCTCACTCTCATCAACAACCAATCCAGCCAACCAAGTCAACAGCAATCACTCCCTCTTCCAATCCAATTGATGAGGAAGAAAATTTTCAAATAAATGGTCATCCCTTGACTAACCCTTCTCAAAATTTTCCCTTAGCTGACAGCCAACCCAACCCTTAGCCGACGGCCATCCGATTTCCTCATGTAATCCATCTTCTAGCCATCTTCCATCTCCATCCAATAATCCTCTTTCTCCTCCCAAAAACAATGATGAAACTACCATTACCCACATCATTCCACCCAATAAAGATCTTTACATCAGCCTTCAAATTGATAAAACCCCAGTTCCAGACAACATCCCTTTTCTCATGAGTGCATTCATATCCCAAGTGGAACCAAAGAAAATAAATGAAGCACTCCAAGATGCTGACTGGATTGAAGCCATGGAAGAAGAACTAGAGCAGTTTAAAAGAAACAAAGTATGGCAACTTGTTCCTAAACCAAGAAATCAAACTGTTATTGGAACAAGATGGGTTTTTAGAAACAAGATGAATGAAGAAGGTGTTGTAATTAGAAACAAAGCCGGGCCCAGTTGCCCAAGGATACAGACAAGAGGAAGGCATTGACTATGATGAGACCTTTGCACCTGTGGCAAGACTTGAAGCTGTAAGGCTATTCCTTGCCTATGCTTCATTCAAGAAGATGAAAATATTCCAAATGGATGTCAAGAGTGCATTTCTAAATGGAGTTTTAAATGAAAAGGTCTTTGTATCTCAACCCCCTGGATTTGAGCACCCAAAGTTTCCTGATCATGTATTCAAACTGAACAAAGCACTGTATGGGCTCAAACAAGCACCAAGAGCTTGGTATGATACCCTATCTAGATATCTCCTTGGCAAAGGATTTACCAAGGGCCATATTGATAATACTCTGTTTATCAAAAAATATGGAGATGATCAGTTGCTAATCCAAGTCTATGTTGATGACATCATATTTGGCTCATCAAATGAGGACTTGTGCACTGAATTTGGAGATATCATGAAGGATCAATTTGAAATGAGCATGATTGGTGAGCTCACCTTCTTCTTAGGACTCCAGGTCAAACAAATGAAGGAAGGAATCTTCATCAACCAAGCTAAATATACAAGGGATATGATCAAGAAGTTTGACATGCAAACTGCTTCTCCTGCCAAAACACCCTTGTCAACCACAGCCAAACTCCATGCTGATCTAGATGGTCAAAGTGTAAACCCAACACTTTACAGAAGCTACATTGGATCTCTTCTTTATGTAACAGCTTCAAGACCTGACATCATGTTTAGTGTATGTCTTTGTGCTAGATTTCAAGCTAATCCCAAAGAATCTCATCTCTCTGCTGTCAAGAGAATTCTTAGATATCTCAAAGGAACCCCTGACTTTGGCTTATGGTATCCTACTGAATCCCCATTTTCTTTAATTGGATTCACTAACTCTGACTATGCTGGATGTAATCTTGATAGAAAATCCACAAGTTGGCCAGTTTATTGGCTCAAGAATAATTTCTTGGTCAAGCAAAAAACAAACCTCAGTAGCCACCTCAACAGCTGAGGCTGAGTATATTGCTGCAGGCTTGTGTTGTTCACAAATTCTCTATCTTAAAAGTCAACTTCAATACTTTGAAATGGAATTATCCAACATTCCCATCTTTTGTGACAACTCAAGTACTATTGCCATGACTGAAAATCCTGTCCAACATTCAAAAACAAAGCATATTGAGGTCAGACATCATTTCATCAGGGATCATGTTGAAAAAGGGAATATCAACCTTGCAAAAGTTTGTACTGAGGACAATGTCTCTGATATTCTCACAAAAGCCATGGATGAAAAGAGATTTGAGATACTAAGAGCCATGCTTGGTATGATAAATATGCCAAAATAAAAGGTTGTTCTTCATAAATAAATAAAAAAAAGGATTACATATTGGGTAATGCTGTCACAATGTTGCCTGACAGCTATTCCCTCATAAATAGTTCTGATAGCTATCCACTGATAGCTATCTTTCCAAAACCATGAAAACCAAAGACAACAACAAAAACATACAAAACATAAAACAACCCTTGAAATATCTCTTTCTCATCATCCTTTACCCAACAAAAGCTTCCTCCAAACCATACAATCTTCAAAACAAGCTCCCCTCTTCAAACCCACAGGTTAGCTGTCAGACATTCTTTGGAAATGTCACAGTCTCCCCAGACCCTCCTCCAGCACTCATTCCTTCATTTCTAGCCTCCTGAGTTGATTGCAAGGTTTGTTGGTACCTCTGCAACCACACTGGGTGCCTCTCCAAAAAAGGAACAATGGAAGTGACTGAATATTGGAGAGAAGGACTTGCTCTTCTAGGCCACCACTCTTCAACTGGATCATATGGCTGAAGCAATCCCTCCATTGGAGTAACAAAGCTAAATTCTCCTGAAAAGGAACCATTCCCTGTGATTGCAAATGGTTGACCAACACTTGACTCCACTCTCTCCACAGTAGGTACTCTTGCAGGGCTGAAGCAACCTATAACCTGATTGAACAGGTATGAGATGGTTGAAGAAGTAGATATATGCACTCCTGCAAAGTTATCTCCTCTCCCTTCTGTGAAGTACCCGATTTTTTTGTGAAAATCAAAACGGAGTCGCCACGCCATTTTTGTTTTGAGGGCCAAAACATTGAAAAAAGCCCGAGATCAGAGATTTAGGTTCGGAGGTCATGTTACGCGTCGGGAAGGACGTTAGTGTGCACCCGACGCGCCTCGCAAAATGAGTCTTCCAAACATTTGAAATCCTTTTGTTATGTGTGTGTGTGTGTGTGTGTGTGTTTTGACCAAAATAATTTGAAACTGGGAAAAGTGAAAATTGGGATCTCTTTCTAAGACTTTAAACTGATCCCATGATTTTTTGGAGAATTTTTGGGTTGAGTCTTGGCACTCAAAAGATTTTTGGATTTGAAAAGCAATTCTGCCAGAATGAAAGAAGGCAGTTGACCCTTGACTTTGAAATGGACTTAAAGGCTTCAAAACCTCAGAATCTGGGGAAAGTCCGAGAATGAAAGTTGCTTAAAACACCCTAAATAGGGTTTCTGCAAAGAAACTTTCCATTTTGGAAGTAATTTGAGGGGTCAAAACCTTCTGGAAATCTCATATGTGAAATATGGATTTCCAGAAGCTGATGAACTGGCCTCTAAAAGAAAAATTGAAAAAAGGAGTTTTACTTACTCAAAAAATAAAATAAAAATATGTCTGGAAATATGTTGATGTTGGCTACAAAAAGTGTTTTGTAGTCAACACCCAATTCCAAGTTTTACTGGGTCCTAAAAATAAGAAAATGGACTGAGGTCTCAGAACAATGCTACTGGACAGCAAGATGTTCTTGAGGGAAAATGTGATTTTTGGGGGATTTGCATCTATGTTCACCCCATTTTCATCCCTAGACTTGATACCACTACTTTTTGTTAAGTGGTTATCATATTCAAGTCATCCTTGGGGAAGTTTATGGGGTTTAAACATGTCCTTTGCAAAGGGAAAGGGGGTTTTGTAAAGATGAAACCAAGGAGAAAGAATTGACTAAAGATCTAAAATGTGGACCACTTGAGATGGTCATTCATGAAGATGAACTTCAAGATGACCATCTTAGGTCAAAACTCAAGTTAAACTAGACATAAAATAAGTCAAAGTAAGAAGAACAAGATGATCAAGAGATCAAAAGAGAATTTTAGGGTTTTGAGAAGGAGGGCTTTACCAATGGTGACACCCTATCTTCCTAGGCTTGGAATTTGACTTTAGGAGTATCAAGATTTGGTGTTTGGCTTGAGGAGTATCAAGGTTTGGTGTGTTTGGTATTTGATTGGGAAAGATTCAAGAGAAAATGGTGGCAATCTAAGGATTCCCACTGTTTTCTCTCTATATTTCGCCAGAACTTCGTTGCTGTGAGTAAGTTGTGTTGTAAACTGAGAGAGGAGGGTTTAATTTATAGGCCCTCTGAAAACTCAAAGATGTCCGCGCGGAGGTCCACGTAAACGTGCCTGGTGCATTAAATGCTGCTCCAGGCTTTGAACAGGAAGAATATTTTTCAAAATATCAGCAGAAATTGTTTTTCAACTTGCTGTTTCGAGATTTTCTTAATTCTTTTGCTTTTTTGGATTCCTTTTTTGGTTTAACTTTAAATAGCAAACCCTAACCTACCCTTGCTTGATTAGAAAGGTTAGATATTGTTAGAAATGTTAGAAATGTTAAAACTTTCGTTAACTTTCTAACGAAAAAGCTACCAACTCAAATTGGAGCACTTACAGTAGCCCCTCGGCGACGGTGCTTTCGAAGGAAGCGGGGTCGTCGATAAGAGTAAGGCTCCATATTTGATAGGATGATCAAGTGATCGAGTGGCTGAACCTATTCAATAGGCTACCTACGTATCCCGAATGGGAATCAAGCCGATCGTAGTTCGGGTCTTTGACCCTGGGAATGATTGTTTTTAAGGTATCAACCTGGAGATGATGGCGTTTTAGGCGCCTCGGACCTTGAAGATGATGGCGTTTTAGGTGCCTCGAACCTTGAAGATGGCGTTTTAGGTGCCTCGAACCTTAGAGATGGCGTTTTAGGTGCCTCGAACCTTGATGGTGGGGATAGATGGTCCTCTGGTGGACTTTGCTTGAAAGGATCGGTCTTACGTCTGCTGCCGAAGGAAAGGATGACCATTTTGGTCGAGTGGCTGGACCTAATGATAGGCTACCTACGTATCCCGAGTGGGAATCAAGCCGGCCGTAGTTCGAAATTTACTCGAGATTTCGTTGGCTTCGCTGGGGAAAATCAGACGTATTCGTTGGGGAAATCGGTCTTACGTTTTACTGCCGGGGATGATTTTGATGAAAGATACAGGATTCCGTTATCTTTCTCGGGGAGATCGGTCTTACGTTTTACTGCCGGGGATGATTTTGATGAAAGAAACGGGATTCCGTTATCTTTCTCGGGGCACTCGGTCTTACGTTTAACTGCCGGGAATTTCTTTTGAGAGGGTATGAACCTAAATGGGAACTTAGTTCAGGAGTATGAACCTAAGTTGAGGTTCGGTTCAGGAGTATGAACCTAAATGGAGACTTAGTTCAGGAGTATGAACCTAAGTTGAGATTTGGTTCAGGAGTATGAACCTAAATGGGAACTTAGTTCAGGAGTATGAACCTAAGTTGAGGTCTTGTTCAGGAGTATGAACCTAAATGGAGACTTAGTTCAGGAGTATGAACCTAAGTTGAGGTTTTGTTCAGGAGTATGAACCTAAATGGAGACTTAGTTCAGGAGTATGATCCTAAGTCGGGATTTGGTTCAGGAGTATGAACCTAAATGGGAACTTAGTTCAGGAGTATGAACCTAAGTTGAGGTTTTGTTCAGGAGTATGAACCTAAATGGGAACTTAGTTCAGGAGTATGAACCTAAGTTGAGGTTTTTTACCTGATGGAGGCTATTTGAAGGTGTTCTTGCTGGGGAAGACTCGGGCTTACGAGAACCATCGGGAAGAAAGGTGATCAATGTCGGTCAAGTGGATGGACCAAGGATTGATCAGATCCGGGGTCACCCGAGGATTGACTATTTTAGGGAAGTCGTCCTAGAGATTGACTGTATTTGGGAGTCACCCGAGGGATTGACTATTTTAGGGAAGTCGCCCTAGAGATTGACTGTATTTGGGAGTCACCCGAGGGATTGACTATTTTAGGGAAGTCGCCCTATGATCTGACTATTTTGGGAAGTCGCCCTATGATCTGACTATTTTTGGGAAGTCGCCCCGTGGTTTGACTATTTTTGGGAAGTCACCCTATGATCTGACTATTTTTGGGAAGTCGCCCTATGATCTGACTATTTTTGGGAAGTCGCCCTGTGGTTTGACTATTTTTGGGAAGCCGCCCTATGGTTTGACTGTTTTGGGGAAGTCGCCCTATGATCTGACTATTTTTGGGAAGTCTCCCTATGGTTTGACTATTTTTGGGAAGTCACCCTATGATCTGACTATTTTTTGGGAAGTCACCCTATGATCTGACTATTTTTGGGAAGTCGCCCTATGGTTTGACTGTTTTGGGGAAGTCACCCTATGGTTTGACTGTTTTGGGGAAGTCGCCCTATGATCTGACTATTTTTGGGAAGTCGCCCTATGGTTTGACTATTTTTGGGAAGTCACCCTATGATCTGACTATTTTTTGGGAAGTCACCCTATGATCTGACTATTTTTGGGAAGTCGCCCTATGGTTTGACTGTTTTGGGGAAGTCACCCTAAGGTTTTGACTGTTTTGGGGAAGTCGCCCTATGATCTGATGATAATGTTCTTTTAGAAAAGTAGTTGACTAAGATATGCTTTCATACCTGTGCTGTGCTTACCTGTAGTTGCCGGAAGGACTGAGGCTACGGCTGATGTTGATGAAGAGTTGTTAAGTTGCTGTTCGTGGGACGGTTTTTGCTGACGATTTGCTGTCTTTGGAAGCATTTTGACCTGAAGGAGGAGTTTGGTTGAGTCTGCATCTTGCTGGTGATCGTCAACCTTGTAGAGGTGGTTGAGCTTGTATTCACATTGGGACTTCTTGCTTTTGAGAACTTGGTGTCTCTGACCGCATTGTATTGGAGAGCTTGGCGTCTCTGACCTTCTTGCCTTGGAGAACTTGGCATCTCTGACCGATTTGTATGTGAGAACTTGGCGTCTCTGACCAACTGGCATTTGATTTGCATTTGAGAACTTGGCGTCCCTGACCGATTTTCATTTTGAGAACTCGGCGTCCCTGACCGACTTGTATTCGAGAACTTGGCGTCTCTGACCGAATTGTAGACACTGGAGGTGGTCTTCATTGGGGCTGTTTTCATCCATTTGTGGACATTGGAGGACGTCTTTAGCAAGTTGCAGACGCCGGAGCTTGTCTTTGTCAAACTGTAGATGTTGGAGGGCGTCTTCATTCATTGGAGGTCGTCTTTGGTGAAGATCATCCTTGCCGAAAAAAGGGGGATTTGATTTCACGTTTGAATTCCTGCATTCGTTAGTGAAGAGGAAGATGCATATATGGCATTCATGATGACAGATGCATGCATGGAACCAAAAATGATTATGGGATGATGCATTTACTTGCTTTCGAAGATGCACTTAGCCTAAGCTTCTGGCAGGAAAATTATGATTTATGATCTTCGATGATTTAGGATTATTCCTATTGACTCAAGTTTTGTGCATGCTACATGAGCCCTTGGGAGATTTTTAGTGGGGATGCATGGGTATGGAGACTGCTTGGAACAGATTTTGATCATGTGGGGGATGAGAACCCTTGGTCGCGATTTAAACAGCGGTTGTTGGTGAGGTTTTGTCAGCAATATCACATGGACCTCAATCTTGATGAGATTGGATTCGGATCCCGGATCTTGATTGAAACTTTCCCTCTCATTCTTGGTCATTTGAAGCTGATGCTGACAGACTTTAGGGCCAACGTTGATACGAGTGAAGCTTCTTTCATTTGGATGAGCTGTGACCTTGGCCGAAACCTTGTCCGGAGGATGATTTGATGGAATTGCTAATGCCGGGAGAAACCCTGATCTTGAATTCCGATGCTACGGGAAGCTGCCGTGTACCAAGTTCTGAAGCTGAAATTCTTTCTTGCGACTTGATAAAATTCGGGTCCAAAAGACCATCTTGACAAAGCCCCCGGATCCTGAGTAGGCAAAGTCCAGATTTTGAAGAAGTGATTTGGCGAGTCTATCTCGTGGTGAAGAACCCAACGTGGACCCAAAGATGACTATATAAGCCCCAGCTTGAAGAGCTGCTACAGGAGAACCTGGGAGAACCGCTTAGCAAGCCCCAGCATGAAGAAATTCAGAGTAGTCTTACAGACACTACAAAAAAAGTCTTTTTTAGGGACATCATTTTTTGGGACGGGAAAAATTACTTGTCCCTATTATCAACTTTATAAGACATCCAACCTTGATTTCTAATTTGGGTCGACGGTTGAGCCTAAAAGGACGGCGTTTTTCACTGCGCTAAAAAAAAAAAACAAAACAAAACAAACGGAAATGGAAAAGGAAAGAAAAAAAGAAAAGAAAACAGAAAGAAAAAAACTAAAGAAAACCCTTCGCCTGTTCTCCCTGTTCTCTCTACTACGCTCCGCCCTATTTCTCTCTCTCTGGCAAATCAATCGGCGTAACCCCTTAATTCAACCACGAGTTCGGCGATCAATATGTTCTCCCTATTCTCTCTGCCATGCTATGCCTCTTTCTCTCCCTCTAGCAAATCAATCGGCGTAAACCCTAAAATCAACCGGCGTAAACCCTAAAATCAACTACGGTTCGTCGATCAATCTCTCTCAGGTTCGGCGATCAATTTATCAGTTTGTATTCTTCAGATTATTAGTTCACTTCTTCAATTTTGAAACATAATCGGGATATTTGCTATTATTGGTACCTTAAATTCGGTTTTCTTATTTCCAGGCGAGAACGATTCCTCCAACGTTTTGTCGATTATCTATCCAACCAGGTACGAGCATCTTTCCTCTCTGTTTGTATTCTTGAGATTAGGTTTCCCATAATATTGGTCTCACTTGCGTTGTTGGATTTGTGGTGAGGGCTAAGGTTTGGATTTGGGGTGTTATTTTGATCATATTTTAAGTCTATCTAATCCTCTCTCTTGTTATATTCAGTCTCTCTCTCTGTTTAATTTCCCTCTATTAATCGGTAGATTAATAGAGGGATACACATATCCTTGTATAACATGGTTTTTTTTTTCATTATATCTTTTCCATAATGTTTTCTTAGGATTTAAAGCAAATACATATGAGAACAACAAAGAATGTTGAATGATATATGCCATTTATAAAAAAAAAAACATTTTAAAAATGATTTCTTCAGCAAGCCCTCCCTTGGAAAGTTTTAGCTCAAATAGTTGCAGTTCTTATTAAGTATTAGTTTGTGTATGGGACTACGTTCATGAAATTTCTAAATTAAAGTTACTCTGAAATTGTCATGCAGTAATGGATTACACCTGTAAAATGTTGATTACAGGTTTCGAAAAACATGATACTCTAAAATGTTGTACTGTATGGTTGATTTTAATTTATTTTTTCGGTCACCCAGGGTATCCTCAGGATTTTCCCGAGACTGATCTGTTGAATTACTTTATGGTTAATTCTTATAGAAAGTATTACCTAAACTCAGTCCATCAAGAATCTTAACGTACAAGAGAAGCTTTCTATTAATAAGGCAGTAAATATCATTATAAAGAAGACTAGTTAGTAATGATCTTCAATCTGCTGAGACTTAGACATGTCATTTTCTTTGAGATTTTTTGATATGATTGTTTCGTGGTCTTTTTAAGCCTGGATGTTCCTGTTAGATGTGGTATATGATTGGGTTGAAATATTTATGATATCTTGCTTGATGGTTAGTGTCGTAATTTCTTGGTTGAATATACTTTCTAGTTTGGGTTTGATATCTGTTACTTCGGTGTTCATTTATCTTACAACCTTTTGCCATGATTTAATTGTAATTTGACAAAAGATTTCGGAAAAACTAATTATCCAAATGACATTCTAAAATTTGCTATTGATACACCACTAAAAGTACTCCCAATAACAATTTTTATATTTTGCATTTGGATAATTGGTCTTTCCTAAATCTTTAATTGAAGTTTGATAAAATCAACCACTTAAAAAGTGGAACTATCATTGTGAGACGGAAGGAGTATGTTATGTCATTGGCTAATGGCCAATATCATTTGAATGCATTTAAAACAGTCATTTTTTAATTTTATTTTTTGGCTGTAAAGTCTCTGTGAAAAAATGCATCTTTTTGATCTGCCAATTTTTCTAGTGTATGGCAACTTTTGCTTATAATGTCTCTTACTGTTTCACCATCGAATATTTGTTATTTGTAAAAAGAAGTTCACGGTTTGTCTCTCTTCCTTCTATATTCTGTCAGGAATACGACATGTTTTATTTCTTTTGATATTTGTTTCATGTCACAGGTTGTCTCTGTAGTTTTGGAAAATTTAGGGATAAAAGAGAAGCCTCAGCCTCTTGACCACGATAATCAAGCTAGAGAAAGTAACAGATGCAAGCATCTGTTACTTTAGTTAGTGCAGTTAGTGTTATGACGAGACACCTGCGAAAAAGCATACACTGCTCACTTGATGATTCAAACCTGGGGGAGGAAGTGATCCAGTGGAACAGGAAATTTCAGGATGCAGTTCTTGAGTGCCTCGTGCAGTTGTCACGTAAGGTGACCTGAATTCTTGCTTATTCTTTTTATGCATATATGATTCCCCTTTTCACATGATTACCCTTGATTGTTATAGAAAGTTTTTATTTTTATGTTATTTAACTCACGTTTAGAAAAATTTCTGCTAAAATTCGCATTATTCATTTTCACAAAAATGACCCCAATAGCACCTCATATTTTCAAGTGTCTTTCCATGAGGGATATTTATACAGGTGGAAATGGTTTACACCTAGATTTTTATCAGTTCAGTCATGTTATTTTCATTTTTCTTGTCAATCATCTTATTATCTTGATATAGTTTCTCTTATTTCACTAATTGTTAATATGGAACCAGAAATAAATTATGTTCAGTGCCTCAATATATTTAGCAACCTTCATCATCACACCTTTGGAAAGAACTTACATGCGCTCCATCTTATTATCTTGATATAGTTTCTTAAGACATAATTCGCCCTCAAATAGGTGTAAATAGGTTCGTGAATTGCCTCTAAGATACACTGGAGCCCTGTGTTTTCCACATATTGGTGCCTGTAGATTGCACAACTGAAGGCACCCTTTTTTTCACATAATTTACTGTTTTTTTTTTTTTACAGAGATTAATTGTTTTATCTCATGGAAATGAACTGATAGGTTCTCTTCCTTTGGGGACTGGAATAATTTCATTAAGCTCTTTGACCTGGAAACTTAGTGTCATAGTGAATTTGCTATGTTGATGCTCATCTGATACGGAGTACTATTATTGTACACTTAAAATGAAATGTTTATTGTTCATGATTATGAACACAATCACTGCTCAGTTTTACCACCATTGTCTCTTTATCTCATATGTCACTTGCTCAAAAATATATTCAGATATGTCATGATGGTTAGTTATTTCTTCGTTAACGTAATATTTTTATTTTTTACAGGTTTCATTGCTTAATAGTTGCATATTGGTTTACATGAAGATCTCGATCAAGGAACGATATGATGAAAAAGCAATTTTTTGGGAAATACTTTGTTTGACTACATCATTTGCAATTTAGATGATTAGAACTAGTTAGAAACTTATTTAGTCAAATTATTTCAAATGGAGATTCGAACTACTTCTAAAGAATCTAATTTTGTTTGGTTAATTGATGATTTTATTTGGATGATGTAGTTGATTAGCTTTGGTTAATGTACTTGATTTTGGTATTGTCGTATGCACGAGTTTGTGTGCGTTTATGTATTTGGATCTTGTAAATTAGGAGATATTGTCAGTTTTTGAATGAATAATATTTTACATTGACTTTTTGGGCGACATTTTAATTAATCCAAAATGACATTTGGGACGGGGACTAGGTCCCTAATTATTACCCGCCAATACTTTTTTTTGGCTGCAAATATTATTAGGGTCGGCTTTGCCGTCTCAAAAAACTCGTCCCAAATATGTTTTGCCGCCAAATTTTTCCCGCAAAAAATAAATAATAATTTTTTTTAATAATAAATATTATTAGGGACGGCCGTTTCTCGTCCTTAAAAACTTATAGGGACGGTGACGGGGGTCCCTAAAGTATTTAGGACGCGTGTTAATTAGGACCCCCTATTCCCGTCCTATATGACGTCCTTAATACTTTTAGGGACGGGAAAATGGGTTTTTGGGACGGTACTTTGCCGACCCTAATGTTGTTATTTCTTGTAGTGAGAGGGGGAACCCATCTTTTCAGACCTTAGTCAACCAGTTACTGGACAAGACTCAGAAATGTTTACGTGCAGGGGCATATCTTTTGAAAGATGGGAATGTCTCCCGAATTTGTGTATGACACTCTCGCTTTTGGTTTGACTCTTTTGAGAGAGTATAAGCATCACAAGGTGTGGAAAAGTGTATGGAAGCCCCTGCATGTAAAGACAATGTTTGGCTCTATTTCCCTATGATGGAGAGAGAGAAGACTTGTCGAGACACTTGAAAACTTGTCTTATTCATGATGATCACAAGGCTGCTTAAAACCCTTTGTTAACGTTCGGGTTATTCAATCCCTAAATCTGATATGAACAAATATTTTGATTAATCACAAGGAGAAAACCAACTGATATCGAAAATCAAGCTTGGAAGGGCGGAAAGTGTATAGGGACGATCCTTGATGAGACCGGGTTTTTTTTTTGAGATTTGTTTGTGATTTCGACCGGACCATTTCTGGTTGCCTACGTTCCCTCCATTATGAAGAGCTCAGGTCGCCGTAGTTCGGGCCTATCCCGAATGAAAAGAGAATGGATGTTGAAATTCGAGGGTCTGAGGACCTTTGGGGATTTTGAGGATTTGGAGGATTGAATAACATATCCCCTTAGAGTGTCCATGAAAGACACGGATGCGAAGCCCCAGTGGGACATCCACGGCAAGTGTTTGTGAGGAGAAATGAAATATGCTCACATGAAGGGAAGGGTTGAATTTGCACAATCTTTGATTGGTAATTTTGAACCAAAATGGATTAGATTCCAATTTAAGCAAGCAATGAAGCATTAATTTGATCCTGACATCGAGGATATTAGAATGAAACTGCTATCCGGTAGGGACTGTAGTTGTGTTTCCGGGCTTCGATCGGCTATCGGGTGATTTGGGAGATTATGACCTCTTGAGATGAGAGGTCGGCTAGGCCTTTTACTGACTGAACCTCTAAAGATGAGAGGTTGGCTCGCGGGGATGTGTTTGGGAAATCTATGGCGAGGAAGATTGATTGCCTCCAAGAATGAGAGGTCAGATTTTGACTTGGCCAAGGGCAAGGGTAATGGTGATGGGAGTATCCTCTAAAATTGAGAGGATGGCTTGGGATTGGTTTAAGGTAATGATAAGAGGAAGTCCGAGCGACTGACAACTTTTTGCGATCTTGCGAGAATTCAGGCTCCTTTTTGATCATTGGAGAGCTTCTTGAGATGTCGGGGACTTTTGAGTTCTTCTTCTTTTTTTTTTTTGGAAGGCTTCCTGAGGAGCTTGGAATTATATCCGAGATTGTGAGGATTTTAAAATCCTTCTTTTTTTTGTTTTATTTTTTTGTTTTTTTTTTTTTTTTTTTTTTTTTTTTTTGTTTTTTTTTTTTTGTTTTTTTTTTTTTTTTTTTTTTTTTTTTTTTTTTGACTTGGAAAGCTTCGAGGAGTTGAGGATTATCTTTGTCCTTCCTTCATGGCTTGAGATAATTTGCGCATCGCCGATTCTCAAAGCTAACTTCTCGGGCTCGCTTGGACTTTCTCTCGCATGGAGCAAAAATAATGGCTAAACCGGGTTTCAAAACACGCCGATCTTGAAATGAGAGGGTAGTGTTTAGTAAGGGTGAGGTAATGGCTTTCCTATGGGTGAAAGGTTTCAACCGCAATCCCTACGAGATTAAGTCTTCATTGCTTGCTTAAGCTTTATATGAGAAAAATCCATGCAAATTCATCGAGCAACGAGATGATGATGATGAAAGGGATGTGAGCATATGAGATGCAAGATGGGGAGTTGGTAAGCCCCAATTTGGGAAGGATATCAATTGATTTTCTCACTCCGATTAGTTTAAATATTAATCATTTTCGAAGAATTAGTGGTTGAGCAAAGACAAGTGATCATTTTGGATAAAACCATTTCAATTAAGTGTAACGTGGGTGCGCAAATGATTGTCTCGAGTCTAGCAAGAAAAGAAAAAAAGACTTATATTAAAAATTAGACACTTAACCACTATGTCCAAAATGGACTACAACGACTAATGTCCAGGAAGGACTTAGGTGAAAGAAAAGTACTAGAACCTACGAAGGTTGACTCAAAGGACTATTTTAAAGATTGGTAGCCCCGGCCTAGCCGCTCTTTGCTATTGAACCATGCATCTATTCTTCGGCCATTTGGAGACGGAGCTATTGCAGACCTTTCCATCGGGATTTCCTTGGCAACTTTTTGCTCAATCCAACCATCTTCATTGCTGCGATGATCGGTTCATTGACCTTGCAAAGGGACGAGTCAAACTCCATTGTGCCCACAAGGCTTGAACCACCAAACTCGATCATGTTGACACTCATGTTGTTAGGGAGCGGGTTATTGATAGTATTGGGTCCTTCAGGCATCTCTAACCTCCCTTGCTCAATCAACCCTTGGATGGCCTTTTTCAGGGGGACGCAATCATCCGTCAGGTGCCCATGGTATTGATGAAAGGCACAATGCTTGGAGGTATCCAAAGGAGCATTGGGGTTTCTAGGCTGATAATTTTCCAAAGGCCGGAGCAAACCTTCTCTCACCAAACCTCTGAAGATATCACTCAAAGGCATCCCAAAGTTTCTCAAGTCTTGGAGCCGGGATTTGGATGCATCAGGCTTCTTGGGAACAAAGGAAGTGGCATTGTTACGATCTGTCCCGCGTAGCCGATCGCCTCTTTGCCTTTAGCGAAAGTGAGAGTAGTTTTGGAGGGAGGAGCCCGATATCCGTGGCGGAGTGCAGCAATGGCCGATTGTAAGCCTTTTCAAACTTAGCCCCGAATTAACCATTGCACGCAAGTCGGCGTAGGGAAAGTGGCCGAGGGAAGCTCTCAAATGCGGCTTCAAGCATGACCGAAAGATGTCTAACCGCTCCTCGTCGAGGGAGGAATGGCCATTTCACCGAGCTTTAAGTTCCATCTCTTATAGAAATCCCCAATATTCTCATTATGGCGCCGCATCGTTGTTTGCGTGTCAACTCGTTTGTCTCCCACTCCAAGTTGGCTTTATACTTATCTCGTGAAAGTACCGGTAATTTGTTCCCAAGTAGCCCTAGCTTCAGCCGCAATCGGAAAAACCATTTCAAAGCCCCCGACTTCAAAGAGAGACTAAAGTAATCGGCCAACCGCTGGTTTGTGCATCCCTTAGCCTTCATTGCCAAAGTATAGGTGTCCAAGTGAGTTTTAGGGCATGCACTCCCGTCAAACAATTCCAGAGTGGGCATCACAAACTTGTGAGGCGGGGGACAATCGAGTCGGGATCTCGTAGGCCGAAGAGCAAGTTCTTTTTGGCGGTCAATTCAGCAATCTGTGCTTTCATTTCCTTGTGTTGCTCCATAAACCAAGCCAATTGGGGATCCAAAGGCGGAGCGGGAATTCCCGAGCCGATATTTGAGCTAGGAAGAGGACTAGCTGTTGGTGGTGCATTGGTGGAAAGAATACCATATCCGGAGCATAGGTGAAAACCCGTCCTTGGCCCAAATTACCCCGGGGAGTGTAGGTAGGAGCCGGGCAAAAGGATAGAACCCGGCGACTTGCCGTTGTTGGCTTCCAATCGGCAGAGAAGATGGAGGCAGATCTCGAGGTAGCCATATTGCTTGGATTTTCGGAGTGAGGCCCATAAGTAGGCTTAAGTGCGGGTTCTTTGTCCCCGGTTGTTGAATTGCATGGCCGGTTGTGGCGAGGATGCATAACCGAGAGGATACCGTGGTCTGGTGATTCGGATGAAACCGGATGAAGGCTTGATAACCCATAGAAGTCTCGAGTGAATGGATTTGTGAAAGCCGTGTGAGGAGCAACCGAACCAGTACCATTCTCGAGGAGGGCTCCTGACCGTGGCCCGCAACCGATTGTGGCGGCATTCCAAATTGTGGCCGTTGATGTGAAGGTCTCGGATTGATCGGTTCCGAACCGAGGTGGGATTCCAATCTGCTGTGGCATTCCGAGGTATCCCCAACCATGAGAGGACATTCCGTGCCGACTTTGCCCCCACCGAGGAGCCGTGAACCGATTCGTCCCATCAGCCGCATGGATCCGGTGGTCTCGACCTGCAGATCGAGGAACATGTGTTACGGTAGCACCGAAGGAGGTTGGTGGTGGCATCTGGAGTAATCGGGCGACCGAGATTGGGATTGGGGTCATCCTCTTCTTCCACAGTGAAGGTGCCATCGGGATTGAGGCCGGCGGCCAAACCATGGCTCTTAATAGCCTCGATAAGGCTATTCAGTGTGCTTCCCGTCCGCATTCTCATACGTTACGCTAACCGATTCCATTGCCGTTCGTCTCGAGGAGTCCGGGAGGCGGAGTGACGTTGTCCTCCTCGTTACCGGTGATGCGGACATTCAAACCCGGAGTTGAAACAAACGGCGAAGCCGATGAGGCACTTGACTCTTCCCAACCGATTAAACGGTGACCCGGTGCCCGAAACTAAGCTTTACGCGGAGGCTGGGGAAAGACACGAGGGTTCGGAGATGGCGGGAATTGAAGGAGGGTAGGTGTTTGGGCTCTTAGGCTCATGCAACATGCGATTATTTGTTCATGTTTACTTAAAACACGTTTTATTAACCTAATTGGTTGGAAAAGATTGCTCTTCTTTTTTTTTTTTCGAACTACTCGATTCCTCGGATCAGTGGGCCCCGTCACTATGTCTATAAGCCCCTCGTATTCCACCCGTATTTCGACCTCCCGGGGTGGACGGCCCGGCGAGGGTCCTATAGGGCAAGCGGGTCCCACCGACCGAAAGAAAACGATCCTAGAAGTCGGCGGGTAATCCGAGTCTTAATGAGTATTCGATGTAAATTACGGACAAAGCCGACGTCAAAGTCAAGATCATGTCCGAGGCTCGACAAGAAAGTCGGCATGATTTGGACCGATGAATGTCCACGATTGATCTTGACTTGTCGTCAATTAGGCCGTAATTAGGCATTGAATAATCATTAATCCTTGATGACTCGGTGTCATGCCGGGAGCCGTGTATAATTTGTGCGCCGAGCCGAAGTCAAGGCGCCGGTCAATATCTTGGTCAAAGTCTCGCGGCGGAAAACCGGCGTAACTTCGACCGATTAGGGACCCGAAAGATATTGAGTCGGTATGCCGACAAAGGCTTGAAAGGAAAAGTCTATACACAGACAGGGCATGACACGGACCAGACTAAAAACCAACCGGGTCTCGGACAAAGTGTGTCACGGACAAGTGCATGGTCGACACGAGGCTCCATGAGATGTTTGGGTAGTCCTGTGCTCGTCCGAGAGGCGTAATAAGACCAAACGGACCGCGACAAGGATTTCCCGGGTTAAGGACGTAGTGTGCAATGTGTACGGTCAACGTGCGCGTAGTGTGCAAGCGCCTATCTTCTTTTCTGAGTAAAATAGAAATTTTTTATGTGTCTTAAAAAGTATGATGCATGATTTTTTTTTGGAAATTTTCTTTTTTGAAAAATCTTTTTTTTTTGAAATTTTTCTTTGAAAATTAATGAGCACATAAGCACATAATCACAAAAATTCCAACAGTTAGGGACATTATTCCGATAGTCAAAATTTTGACTTTTTCCGAGGCGGCCAAAACAAACACGAAAAATGTGCAAAAATCAACACACACAAAACAAAGGATTTTCAAATGTCGGGACGGAAGCTTGACCCTCGAAAGCTTTTTCTTTTTTTTTTTTGAAAACGATGATACCGGTACGTGGGATTGTTAAACCACAATTTATCCCCGACTCGTGTTAGGAGGCGATAACGGGAAGTTTAATGGTTTCCACCAATATACCAAATATCATTTTTTTTTAGAAAAAGCTTAGTTCCCCAGCAGAGTCGCCACTGTGAAGTACCCGATTTTTTTGTGAAAATCAAAACGGAGTCGCCACGCCATTTTTGTTTTGAGGGCCAAAACTTTGAAAAAAGCCCGAGATCAGAGATTTAGGTTCGGAGGTCATGTTACGCGTCGGGAAGGACGTTAGTGTGCACCCGACGCGCCTCGCAAAACGAGTCTTCCAAACATTTGAAATCCTTTTGTTATGTGGGTGTGTGTGTGTGTGTGTGTTTTGACCAAAATAATTTGAAACTGGGAAAAGTGAAAATTGGGATCTCTTTCTAAGACTTTAAACTGATCCCATGATTTTTTGGAGAATTTTTGGGTTGAGTCTTGGCACTCAAAAGATTTTTGGATTTGAAAAGCAATTCTGCCAGAATGAAAGAAGGCAGTTGATCCTTGACTTTGAAATGGACTTAAAGGCTTCAAAACCTCAGAATCTTAAAACACCCTAAATAGGGTTTCTGCAAAGAAACTTTCCATTTTGGAAGTAATTTGAGGGGTCAAAACCTTCTGAAAATCTCATATGTGAAATCTGGATTTCCAGAAGCTGATGAACTGGCCTCTAAAAGAAAAATTGAAAAAAGGAGTTTTACTTACTCAAAAAATAAAATAAAAATATGTCTGAAAAGATCTGGATGTTGGCTACAAAAAGTGTTTTGTAGTCAACACCCAATTCCAAGTTTTACTGGGTCCAAAAAATAATAAAATGGACTGAGGTCTCAGAACAATGCTACTGGACAGCAAGATGTTCTTGAGGGAAAATGTGATTTTTGGGGGATTTGCATCTATGTTCACCCCATTTTCATCCCTAGACTTGATACCACTACTTTTTGTTAAGTGGTTATCATATTCAAGTCATCCTTGGGGAAGTTTATGGGGTTTAAACATGTCCTTTGCAAAGGGAAAGGGGGTTTTGTAAAGATGAAACCAAGGAGAAAGAATTGACTAAAGATCTAAAATGTGGACCACTTGAGATGGTCATTCATGAAGATGAACTTCAAGATGACCATCTTAGGTCAAAACTCAAGTTAAACTAGACATAAAATAAGTCAAAGTAAGAAGAACAAGATGATCAAGAGATCAAAAGAGAATTTTAGGGTTTTGAGAAGGAGGGCTTTACCAATGGTGACACCCTATCTTCCTAGGCTTGGAATTTGACTTGAGGAGTATCAAGATTTGGTGTTTGGCTTGAGGAGTATCAAGGTTTGGTGTGTTTGGTATTTGATTGGGAAAGATTCAAGAGAAAATGGTGGCAATCTAAGGATTCCCACTGTTTTCTCTATATTTCGCCTTAACTTCGTTGTCGTGAGTAAGTTGTGTTGTAAACCGAGAGAGGAGGGTTTAATTTATAGGCCCTCTGAAAACTCAAAGATGTCCGCGCGGAGGTCCTCGTAAAACGTGCCCGGTGCATTAAATGCTTTGCTCCTGTGCTTTGAACAGGAAGAATATTTTTCAAAATATCAGCAGAAATTGTTTTTCAACTTGCTGTTTCGAGATTTTCTTAATTCTTTTGCTTTTTTGGATTCCTTTTTTGGTTTAACTTTAAATAGCAAACCCTAACCTACCCTTGCTTGATTAGAAAGGTTAGAGATTGTTAGAAATGTTAGAAATGTTAAAACTTTCGTTAACTTTCTAACGAAAAAGCTACCAACTCAAATTGGAGCACTTACACCTTCCAACAAACCAACTCCTGGAGAGAGAGAATCCCTGCTCACAGGTGTATAAAGCTTATCTTGCTCAACCTTCTTCCTGACAGCTAAGCTTCTCTCCTTAGCTGTCTGAGCTCTGTCCTGCTTTACCAACTCCCCCAATGTGTATACCCTTTCTACCTTACTCCTTCCCTTACTTGACTCTCCTTGATCAACTTTGATTGTCTTCCCAAAAAGCCTTATTCCTTCTCCCTCTTTACTGTCAATCTTTTCCCTGACAGCTACCTCCTTCATCTCTATGTCTTCATCAACCCTTACTCTCTTGTTCTTACCCTTATCATTCACTCTCTCTGAACTTTCAACAATATTGAAAGTCTCTCTATCTATCTCCATCTCATCACTCATCAAATCATCCTCACTATTTTTTCCAAAGACCAATTGTTTTGCTGTTTGAGCCATAACCTTTGGATTAAACTTTGAGGAAAATCTTCCCATTTTTGTTTGTAAATCAATCTGAATAATTTTCCTCTGAAGTTTTCATTGTTTTATAGGCAAATTTTCACCTAGCTATCTCAGACAGCCATCATCATTGAAACTAGCTTAACTGTCAGAGATTTCTTTCAACAGCTAGGTTAAAGCAAACTTTAAGTGATTTGATCGTGTTAATTGCTCACAATTGTCACTTCCTTCGCCGCCTCTTCCACTGCAAATCTCCTTGAAAAAGAGAATGTTCTTCTTGTGTTTTGTGGGAATTAATGTCTCAACGTGGGGAAGGGTAAAAACCACTGTTCATATGAACAGTTACTTAACTTTGAAACCCCCAATGCTCATTAAAACCCACGTTCCACTCATCATTTATCTCTCTCTCTCTTTCGCAATCACCAAAATTCCTATTTCATTAATTCTCAGTTTAAAATTTGTCTCCTTCCCTCTCCAATCCACCATCGTATTTCTTCAAGGAACTCTCATCAAGGAACTTCTTGAGGTAAATGAATTACTTGATTTCATGGGAGCTAGACCTCCAATTTATGAAGAGTTATGCAGAGAAATTTATTTGGTTGGCAACAGAAACAGAGAGAACAACTCAATAACTGTCACCATAGATAATGTAAAGATCACCATTACTCAAGAAATGGTTAGCAAGGTCTATGGGATCCCAAATAGAGAAGATGCTGTGAAAAATATTTGGGATAGAGGGTCAGACAGGCTGAAGTCAGTTTATGAGAAATTTCTTGGGATTAAGGTCCCTGACTTCAAGGCTGTTCAAGACAAAGCAATGGTGAAAAACAAAGATGATATCTTCAAATCAACTCTAATGGATGTGGTTAACAAAGCCATTGATGGCAAGCAATCCTCATTTGATCAAATGGGATCAAATGAATGGAAGCAAATGCTAAGCTTGATGACCAAGGACACAAACTGGTGCATTGTCCTTCTCCACAACTTTCAGCTGGCAGTCTCAACCTCTACTCTCAAGTTCAAAAAACAAGGTGGGAAGATGAACAACTTCAGGTTTATGAGTGGAATTCTTCATGATCTAATCCCTAAGCTCAAAACTCCTCTACCCAAGAAGTGGTCAGAAGACGGTGAAGGCATCAGAAACAAGATGTTTCAATGAAAGAACCTTTTCATTGAAACAAAAGAAAGGAATTGTTATGAAGGCTGGAGATATGAGCCTTGAAAGTTTTAAAGAAGTCCAAGAAAAGATGCTTGAAGAAACAAGAATAAAGCTTGATCATTGGAAAGAGTTGATAGCATTGGCTACTAGTAGGATAATAAAAAGAGGAGTAAAGACCAATGTCAAGAAAACTGGAGTGCTAAAAAGGACTGTGGTATCTCCTAGCAAGAAAAGCAAAAGCAAGGATGATCTGGTAGCTGACAGTGAAGGAACCATATCTGACAGCCATGCTAAGGATGTTGAAGAAAGAGGTGATGTTGATAGCCATAGAGATGACACCATGGAGCAAACTCATGCTGGTGATGCTGATGTAGACCCTCAAGAACTCCAGCAGCCTATCAAATTGTCAAAAACACAAAGATAAAGGAAAGCATCCTCTGACAGCTATCCCTACAAAGCAGACAGTCACCAGATCTAAGGTACAACCCTCCTTATCCATTCCTTCTAAAACTTTGCCAAAGAAAAGAAAACTAGAAAAGAAAGCCCCCAAAGCCAAGAAAACCAAAATAACTACCCCTTCCATTTCCCCAAAATCCACCTCTGTTAGTCCAAGAGTGGACAAGTCATCCACACCCAGCTCAGGTCATCAGTCAGCCATTGAAGCCATTCTTAAACTCAAAGAACCATCACAGAAGCAAACTTTAAGGGGGAACATTGATGAGAATATCCCCTCCACCCAGCCTCAATAGTTAACCAAAATCCTGAAAGCAATTGATGCTATTGAATTGGATGGAAACCCTGACACTGAAAAGGCTGTTCTTTTGTATCTTGATGATATTCTAAGTGAAGAAGAATCTGTAATGGCCCTAGATGAACTCAGACTTAGGTTTATGAAGAAAAGAAGTGGACCAGGAGAGTCATCTAATAACCCCAAGGTGACTTTGGCGAATGTAGATAGCCATACCTTCCCTTCCATTCCCGAGACCGAGCCCGTAAATGAACCTGCCCCAACTGTTGAAGTTGAAAGGGGGAATCTTGATAATACTTCTAAGGTCATTCAAAATCTCAAGAAGGTTGGAGTTGAGATTAATCCCATTCTTGTCTCAAAAGGAGAATCAATTGTGAATGCCTGCAAAGGCCTTGTGCTTGATGGAACTCAAGAAAATGAGGAAGCTATGATAGCTATCCTTGAGAAAAGGTTGGCCAAAAGTGAAGTAAGGGCAGCCTTGAATCTCCTTAAATCTCAATTCAGTTCCAGTTCTCTTAATCAAAGTCTTGGCCAAACCTCTGAGTCAATCCCAACTGTTTCAATCCAACCCTCTGCACCTTCCAAGCCAACTTCTCCAATTCCTGAAAATGAACCTTTTGAAGCCTCTCCTCATAGCCCAATACTTGCTGGACAAGGTCAAGACTTTTCTGATAGTGATCCAATTCTATCCAGTCCTGACAGCTATCCAAGCAGTTCCATTCCTCCCTCTCAAAATCAATCCTTTCTTCCTAAGAAAGAACCCTGGATGTTTAGCTGTGGCATTGATTTCTCTATTTCTTCCATCAAGACAGCAAGAAAAGGGTTAGCCCATGTGTCTCATTTTCCAGACATTGTAAATCCCTTTACCTATCCAAAATCTTGGGAACTGTCAAGAAATGGGATGATTGTAGTGGCAAGAAACCTTGCAGGGTTAGTTTTCTTTGCCTATGAAAAATGGCAAGTATCAAGAACCTCATCAACTTCCAACTTTGTTCACCAAATCCCATCATTCCCAAAGTTCATCACTCCCAATACTCTTCTTGATTGGGAAGTTCTTTTCAGCCAACTCATCTCTCCATCTCTCAATTCATGCCTGTATATGCCAAAGGGTCTAGTCTTCACCCTTTGCATTGACCTTGCAAAATCCTTTTTCCTTTCTCTGTTTGAACAAAAGTATGCCCTCATGCTTTTGATAAGCAAAATGGTCAACATCTTTCTCCCAACCCTTAATCCAGGAATTGAGCCCTACCTTTCCCCTTTCATCACTGTTGATCCCATGAACTTCACCTCACCTAATGAAAACTCTCACTTCATGAAATTGGTCTCTATTTCTGAGATCAAAGAATTCAGAGAATCCATGGCTGACCATCAAAACAGAACCAAAACTGTTATTGATCTTTCTTCAGACTCTGACAGTGATGATGATGATGCTCCTTCAAGTCCTGATCAAGAACCTCCTATCACCATCCCATCTCCTACATTTACCAATCCTCCTCAGCAATCTACTCATTCCTTTCATGATACTCAAGTCTCAGTTCAATCACAACCAGCTCAATCCATTGTGCCCATGAAGATCAAAAGAACAACGACCAAGAAGAAACATTTGTGGGGCACAATGAGAATCAGAAATGATCAGATGCCCCTTACAAGAGATCAACTAAAGTCAAAGGAAGATGAATTCTTTAAGTATGATGAGAGAATGTCATGGGAATGGAACAATGAGTTCTACTACAGAGGAGTAGAGCCAGACATGAGAAGAGAACTAGAGGAAGAAAGAAATCTGATTATTTCAGCCAGGCAAGAAAGAGAGGAGTTCTATGATCAACTGGCTGATGATTGATATGTAGTTTTATGGAACAATTTTTGGTGTGTTAAAACAATTTGTTTTGATTGGCTCAGTTTTTGTAACTGTAATCTGTGAACCTTTTCATCATGAGATTAAATTCATGTATTTCAATCTCATTCTGGTTATTTGTGCTTGCTATAAATCCTTGTATTATTTCTTCTACTATTATTTCTCTTATCAAATGTGAAAACATGTTCTAAAATAGATCTTCCTTTACCAAAAAGGGGGAAATTGTTAGGACCTAACTTTGATCAATGTCTTAGTTAGTTGGTTCTAACTTTGATCAATGTCTTAGTTAGTTGGTTTTGATAAAGGAATATATATATAGAACAGGGTTTATATCAAAAGAGGAAGACTGTCAGTCATGAACCATGACTGACCAAATCAAACTTCATATTCATTCCTCAGTGTATCTGACAGCTATGAGTTTGATAGTTATGATTCAGTTGTATACAATGATTACAATCAATCAAAAACATGAATCATATTCTCTTTAGTAAAGCCTTCAAGATCATCAAATTGCATCTCGCCTTATCGAGAACATCTCTCGATAGCTAAGTCTTGTATGATCCGACGGCCATGACTTCATTCCTCTGATAGCCATCACTTTGTCTCAATCTCTGTTACCACAATCTCAACCAATGTGGAACCTGGATCTTCACAGCTGTCAAGTTCACCAATGAAGACCAATGAAGACCACTGAAGACCTTCTAGAAGTTCTCAGTTCAAGCTCACAGCTCAAGCCAGCTGATGAAGACCTGCATGTGGACAAGTGGGACAAAGACCAGTCAAAGCTCATTAATGTAGCTGCAACAGTCATATTCCAACGGCTACATTGAAGGGTATAAATAGAGGAGTTCTTCCTCTAACAAAACTACTAAAAAATACTCATTTTCATAGTCAAAAACCCTTTCCACACACCCACACACACCTCCTGTAATTCACACACACACTCACCAATCCTTTCCCTTCAAACTCTGTTCCAAACCAAACCCTCATCCCAAAACCTTTGCCTCCACAAAAAAACACCCCTTAGTGTGTTAATTCACAAAATCCAAAATCCTAAGACTGTACTTTAGGTGTAGAATTAGTTTGTAATCACTCAAGACTGTACTTTGAGTGTATTAATTGTTTTGTAAAATCTTGAGACTGTACTTCAAGTTGTAAAAACACTTAAGACTGTACTTAAAGTGTATCCCTAGTTGACTGTACTAATTAGGAAGAGGAAGTTCAAGGAACTTGCCTGAATCAATCATTTGTAACTTTTGTTGATTAAAGATTATAATAAAATTGATCTCACTTGTCAAGATTGACAGTGGGGGTGGATGTAGGAGGAGTGAACTCTGAACCACTTTAAATTCTCTGTGTTATTACATTTTTGCAATCACATTCACACACTTGCATTATTTCTTTGTGTTTCTTGTCCTATCATTATTTCAAATCTCTCATATTCCGCTGCACAATTCAACTATCATCTGACAGCTAAGCCAATACCATAGCTGTCTGATTATCTGCATATTAACAAAGGGCCTTTCAGGTAGTTGATCCTTCACAAGTTGTTAGACTTTTGTGTGTGAAGACAAGCTCTGATACCAATTGAAAGGTCCTATTTACTTAGATCAAATCAAAGGTTAGGTAGTTAAGGTTTGACAGCTGAGATGAAATCTTAGCTGTCAGAGGTTAACTGGTTTTAAAGATTAGAGTTAAATGTGAAGCGGAATAATAAGTGTTGAAATAATGTAAAGGCAAGTAAATAGTGTTTGTGTGTGAGATGTGTGTGTGAGTTGTGTGATAATACCAATTGAACACAAGGAATTTTAAGGTGGTTCAGAGTTCACTCCTCCTACGTCCACCCTCACTGCCAACCTTGACAAGTGAGATCAATCCACTTAAATCTAGTTCCCGTTAAGATTTACAAAGGATTGAATAGGCAAGTTCCTTGAACTTCCTCTTCCTAATAAGTACAGTCTATAAGGGATTATGCTCTACACTGAGCAAATTACAATTCCCACTTAAAGTCAGTCTTAAGGGGTTCTTACAAATCAGTTTATACACCTGAGATCAGTTACAAGTGTCTTAATGTTGTTTGATTGTTGGTTGCAGGTTGAGAAAGGTTGAAGGTAAGGTTGTAAGAGTTGTGTGTAAAGGGGTGAGGTCTTCAGTCTTGGAGAGTTCCTTTTATAGGCTAGGAAATAGCCGTTGGAGGAGACAAGGAGACAAGGTAGTAAATGCTTGTTGGAGTTGCATTTAGAGCCTTTGTTGACTGGAGAATAATATAGCTGGAATCTGCAACCAAGCATGTGATCTTTATGGAGATGAGCTGGCAACATCTGTATGGAGAGATTGGGCAAGGCACATCTTGGTCATCACAGGAATTCTTCATTGCTGCTGATGTTGAAGATCATAGCTGTTGAGGGATGAAGTCTTTGCTGTGGAGAACCTTAGCTGTCAGGCTAAGTCTTTAGAGTTTGCAGGTTTAGGAGTTAAGGATTTGTGTGTAATGATCCTTTGTATATAAATACATTTGATTTATATGATTTGACTTTAGTTTGATCATTGCTGTCCATGGTTTGATCATTATATCATTGCTGTCTAGTTTGATATAAGGATGTGCAAGGGCTCAGCTGTCAAGGTCATATATTATCTTGGCTGTCAGATAACATATGATATATTTCTTTGTCAAAACCTTTTATAACTATGTGGCTTACATAGTTAGGTCCTAACACATACTATTGAAAAAATTGCCTCCGCTAGAAGTTTGTTCCTTGATAACAATCTTGCAATAAAATTCATGTGTCCTTGCTCTTGAATGAAACCTGGAAAAAAAAAAGTGCAACACAAAGTATAGAAATTAGCTTTACACATTTCAATTACATTCACGGGCATTGGCCATATGAGTTTACTAGCAAAATACCCTGCAATATCTAATTAAAATCTGCCAACAAGAGACAACACATGAAGGAAGATGCATGCTCATATAATTCACATAGGTTCAAGGTATGGTGTTGAACTAATGGCCAAACATTAAAATAATGAAAAGCAAAAAGTACAAATACTCTTTCACTCAATGATACATATAGATCTCGCTTATATGGAAAATGAGCACACATTCAGTTAAAATATTTACACATTTCAAGGCCAGTTTAATTTTATCATATCCCTATTTAATAGGTTAAAGTTTATGTAAACATAATTGAATGTTAATAATTTGCATTATATATATAAAGGCAGATAACGAGTGAGGTCAAGAAATTGATGGAACAATACTAGAACGAAGATGTGAGCATAACCATCACAGGCCACAGTCTAGGTGCATCCATGGCAACACTCAGTGCAGTTGACATTGATGCCAACGAACTAAACAAAGCAAAAGGCTCAAACAAACAATGCCCAATAACAGCTTTCGCCTACGCGAGTCCACGTGTGGGGAACTCCAAATTCTTGGACCTTTACAGATCCACTGGAAGTGTTCGTGTCCTACGGATACGCAACATGCCTGATATAGTTCCTAATACCCCACCAGTTATAGGGTACAAATACTCGTTCACTAAACGCAAATAGTCATCAAAAGATTCAGTTTCCACATTAACCATTTGGAAGGGAAATCATGTTTCTTTGAAACCCCAAAAGAAGTACCCAACCAACAAATAAGAGATTACAAAACTTGAAAAAGAACCCAAGACAGGATTATAACCCGAAAGCCACATAACTTGCAATGGAACAACATTATAGAAGAGAAAGCATGTACCTCTATATCAACTGATTTCTGGTGTTTGACCCGCTACTTGAATTCCCGCGGATTGGAGTTGAACCATTTGAATTTATCCATGCACCATTCAATGCCTGAATAACTCGAGCCTCAGAATCCATTGCAGATCGCTGAATAACTTGTAATAAAGCCTTCTGTTAGGACCTAACATTGTGTTTTGATGAAGATTGATCATTTAACGGGACAATGTTAAATGTTCTAAAGTGTCAAGAGAGGAAATTTTCAAAAGTTACACAAAGATCCCTCCAAGTTCCCCATGTTTATCATCAGTGAACTTGGAATTGCAAATGGAGATATACCAGCCAAGCCATGTGTTTTCATGGGAGAAGAAGAAAACATTGTTCCATAAAACATGGAAATTATGACAACCACCTTTAGTCAAGGGCATTGAATATTGCAATTAAAGCCTTCACCCACTTGATCAACTCCTCCAACGGATACAAACACATTTCCATAAAACATGGAAATATTGTCAGCAACTTCAAATGGAAAATGAAGACCAAGAATTTATGGAGAGTACATCAATTCAATTGCATTGAAGATTACTTATTATCCTTGACCCACCACTCCAACGGCTCTTTCCATTTTCTCCCTATAAATTGGAATCAAGCCCTCCTATTCTAGTGTGCTTGCACCAATACACCATACCCATTTCTCTCTCCCCCAAGTATGTCTTCCACACGCCTTCATCAATGACCTCAGTGTGTGCAACAAAAACCCATTGCACACATTGATATTGATACAACACCCTTCACCCTTTACACCCATTTAACCCTCACCCTTTATATGTGTGTACAATAAACCCTGTACATACTTGGCCATGGCTGTCCACCTATGCTCCATGTTGCCAATTAACCATTCAACCTTAAACCCTTCACCTTTCAATCCTTCACCCATTTCACTTGTTACAATCAACCACACCACACGATGCAAACATTAAGGGGGAACACCAACGAGCCAAATCATTGCTTTCATTCAACAACTCAAGTGTTAATTCAAGAAAGAACTACATATGCTATGTGTCTAGCATTCCTAATTGACTGTACTAATTAGGACCCTAATTGACCGTACTAATTAGGAAGAGGGGGTTCGAGGAACTTGCCTTATCAATCCTTTGTAAATCTTAAAGGGAACTAGATTTAAGTGGATTGATCTCACTGGTCTGGCACATGACAGTGGGGGTGGATGTAGGAGGAGTGAACTCTGAACCACCTTAAAAATTCTCGTCTCTTGTCTCTTTTAATTTCTTGTCTTGCACTTTAATTTTAATTTCATTTATGCTTTTTATTGCTTTAATATATTCTTGCTTGATCACATAGACGAGTTAAGATTGATAAAGTGATTAGGAATATATATGTTAGACAACATCTATAAGGCCATAGAAAATATCAATTCCGCTGCGCATATACTTCCTATAATTTTGGCCTTGAGAGCGTTTGAAGAAAATCAGATTATCAGATAGCTAAGATTTGACATCTAAGATTTCTGACAGCTAAGAATCTTAGCTGCCAAAGCAAACGGGTCCTTTCAATTGGTATCAGAGCAAGGTTCTTAGAGACTTTAGTGTCTCCGAGCTTAACATCTCGTGAAGATCCATGCTTATATGTCTAACATATTTTCTGTACTTGAACACCTTATTTGATCATCTTGGATTATGACCCAAACACCCCTTGTGCTTAAATGGCTTCTTTGATCATTTTAGGATCATTGCCTTTGTAGATTTTCTTGTGGTGAAACAAAGCAAGGTCACGAGTTAGAGACTCCTAGGGTAGTTGCTAGGGGAAAGATAGATCATCTTTCTTGGGCTCGATGGTAATGACCGACCGACACGTTGGCATCTCTTTTGATGCAGCCCCTTATGCCCACCGACTGCTTATGTTGGGCTTTGAATTGCTACTTATAGGAAATCTTATGTGCTTCATTTTTATATCTGATTATTTAGATTCATATGTGCTTATATTTATTTATTTGATTATAAAGAATCATTTACTTGTTATCCTTTATAATGTTAGGAGATGAACCTTGGATGATCGACGGAAAAGTGCATATCTTGAAGAAATCAAAGTCGAAGCAAAGCTTGGATGCAATCAACAACACACTTTGCATCAAGAAAATTTTGGAGCACAACCCTTCCAACCTCATTCTTCCTTCTAGAAACCATAACACCATTTGAGGGGGAACCAAATTCCAAAACACCATCAAAACCAGCCAAGAACAGCCCTTGTTGAAACAGAAAAAGTTGCTGGAAATCTGAAAATCAGCTTTGACACTCTTCACGGAAATTGCAATATCTCTCTCTCCGCTGCACGAAACTGCAATCCGATTTTTTTGTGAGTAAAGTAGACTCACATACCTTTCCAGAAAGCATAAACACATAGCCTACAACCTTGTGAGTCAATACCAGACTTCATCTGAAGTTGCTGTCCAACAGGCAGATCCCTTATTTCTGACAGCAACATTTTCATTCTGACAGCTAAGACTTTGAAAGCCAATCTTCTTGACAGAAAACCCTTGTTACCAAACCCCTAGATATCAAACATTTACACACTAAACCCTCCAAAACAAATGCCAAACATCAATTCCCTAAACTCTTGACAGCTATCCCAAACCATAGCTGTCAGACCTTAGCTGTTGGATCTTAATAGACCAAAAAAACTGGTTCTACCCCTTGCACGAGAATTGCATTATCTCCCTCTCCCGACTTCGAAACCACAAACCGATTTTTTCTGTGTAAAGTAGACACATAGAGCTTTCCATCAAGTCTAATACCACAAGCTGAATCCTTTTGAGAAAAATTTGGTACCTATCTGAAGTCGGCAGCAGTCCCCAAATATTCCTGACAGCAGAGAAAATTTTGTCAAGACTCCTCTCACCAAAAATCCTATATCTATCTCTCCAAAGCTCATAACCACACACCGTTTTCTCCCACTTAAAGTACACTCATATACCTCTCCAAAAATTATAGCCACAGACCCTTGAACCTTGTGAGTTGATACCGAAAATTCCGATAAGTAGACTAAAAAATCTGCACATTTTTTTGAGCAGATTTTCATCTCTTTTTGCTTATGGTGTTTTGAAGCAAGCCAATAAGAGTTTAAAATGACCAATCATTCACCAAAAAGGGGGAAATTGTTAGGACCTAACATTGTGTTTTGATGAAGATTGATCATTTAACGGGACAATGTTAAATGGTCTAAAGTGTCAAGAGAGGAAAGTTGCAAAAGTTACACAAAGATCCCTCCAAGTTCCCCATGTTTATCATCAGTGAACTTGGAATTGCAAATGGAGATATACCAGCCAAGCCATGTGTTTTCATGGGAGAAGAAGAAAACATTGTTCCATAAAACATGGAAATTATGACAACCACCTTAAGTCAAGGGCATTGAATATTGCAATTAAAGCCTTCACCCACTTGATCAACTCCTCCAACGGATACAAACACATTTCCATAAAACATGGAAATATTGTCAGCAACTTCAAATGGAAAATGAAGACCAAGAATTTATGGAGAGTACATCAATTCAATTGCATTGAAGATTACTTATTATCCTTGACCCACCACTCCAACGGCTCTTTCCATTTTCTCCCTATAAATTGGAATCAAGCCCTCCTATTCTAGTGTGCTTGCACCAATACACCATACCCATTTCTCTCTCCCCCAAGTATGTCTTCCACACGCCTTCATCAATGACCTCAGTGTGTGCAACAAAAACCCATTGCACACACTGATATTGATACAACACCCTTCACCCTTTACACCCATTTAACCCTCACCCTTTATATGTGTGTACAATAAACCCACTGTACATACTTGGCCATGGCTGTCCACCTATGCTCCATGTTGCCAATTAACCATTCAACCATAAACCCTTCACCTTTCAATCCTTCACCCATTTCACTTGTTACAATCAACCACACCACACGATGCAAACATTAAGGGGGAACACCAACGAGCCAAATCATTGCTTTCATTCAACAACTCAAGTGTTAATTCAAGAAAGAACTACATATGCTATGTGTCTAGCATTCCTAATTGACTGTACTAATTAGGACCTTAATTGACCGTACTAATTAGGAAGAGGGGGTTCGAGGAACTTGCCTTATCAATCCTTTGTAAATCTTAAAGGGAACTAGATTTAAGTGGATTGATCTCACTGGTCTGGCACATGACAGTGGGGGTGGATGTAGGAGGAGTGAACTCTGAACCACCTTAAAAATTCTCGTCTCTTGTCTCTTTTAATTTCTTGTCTTGCACTTTAATTTTCATTTCATTTATGCTTTTTATTGCTTTAATATATTCTTGCTTGATCACATAGACGAGTTAAGATTGATAAAGTGATTAGGAATATATATGTTAGACAACATCTATAAGGCCATAGAAAATATCAATTCCGCTGCGCATATACTTCCTATCATTTTGGCCTTGAGAGCGTTTGAATAAAATCAGATTATCAGATAGCTAAGATTTGACAGCTAAGATTTCTGACAGCTAAGAATCTTAGCTGCCAAAGCAAACGGGTCCTTTCACCTTCAACGAAGCCATTGGAGATTGAGAAGGCAAAGGAAGTACTTAAAGTAAGAATATATCATTGAGAAGGCAAAGGAAGTACTTAAAGTAAGAATATATCATTGAGAAGGCAAAGGAAGTACTTAAAGTAAGAATATATCATACCATGTAAACATATCCTGGACAAGTTACAGTTGTTGCACTGCTAATTTCTTGGTAATGCAGGAACATGAACAAGCCCTCGTAGACGCCATTGCTAAGCTCATGGAGGCATCAGATGGCGAAAGTGGTAATAACTGATTACATTTGACCATAATATGCAGTAATACATACACATGAACAAGGTTCTGTTGTATCATTCAACATTTCTCAAGGAGGTTTAGATAACTTTTTATCGGTGTAAAATTATATGGATTGAACAAAATACGCCTCCATCCAAAAGAGAGTGTATTTTCATCAGAAAAACGAGTGTAGCTTTTCAAGTGAAGTTACTATCACCTCTATAAACTATAATTTCCTAATTTGCCCTGTAATCACATAATGTTCTCATTAGTGGTATGTTTGGCAACCTCATCCCCGAACCTTGGATATGGAATTGGAAGAAGAAATGATATCCATGGAGCGGATATCACTCTTCCAATCAGTACAATGGCTCGGTATAGAGTTTCCAAACATATCCTAGGGCATTTGCACATGCGTGTTACTAAAAGTACGTAATCATCAACTTCCTTATTTCCTTGACAAGCTGAAAGCGGACACTCTTTTTGGGACAAACGGATTAACAAACCAGCGATCATTAAAAATGAGTACAAAATTTACCAACCAACATTTTCACTCAATGAAATTTGACCGAGGAGCCATCAAGTCAACCAGAATGACACACCGACAACAACATATCATAGAGTCAAAGAACGGGACCACTATACTCTGCCGATATCACAAGTTCCATATTATGGATAGTCATGTCTAATAGCCGAGGTCTCTACCTTAAATTTGATCTGAATAAATCATTACTAACAAATCCAAACTCAGCCAAAAATGAGGAAGTGTATACAGTTTTCAGGACCCAATTAATATAACCCTAATCCAAAACATTCTACAACACAAACAAATCTGCTCTTAATTATTACTCAATCAAACAACCAATCAGATCTCTGTAATTCAATTCTTCCCCCTCCCCCACCACCAACAAATACCATAGAAATTACTTCAAAAAGATAAGAAATTTGGAAGTAAAAAAGTACCTGTAGAAGAACCCACTAATAAAATCCTGTCAGTGGAAAGATTCTGACAAACCCATTTGCAAACAGCAATCACATCTTTGATTTCTTGAAACCCAGTAAGGGAAGCCCTTCCAATAAACATATCCTGGACAAGTTACAATTGTTGCACTGCTAATTTCTTGGTAATGCAGGAACATGAACAAGCCCTCGTAGACGCCATTGCTAAGCTCATGGAGGCATCAGATGGCGAAAGTGGTAATAACTGATTACATTTGACCATAATATGCAGTAATACATACACATGAACAAGGTTCTGTTGTATCATTCAACATTTCTCAAGGAGGTTTAGATAACTTTTTATCGTAATGCAATCCAAGTCTTATCCATAACTACTTTAATGAACTGTTAACATATACTAACACATAATATTAATCACTTAGAAAATTATAAGTAAATCAAGTACTTTCTTAGTATATAACATGCCTACGCAAAACATACTTTGAATGGAAAAACTATAATATAATCGTTAAGATTGATTTAATTAAGTGAACTTTAAAGAATTATGATGGTTTATAGAATAAGACTCAAGTGGAAGCAACAAATATTAAATTAGCAGAAGAAGCAGCTCAATCACTCTGGAAGCTTTTATAATACACAACAAATATTGATTAAAGGTATCTTATTCAAAGTATATATGTCTGTGTGCCCTAGCATGTTCATGGACGGAGCTACATTAGGGCAAACTCGCTGCCCGAAATGGTAAAACTGAAGATGTCGTGATGAACAGAACAAACTCAGGCCGGTCTAATAGACAGTCACATAGAATAGAAACATATTCCCATGATATATACTTCTTGATAGCAAGGAAACAAATTCATTCACAAAAACTGGCTCTCTGTAAAAGCTCATAGGGATTTATATTAGGGGAAAAATGCGATTGTTAACAAAAAAATAAACAACAAAAAAGGCCCAGGATCTGAATATAACTAGAAAAAGGAAGTTCAAGTTTCATAGAAAAAAAACTGGACAATTGATTTTCCACTACTCTAGTTTTGAAAGAATGATGGCGGACGAAAACGATGGCGGATGAAAGATTAGAGGGGTGTAGATGTAGAGGGAAGGTGCGGGAGAGGTGTAGTGGGCGAAGAGCAGGGAGGGTTTTGGGGGTTTTCCTTTTTTTTTTTTTAAATTTCATTTACTCCGCGCTAATCAAATTTTAAAGACCCTATTTGCCGTCCTATCAATTTCATTGTGTGTAGCTGACTTATTAAATGGATAATAGGGACTAGAGAATTCTTCCGACCTAAAAAATTCAGTCCCTAATAATGACTTTTTTTGTAGTGTACCCTGGTGAAAAGGTAAGTACTGCTAAGCCAAGGTTTGAAGATCTGGTCAGATCCATTGCTGACCATGGAGAAAATTTTGAGAATCAAGATCTATGTCTCAAAATATACTCCAACCTTCCCCAAGAATATAAGAAGGTAGCCCTACCTATAAGAGAAGATGCTGAATGGAGCACTATGACTGTTGAACAATATTTTGGAAAGCTTGAGGCCTATGAACTAGAAGGAATGATAAAACTTCAACTAGTTACTTCTATCTCACAAACCCTTGCCTTAGCTGCCCAAGAAACCACTCACAAACCCATCACTCAACAAGACATTGACTGCATGGTTCTTATTTCCCTTCAAAAAGTAAACCATCTCTCAAACAACTTCTCTCAAGGAGACCTACCAAGTCTCATATCCATGGCTGTCAGAAATAACCTGAGAGGACATAAAAAGACATTTGAGAGAAGTTATAGCCCATCCACTTCTGAACAAGAGAACCATAAAAAGAAAGTTGAATGCTTCAACTGTAAGAAGCTTGGTCATTACTCATCTGATTGTCCTGAACCAAGGAAACCCAAGGACAATCAGACAGCTAAGAAACTCTCCTACTCAAAGGAGATCATCCATAGTTCAAGATCCAGCTGCTACAACTGCGCTAAAAGGAAGAATGAGAAAAACAAAGAACAAGTCATGATTGCTGACTCATCAAAGTTCAGTGATGAGGAGTTTGACCTCAGTGACTCTGAAAGTGAAGGAGAAGAAGCAATGATATGCCTAATGGCAGGAGATGATGAAGACTCAGATTGTGAAGAGGACCTTGAAGCCTTAGCTGTTGCTGAAGAACTAAAACAGGTACCCCAGTTTAACTCTTTAAATAATGAAGAATTTAAACAATTAGTTAGTACTCTTTTAATTCAAATAAAAAGACATCAAATTAGGTTTGCCTCATTGCTCACTGATAACCTATCCCAAAGTAAAACCATTGAAAACCTTGAAAGAGCCAACCAAGGACTGAAAGTACAATGCCTTATGCTTGAAAAGGCTAATGATGAGCTGACAGCTGAGAATTCTAGATCTCTGGAAAACAACCAAAAAACCATCAACCTTAAAAAGGAAAATGAATCTCTTAGAAAGAAGATTGAGTCCTGGAACAAATCAGGAGAAGCTGTGTCTCTATTTAGCTACAACCAGAGACACCGAAGTGACAAGTCAGGGATTGGAGCTAATAATCCCTCTATGAAAACCTATACCCCTCTCACTGATGAAAGGGCTATTGACAAAATGGATCTTGAAAGCATGAACTATGTCAAAACCCAAGAAAATGTCTATCCCATTCAGACAAAGGAGGACTCAAAGAAAAAGGGAAAGATAGATGAAGCTAGCTCCAGTCACATTGATGAAGCAGATCAAGCCAGACCCACTCACACTAATGAAACACATGAAGCTAGCTCAAGTAAATCCAAAGGCAAAGAAAAACAAGCAAATAAAGGCAAATAAATTTGGAAAAGAAAAGGAATCAAGGAGCAAGTGAAGAAAAACCAGCACAAAACCACTGGACAGCAGAGATCTCCTAGACAACCAAGATTCCCCAGACAGCCAAGATTTGATGGACAGCAGAGATCTCCTAGACAGCAAAGATTCTATAACCATCACTCATATTCCAAACATCAAAGACCCAACTGGCCATACTCAAATGGAAGAAGTCATGTCAGTCAAAATACCTCTCCTAGATCATCTCACTCAAACAGTTCCCAAAGCCACACTCAATTTCATAACCAAAACCAATTCCTTTCTCCCAACCAATTCTTTAACCAATCCCAACCTACTGCTCCTACACCCTATATGTTGCAGATCATGGGATACTACAATGCCCTAAACCAGTACTTTGGAAAAAGGGCAATGAACAAAGCTAGGGTACCAAAGAAATTCTAATCCTTTGGACCCAAAAGAATAAAAGGGTACCATAAATTTATTTTTCTGTTTTGTAGGAACCTAGGAAAGGAATATGGTACTTAGACAATGGATGCAGCAGACACATGACATTCAACAAAGAATGGTTGCAACAATATGTCCCTAAAAATGGTCTAAATGTAACTTTTGGTGATAACTCTCAAGCCAACGTCAAAGGATCAGGGAACCTTGTTACTAGAGACATTATTTTTATTAATGTGTCTTATGTAGAGGGTCTCAAGCACAATTTGATTTGTCTTAGTCAAAATTGTGATAAGGGATATTATGTTGTATGTTCCAAAACCACTGCACTGTCAAAGATGCCAACAACAAGCCAATTCTCACTGGAATCAGAAAAGGCAACCTCTACAGTCTAAACCTGGAAGTTGTGGAATCATCAAATACCCATTGTCTACTCTCCTATAGTCAATCGGATATGTCATGGCTATGGCACAAATGATTGGCTCACCTCAACCTCAAAAGTATCCCCAAATTAGCCAATACAAACCTAGTAAAAGGCCTACCCAAAATTTCCTTCAAAAAGGACAAGCTGTGCATGGCCTGTCAATGTGGAAAGCAAAAGAAAACCTCTTTCACTGCCAAAACCAGATTGGATACCTCAAAACCCCTTCAATTACTCCACATGGATCTTTTTGGACCAATCAGAACCAGATCTCTTGGTGGAAAGAGATACTCTCTAGTGGTAGTTGATGACTACACTAGATTTACTTGGATCATCCTTCTTGAATCCAAAAGCGAAACCTTAGAACAACTGGTCAAACTGTTCAACAAAATTCAAAACCAAAAGGGTCTATCCATCATCAAAATCAGATCTGACCATGGTAAGGAGTTTGAAAATACTGGTGTTAAAGAATGTTGTGATCAAAAAGGGATTGAGCACAACTTTTCTGCTCCTAGAACACCATAGCAAAATGGAGTTGCTGAAAGAAAGAACAGAACAATATGTGAAGCAGCAAGAACTATGCTGTCAGAGAATAATCTCCCTAAATACTTTTGGGGAGAAGCAGTCACCACTGCTGTGTATGTCCAGAACAAGACTCTCATCAATAAATTTCTCACCAAGACTCCCTATGAGCTATGGAATGGTAGAACACCAACCATTTCATACTTCCATGGCTTTGGAAGTAGATGCTTCATTCATAACAATGGAAAAAACAACCTTGATAAGTTTGATTCCAAAAGTGATGAAGGAATTTTTCTTGGATACTCTAACACCAGCAAATCCTACATAGTTTACAATAAAAGGAGAGTTGTTGTAGAAGAATCAATCCATGTTGACTTTGATGAAAATAATGATCAAAGCCACACTGAATTGTGTGATTTTGATGAAGTTGTTGGCAATTCAGACAACCTACCTGAGGTGTCTCATGTGCATGACCCCTCAAATCTCATTCCTGAAGAAGATTCACTTTCCCTTCCTTATATGGTGCCCAAAGACACTAATAAACACCCTATTTTGTCTGACAGCCAAGAATTCCTTCCCAACAGCAAAGGTGCATCTGACAGCTATGATGTACCTGACAGCTTAACTTCATCCAGCCATCAAAATTTCCTTGAATATAACCCCATCCAACCTTGCTGCAACCCCAATCATTCAAATCCTCAACCTGAAACTATTACCACATCATTCCACCAAACAAAAACATCTTTATTGACCTTCCAATACAAAAAATGGAAATTCCTCCAAACATGCCTGTCTATGACTCTTTAATGAGTGCCTTCATCTCTCAAATTGAACCCAAGAAGATAAATGAAGCCCTTCAAGACCCTGATTGGATTGAAGCTATGGAAGAAGAACTGAAACAATTTGAAAGAAACAAAGTGTGGAAGCTTGTTCCCAAACCTAAAAACCAAACTGTCATTGGGACAAGATGGGTTCTTAGAAACAAGATGAATGAAGAAGGGATTGTGGTTAGGAACAAAGCTAGAACTGTTGCTCAAGGGTACAGACAAGAGGAGGAAATTGACTATGATGAAACATTTGCCCCTGTTGCAAGACTGGAAGCTATAAGGCTATTCCTTGCCTATGCATCATTCAAGAAAATGAAGGTGTTCCAAATAGATGTCAAAAGTGCCTTCTTAAATGGAGTTTTGAATGAAAAAGTTTTTGTATCTCAACCCCCTGGTTTTGAGCATCCAAAATTTCCAGATCATGTATATAAATTGGACAAAGCCTTGTATGGGCTTAAACAAGCACCTAGAGCTTGGTATGATACCCTATCTAAATATCTCCTTGGAAAAGGATTCACCAAGGGTCATATTGATAATACTTTGTTTATCAAAAAATATGGAGAAGAACAGTTACTCATCCAAGTCTATATGGATGATATTATCTTTGGTTCATCAAATGAAGACTTGTGTACTGAATTTGGTTAAATCATGAAGAATCAGTTTGAGATGAGCATGATTGGTGAGCTCACATTCTTCTTAGGCCTTCAAGTTAAGCAAATGGAGGAAGGAATCTTCATTAACCAAGCTAAGTATACAAGAGACATGATCAAAAAGTTTGATATGCAAACTGCCTCTCCAGCTAGAACACCTCTGTCAAAAATAACCAAACTCCATGCTGATCCTGATGGCCAGAGTGTGAATCAAACCTTGTATAGGAGTTATATTGGAGCACTCCTATATGTGACAGCCTCTAGACCTGATATTATGTTCAGTGTTTGCCTTTGTGCAAGATTCCAAGCCAATCCTAAAGAATCTCATATCTCTGATGTCAAGAGAATCTTGCGATATCTTAAAGGAACACTTGACTATGGGTTGTGGTATCCCACTGAATCCCCATTTTCCCTAATTGGTTTCACTGATTCAGACTATGCTGCATGCAATTTAGATAGAAAATCCACAAGTGGTGGATGCCAATTTATTGGATCAAGAATAATCTCTTGGTCAAGCAAAAAGCAAACATCAGTAGATACCTCAACAGCTGAAGCAGAGTACATTGCTGCTGGTCTATGTTGCTCTCAAATTCTATATCTCAAAAGTCAACTCCAAGACTTTGGGATGGACTTGTCAAAAACCAAATTCAACCTGTACACACATAATCAAAAGTCTCCAAGCAAAGACGTCGAGACTGTTTTTTAAGAGGGAGATGATTATGCTTCAATGTGATTGTAATCCCGTTACTGTGGATTTTTGTGAACGTATTTTTTGGGAAATAGTATTTTAAGAGGGAGATGATTATGCTTCAATGTGATTGTAATTACATTGAACGTAAATAAGCCTATTTTTTATGTTAATGCACATACAACGAGTGCCCATTATTGTATGCTGGTTTTTGAACAAAGTGACACTTAGGTTTTGAAAAAGCATTGCTGGTCTTGGACCCTCATACAGTCAACAACTACAACAATAGTACCAGTGACAGCAACAACAACAACATCAACATCAACAACAGTAACAGCAACAACAACAAGAGCAACATCAACAGCAACAACAACAACAACAACAGATCACACCACCAAGAACAAAAAAACCCAAAAATTAAAAGTAAATCAGAAAAGGATAAAAAAGTATACCTGATTCATTGATGATCGAAGAAATCACGATTGTGTCGCAAATTTCCTTAGAGGAGAGAGAGAGAGAAATCGAACAAGAGGGTGTCAATAACCCACCACCAAGAACAACAAAACCCAAAAATTAAAAGTAAATCAAAAAAGGGGAAAGAAATGTACCTGCTGCTGATTGATTGTTGATCAAAGAAAACACGTCGCTGGGTTTTGGAGCTGAGGCGATTAGAGAGAGAGGAAGACCGGAGAAATCGAAGGAGAAGGAATTCCGGCAAGGCAATTTCCTACTTGGGCGTTGTTGGTGGCGGTGAACAGAGAGAGAGGGAACGGCAATTTGGGGAGAGCAGAGAGAGAGAATGGAGAGGAAAGTCTTTGGATTGCCCAGGAGAGAGAGAGAGAGAAATGGTTTTCGCACGAATCTGAAATTTGGGTTCCCGATATTTATTATTATATACGGAGGATATTATATGCCGCCGTAAATAGTTGGCGGATGCTTGTCAACCGTCGAATATAATTAACTATTTACGGTGCCTACTTATATACCGCCATATTTAATTTAAATCTCATATACGTATATGTCAAATGTACGTATATAGAGTATTTACGGCGGTTTGAGCCGCCGTATACAACAATTATATACGGCGGTCGTGTATACCGCCGTATATATTATTTATATACGGCGGATGCGTATCATCCGCCGTATGTAACTAACATATACGGCGGACGCGTATTACCCGCCGTAAATGATTGCCGTAAATAACCCACTTTCTTGTAGTGTATATAGGGCTTAGGGTATAGGGTATAGGATATAGGATATAGGTTATAGGGTATAGTGTATAGAGTATAGGGTATAGGGTATAGGGTATAGTGTATAGGGTATAGGGTATAGTGTATAGGATATAGGGTATAGGATATTGGATATAGGTTATAGGGTATAGTATATAGGGTATAGGGTATAGGGTATAGGATATAGTATATATGATATACGGTATAGGGTATAGGGTATAAGGTATAGGGTATAGGGTATAAGATATAGGATATAGGTTATAGGGTATAGTGTATAGGGTATAGGGTATAAGATAATGTTATATGGTTTACGGTATAGGGTATACGGTATAGGGTATAGGGTATAAGGTATAGGGTATAGGGTATAGGTTATAGGGTATAAGGTATAGGGTATAGGTTATAGGATATAGGATATATGTTATAGGGTATAGTGTATAGGGTATACGGTATAGGGTATAGGGTATACGATATAGAATATAGATTATAGGGTATAGTGTACAGGGTATAGGGTATACGGTATAGGGTATAGGATATAGTATATATGGTATACGGTATAGGGTAGAGGGTATAGTGTTTAGGGTATAAGGTATAGGGTATAGGGTATAGGGTATAGGGTATAGGATATAGGATATAGGTTATATGGTATAGGGTATAGTGTATAGTGTATAGGGTATAAGGTTAGGGTATAGGATATAGGTTATAGGTTATAGGGTATATTTTATAGGGCTTAGGGCTTAGGGTATAGGGTATAGGGTATAGGGTATAGTGTATAGGGTATAGGGTATAGTATATTGGGTATAGGGTATAGGATGTAGGGTATAGGATATCGGGTATATGGTAAAGGGTAAAGGATATAGAATATAGGTTATAGGGTATAGTGTATAGGGTATAGGGTATAGTGTATAGGGTATAGGGTATAGGATAATGTAAATATGGTTTACGGTATAGGGTATAGGGTATAAGGTATAGGGTATAGGGTATAGGGTATAGGATGTAGGATATAGGATATAGGATATAGGTTATAGTGTATAGTGTTTAGGGTATAGGTTATAGGGTATAGGGTATAGGATATAGGATATAGAGTATAGGGTATAGTGTATAGGGTATAGGATATAGTATATATCGTATACGGTATAGGGTATATGGTATAGTGTATAGCGTATAGGGTATAGGGTATAGGATATAGGATATAGAGTATAGGGTATAGTGTATAGGGTATAGGATATAGTATATATCGTATACGGTATAGGGTATATGGTATAGTGTATAGCATATAGGGTATATGGTAGAGGGTATAGGATAGAGGATATAGGGTATAGGGTATAGGATATAAGGTATAGGGTTAGGCTATAGGATATAGGTTATAGGGTATATTTTATAGGGCTTAGGGCTTAGGGTATAGGGTATAGGGTATTGTATATAGGGTATAAGATATAGGGTATAGGGTATAAGGTATAGGGTATATGGTATAGTATATAGGGGTATAGGGTATAGTATATATGGTATATGGTATAGGGTATAGGATATAGGATATAGGTTCTAGGGTATAGTGTATAAAGTATAGGGTATAGGGTATGGGGTATAGGGTATATGATGTAGTTTATATGTTATAGGGTATAGGGTATATGGTACAGGATATAGTATACTCCCTCCGTCCCAATAAGTGCTTCCTTTTGGGTGGGCACGCAAATTATGAAAATGCACTACAAGAAAAAGGACTATTTACGGCGGTTAAAATCCGCCGTATATAAAATGCGCCCCGCCGTAAATAGTATATACGGCGGACTTTCCGCCGTAAATAGTCCAACGTATAAAGCCTCGCCGTAAATACTATATACGGCGGTATAATCGCCGTAAATACTATATACGGCAGAAATACCACCGCCGTATATAAATGTAATACAATACGTATTTTAAGGCGTATTTGAGTAATCTTTATACGGCGGTAGGTGTAACCGCCGTAAATAAGAGACGAGTCGTCTGCTCCGTAACGAGTCGTCCCAATTGCACCCCCCACTGGTTCCCTCGTCCCCCCTTTGTAGACGAGTCGTCCAAGGCCATTTTATACGGCGGATTTAGTCACCGCCGTAAATAACTTGATAGAGACGACTCGTCCCACATGGCACGAGTCGTCCCATTTAAACCCCCTACTGGTTCCCTCGTCCCCCCTTTGGGCACGAGTCGTCTAGGGCTTATTTACGATGGATGAAGGGTTCCGCCGTAAATAAGCCTATTTTTTTCCCAGGCCTGTATAATTCACTTTCCCAAAAAATACGTTCACAAAAACCAAATTCAACCTGTACACACACAAAATACGTTCACAAAAACCAAATTCAACCTGTACACACATAATCAAAAGTCTCCAAGCAAAGACGTCGAGACTGTTTTTTAAGAGGGAGATGATTTTTTCTTTCTCTTTCTGCGATAGCTGGCCCCCGAGCTTGATTTTCTGTTCAGGATAGTCAGGATTAATGACCACCTTTTCCAGCTCATCTACAGGCTTCATTTCAGGTCCGTCTCGAAATTCCAGGGATTCGATGATAATTTCTCTGATTCTCCTCCCTTCGTTGTCGTTTACATTGAGACCTTCTTCTTCCATAAGTTTATCAATGTCTGGGAGATCGTTCTTCTCCACGTCATGGTTGGCCCCCGAGTTCTGGCCATTGACAAGAATGGGATATTCCTTGGAAAAGGGCGGAACTATGCCTTGGTCATCCACAGTTTCTAGGACCATAGGCTCCTCCTCAGACATAGGTACAGAGAGAGATATGCCTTGGTCATCCACAGATTCTAGGACCATAGGCTCCTCCTCACTTTCCCAAACCTCTCGGATATAGCTCATTCTAGAGCTAGTTTCAGTGGTCTTCTGCGATTTGGAGATCTTGATGTTCTCCTCAGGTGTATCTATCTCCACGCTTTTTGACTTCTTCCGGCTCTTGACAACATGCTCCAAGAAGTCTTTGGGGGTTTCCCTCATGCATCCAATGCCCGCACGAGTGGGAAACTTAACTCGTTGGTGAGGAAGGGAGGCTACCATCCCAAGTTTGGCTTGACTTGGAATGCCTATGATGGCATGATAGTCACTAGTCAAATCCATGACTATAAAAGTGACAGTAGCTTTGGCTCGAAAGGGATGATCGCCGACTTCAAGCTCTAGTTCCACGGTCCCCTTTGCTCCAACCTTATGGTTGGTGAATCCTTCAAGCCTACCGTGATATGGTTCTAGCACAGTGTCTTTCAATCCCATTTATTGGAAGGCTGAATAGTATAGGATGTCACGGGCTGCTCGGCTCCCAGCCAACTCATTAGGAGAAAAACTAATGACCTCTTCCGCTTTATGGATCCAAGCAGGAACATGGTATACTTTGCTTAGCTCGTGGATCTGGTCCCTTAGCTTTCTGGTGGAGGTCACCTCTTCACGGATCACATGCAGTTTAGCCCTAGGAGGCCTTCGATCTTCATCCTCACTCTTAGAATCATCTTCACTCTCCTCTTGCTTCCGCTTTCGCTTGTCGTCTTTCTTCATGACATAACGGTCTAGCTTTCCCTCGTCAACCCATTGTTGGATTATTTTCTTGAGGGCCCAACAGCCATCAGTGGTATGCCCGTTATCCTTGTGAAAATCACAGTATTTGTTCATGTTACGAGGAAATTTTGGCTTGTCAGTCAGCGGACGGGGTGGAGGAAGGTTTACCAACTGCATGATTTCGGAGATGGGTTTTGTAAGGGGGGTAAATTCAAGCTTTTCAGTGCTCCTTGTTCTATTTTTCCCCTTGGAACCCTTGCCGTTCCCATTGTCATTCTGGTGGGCTTTAGCCGCCTCAGGTTCCGTCTTGTCAGCTCCCCTTTTCTTCGTTTTGTCTTCAGCCATGGAAATGGCATAAGCCACCTTGTATAAATCGGCCTTGGATTTAGGTTCCTGGCCGAGAGTTCATAAATGAGGGGGCCGATTTTAACCGGAGTTAAAACAGACTATGACCTCCCTATCGGTGAGGCTCTCTTCAACTTGGTCCGCCATTTTTCTAACTGTTGTAATAGCTAAGGGTGGTCTCTCCCTTACCTTGCTCAATGTTGGCCAAGTCAGCCAATCTCATCTTCCTCTTACCTGCAGTAGCAAAGTGGTCTAAGAATATTCTCCTCATGCCCCTCCAGCAATCGATGCAACCTTTCTTAAGCTCACAGAACCAGTCAAAGTCATTCGGAGAAGGTGCTCGCGAAAGCTTTGGAGAGCAAGTCATCAGCGGTAGTGAGGAGATTCATGGTTTGTTCAAAACTTTGCACATGGTCCTTGGCGTCTGTGGTTCCGTTATATTTCTCAAAATTTGGGATTTTGAGGTGAGGATTAGGAGGTGCAGCAGTTATCCTCAAGGAAAACGGACGGGTGGCCCAGTCATAGTCATCGTCATTGTATTTCTTTCCCATCTCCATGTCATCTAGCCTTTGCTTCAACAGCTCCCATTGTTTGGTCTCCTCTCCCTTGTCGCTACTTGAGCGGGTGCTTCGTTGGGAGCTTCTGATTGATTTATCTTTGGTACGATTGTTCACCCTGATGTGCTCCGTATCACGTCGGTGGCTGTCCCGTTTAGAGGGAGCTTTGTCACTCCTTAGTTCCAGGTCTTGACCACCAAGTATCATCCTGTACGGCTCTGGTGTCCTCGGCCTTGCAAATTCTCGATGCCGAGGACGAGGAGAATCCGGTCGACGAGGTCGAGGAGAATTTGGTCGACGAGATCGAGGTGGCGTGGGATGCCTAGGTGCCATGACAAGACGAGCAGGGGATAGGCGTCTGTTCAAGCTGAGTCTCGTTCTTAGGTCCCTGGAATTTACTTCCTCTTCCCTAGGAGTTAAGTGGCTTCTCAGGTCGACCACTGGAGCCTTCTGCTTACTGTTGTGCCGAGGATGAGGAGAATCCTGGGGGGCTTGCCTTGATAGGTCCCCGGTCATGAGGGGAGGAGGTTGTTGCTCACCTTGTTCCCTTACCAGGGGGTTGCCCATAGATGGCATAATGAATGAAGCCATGGAATGATCTGGGTCTAATTGCAAAAGAGCAACTTGTGATTCATACATCCTTTGCAGTGTCTCCATTTGTTTATGTAACAAAGAGCGTCGGTCGACGGGTTGAGATCCTCCTGCTTGACCGGCGTCGGCATTCTTTTGTTTTCTTCTTTCCTCCTTGCTTTCCTCGAGCACGAGTAGGACGAGGAAGCTCAGTACCCTCTCCCTCGGCATTCGCCTGACCCATGGAACGAAGGGTCATGGCGAGGGGAGGAGGGGCATCTGGCTGAGGTAGAGGAGGAGGAGGAGGCAGCTCCTCGGCTCCAGTGTTCCCCCCATTCACCTGGGTGGGGTCCTCAGCCGTAACACTTGTAAACTGTCCTTCCATTGTGAGTCAACAGCAAATTACTAAGTGTAAATTCTCCAAAAATCACAATTTCAATAAAACCGAATTTATGGCCAAAATTAGGGCAAATTTTGACCACAAACAAAAGACTAATTGTGATTTTTTCAACACAAAAGAATTCAAGCCAAACTGGGGCGGAATTTCACGTCAAAAACACCTCCAACGGAATCTGGGTAAATTCAGGTTGAAATTTGAGATTCCGGCGGTTTCAAGTATAGAGCCCAAGCGGTTTCCAGAAATTCCGTTCAATGTGAGAATAATTCCGGCGAGAAAATTGGCTTTTAGCGAGCATTTTCCAGGCCAAACAAAGGGTGTTTGAATCGAGTTCCCGGCAATGGAACCAATTAATGATGCCAAAATCGTCAAAACAGCCCAAATCCAAGCGATGATTGCTCCGGTGATTGCAAGGCCTGAAAATAAGAGAAAACAAGTAAACTAAGCCGGGGCGGATCCGGCTAAAGGCCCTCCGGCGTGAGAGTAAGTTCACGGTTTGTATATGAGAAAACAAATTGACAGAGTTTCCCCCAAATGTAAAAAGTAACGTACCAAATAATGAGCCATGTGGCTTGTATTTATAGAGATGGATTGATAGAATCCATGTTGAAGTGAACTTGCACATAGATAAGACATAATCCTAAGAGAATTATATCTGTTAAGGAGTCATTGTTTGACTTGAATTGGTGTTGGTGATTGTAATCTTGATTGGATAATGATTGTAGAATCCTTGTTTGATAAGGACTGTGTAACTGCTAGCCGGAAAACGGAGGAACACAAATGTTTTACCTCGGTCTTGTCAATTGGCCGAAGTGAATGATTGAGCTCCCCAGTCATTTTGTAATTGGTCGACAAGGAGAAGCGCCGGGGTGAATGATTTTGTTTCCTCGTCACTTGTGACATGATGGCCCAAGAATGATGTCCCAAGGCCGAGGCGCATGCTCCTCGGCATATGAGGAAGGCCTTCCTCGGCCCTAATACTTGGGTGCTGAATTATGTTAAGGGCCCAATCCATTGAGGCCCAGCTCGAGCAAACCCATAGTCGTATCTCGGTTTATACTGTTCAGTAACAAAGGGAGTATGAAATATAAATATGTTTTTGCATTTGCATGTTGTATACACATGCTTTTTTCGACATATGTCATCCAGGATATGCTTGCTTAACTGCTACGGTTACAAAATTGCCGTTTTTTAGCATCGAACGTATCACCCTTTCTTATAAAGGGGAGCCTTCTAGATTACCTGGCACAGATGTTTCCTCTTTACAATTCTAGATGCTCTCTTCCTGGCGAGACTGGTATTGGAGTGAGGGGATTGGCAAATGTGTCAAAATCAATGAGGGAATATTACCAAGGTATGTTCCTATGCTATGAACATCTTTCACCTCCTTAATCTTTATTGTGCTGATTTTTTATTTGTGTTATTTCTCTCTCTCTCTCTCTCTCTCTTTTTCCTTTGTTTTGTTGTTAGATGCTACATGATTCATTTTATAAATTCTTGTGATGATCTTCGTAGACCCGATGTGATTTCATCAGATCCATATGCTCTGGAAGAAAGAATAATTTTTCCTGGTATAATAGTTTTGCCTTTAAATCCAGTTGGATCTTGTTATTCTACAAGTTAGATCTGCTTCCTTCCAGTAAAATTTTGATCTTTATCGTGCTGAATTACTATTTCAGTTTTGTTTTCCATTCCATTTCCTTTGATTTTTGTTGTTAGAGGCCGCATGATTCATATAATAAATTCTTGTGATAATCTTAGTAGAGCCTGATGTGATTTCTATAGATTCACCGGCGAAAATACAAAGAATAACTTTTTTCTGTTTTATGTCGAATGCTCTATCTTAATTTTTTTTTTTGATTTTGAATTCATTAGCATCTTGCTATTCTATTTGTCGATCTGCTTCCTTCCAGTGTATTTTATGGTGATTTCGCTGCACATATGCGTGCTTAATTTAATTTAAATGTCAAGTGCAGTTTAGGCATTAACTAGGCTTCGTTTCACAAATTGCGAAGGCAGTGACATCCAAACCTAATTTTTTGGTATAAATTGAATTCTCGCTCTTAAATATCTCCACCCTAGAATTCGTTTCCAACTTCCACTACTAGAAAAATGTCTATTAGAGACTGTTTGGGACATTAGTCTTTAAAAACCCTAATTTAAACATTTTTAGGACAACTTCTCTCTAATTGTCTCCATTTTGGGACAACATTTCTTTAATGGTATCTATTCTGGGAACACATCTTTTAATCTCTATTTTAACATGTTATTTTTATATCAGGGACTGTAATTGTTGTCTCTAAAATAATTGTGACACTTATTGAGTCCCCTTAATTAATGAGACCACTTTCTGTTAGCACCCCATTCCGGAATTCTGTATTCCCTAAACTTCCAAGACAATGTCTTTTGTCATGTGTATTCTTTTCCATGGAATGGTGATACTCTCTGTAATAACGTTTATATCTTTGTAAGCTTTTTCTTGTGGAAATTCAAGGCGTTGTCTCTGCTAACAATTAGAGGATATAGTAAGTGTATAACTTTTGGAAACTTTATAGAACAATTATTTACTGATTTTCTGGTAATGACTTTTAATTGTTATTTCTTTTTGCAGTTTTCTGAGGTATTAGTTGTATTTTTTCATTAGTTTTGTTCTTCATAGCCACTGGTGCTAGACTTGTACTGATGTAGGAGGAGTAGAGGGAGAAGGAGGAACAGTGGGAAGAACCTGCAACCCAGGCGAGCGCCCAAGAAACCACCGGGCGGCCGCCCCACAATGCCTCAACAGGCATAATCTTTCTGGTTCCCAGGCGGCAGCCATACGACAGTCCAGGCGTGCGCCTTCCCGCGGCATCAGCGACCCTCCAGCTACTGGAGGCCAGGTGGGCACATGACCTTTCCTCCGGCGAGCAGCTCAATGACGGGAGGCCTGTTCCGTTGTTTCGTTGTTGCTGATGTTGCATTTAATTACTAATGTTTTAGAGTTAATTAAGAAGGTATTTTAATCTTTGTTTGCTTATTTTGTTTTAGGGTTTTAAGGAGTATTTAAACATCTTTTAGGGCTGGATTAAACTTAGTTTTTTGATAAATTAATTTGAAGATTTTTCTCGCTTTTTCTGATGGATTCCAGTTATTGTGTTTCTAGGATTCATCTCTTGTGAACTCTTGTGATTAGTGCACTAATCACGAATCTATCACTTCCGTGCTGCGTTAGTTGGTATCAGAGCAGGCTTTATCCTGTCTTTCATCACTGATTCGTTATGGGGGATCAAGCAACAAAAGCAGATATCAATGGTATAACCACCGCTATTGTTGCATTGACAACACATATTGCGGCATTAGTGGCTGATCAACAGGGTCAAAACGCTCGTGCTAATCGTAACCGTGGTGGCGAGAGAGACAGGGAGGTTGAACAGGGTCATCGCCCTAGGAGGGCAAAAAATCAGGATGAGGAGGATTCTAGTTCCAATTTCGTTGATGAGATTGAAAGTGATGATGAGCCGGGTCAGGGTGGTAATCGACACCGCCAGGATTATTGGATTAAGGCGGATATTCCATTATTTTATGGAACCATGGGTATTGAGGATTTTCTTGATTGGCAGAATGACGTTGATCATTTTTTCGAGGTTATGGAGGTACCTACAATTAAAAAGGTAAAGATGGCGGCGATCCGATTGAAGAGTACTGCTACGGTTTGGTGGGAAAAGCTTGTTGGTCAGAGGCGACGGCAAGGAAAGGGGCCTATTAAAACTTGGAGGCGTATGAAGCAGTTAATTTCTGAGCGGTTCCTGCCGACGGATTTTGAACAGACTTTTTATAAACTGTATCTCAACTGTGTACTGTTAGAGTCGAAACCTAACGGTTTATTTATATCCGCAAGCGCACGGGCTATTGTAATATAGCGGGTGCAAGTACGAGTCGATCCCACAGAGACAGGGTTTACTTAAGGGATATTTTTGTCTTTTAGAAAATAGAGAAAGGATTGGAGGGGGGTAGATAAAATTTGTTTTTAGAATAATAGAGAGATCATAAACAGAAAATACTTTTAATTTAAATTTTATAAAACGAAGCATTCTTGGGATTGGAAATCATACACATATTCTTATTCATCAAATTGTCATTGTCTTAGAAATAAAAGGTTTTCATAAAAAGCAAGGATGGTATGTTAGGCCTACGCTATTTCGGGCTAGGACAATAGCGTTTGTATTCTTCACTAATTATGTCCTAACTATTTGAGAAATCCGTTTATGTTTGCCCCCCGCCCTGTCACAAACGGGCATTCCGGCTTATCTCTAGCTGACCATAATTAGTAAGAATCCATTAAGGACGGAAGTCAACATACTTTCCATTAAAGGAACATCCCTAGGCCATTGAACTACTCTCGTGATCAATAAACCTAGTTTCTTTATATGGTTCCGTCAATTGAGATTCTCCGCTAGGTACTTCTCTCAATTGACTGAATCATACAAATTGGATATCGCCAATAAGTAAGGCATTTAGAGAATAATATAAAGAGATTGTTTTAGATGAAGAAAGAAGACAAGATTAATCATTTTTAGATGATGAATAAGCATGCTTTTGAGTTTCCAACCCCAAGAATATGGGGGATTACTCACAAGCCATTTATAATATATAAGCAATTAAAATAAGAGATTGAGTAAGAAAGACTTATGATGAACAAATGCTGGAAATAGTGCTTCACTTTTATTGCTCTTCTTCCAAAGTGACTTCAAGAACAAAATAATGACTTGATCTTCAAATCTCCTTAGAAATTGTTATCACAAGTAATTGTGTTTTCTATCTATCTAATATCAGTAGTTTCTCTCTAATAATTCGTGTTTTAGACTGATCACTAGGGTCCTATTTATAAAAAGGAGGGAACTCTTCAATCGGGTGCAACCAAAAGGTGCCTTTACGTGCACGGTCGCGTTTTGCACGGCCGCGTCAAGGAAGTTGCACGGCCGTGTGACCCTTGGCGCCAGATTTGAATTTAAGTCTTGACACTTCGCACGGCCGCTCCTATATAAGCTGCACGGCCGCTCCATAAGGTGACACGGGCGCTCCCTTTTCAAGACACGGCCACTCTATAATTTAGGGCCAAAAATGGCCTGAAAAAGGCCAAGTGCACGGCCGCTCCATCTTTGCTGCACGGCCGCTCTGTCTGAATTTTAACTTTGTGTTCTTGATTTGGTTGGTGCTCTCCCAAGTCTTTTGCCTTGAAGTGTCCAAGTATCCTTTTGATAAAAATGAACCTAAAACCTGTCTTAAAAAGCAAGAAAAATACCAAAAGCGTAAAATCTAGAAAATAAGGAAAAGGAACTAAAAAGTATATGAAATGAAATGAGAAATGATGATTTATGCAATAAAAAGTATATAAAAATAAGGATAAATGACTATATAATAGTCACTTATCAAACTCCCCCACACTTAAACCTTTGCTTGTCCCCAAGCAAACTTAGAATGAAATATGGAGAGGGAGAAAAATATGATTGATCCCTCAGAAATAAAGTAGCAAGCCCTTGAATGCCTAGTAGATAATGCCTTTTATCTATCTAATCATATTTTGAATACCTTTAAAAATTTATTTTAGGAAGAAATATTTTAGGGATATTTTAAAGAGATAAAATGCAAGACAATAACCTAGTATAGCATATATAGAATTTTGACCAAGTAAAGCATGCTAGAAGGAAGAATCTTCTTGGTAGGAAAAGCTATCACTTTTTAGAGTGATTTTTTTTAGAAAAGATGAATTTTATTTCTTTAAGATGTACAAGAGAAGGTATAGACATTTTATTCACAATTTAGAAGTTCCGAAGAATTGTATTACATTCTTGAATCACAAGGGTGAAGAATGGGTGATGGTAGTGGAAAAATCTCGTCAAAGTCAAACAAATTTATCTTATTTTTGTACGTGTTATATTTTTGCAAAAGACCTAAGTTATTCTTGATCCTTTCAAGTAGGAGACATTGTGGTCGCGAGCCCCATGTTCCTAATACTTAGATCAAGAATACTTTTGGATATTATTTCCGTTTTGGCAAGGAAGCATCGTCGCAGCGAACGCCGTGCCCCGAGTTACTTAGGAGATAATAGGTTTCTTTTTGCTTTTAAGGTTTGGTGACCATTGTCACTCTTTTATTAATAAGATAGAAGTGTTTTTCTTTGACTTGATTTGAAAATGGAAGGATGGAATTTATGAAAGGGTGTGATTCAAGGGATGCAAACAAAAAGGTGCTTCTAAAAAGGGAATAAATATCTAATAAAGATAAAAAAAGTACAATCTTAAAAGAATATATTCAAAATTTGTATAAATAACCAAGCATAAAAGAATTCCTTCTAATCAAATGCATTTTCCTTGATGAGATTCTATATTGTGCTATACCAACTTATGAGGCTTTCAATTATTTCCTAAAAAGATCCCTTATACTTTTCCTTTTTATAGATTTCTAAGTGTATAGAAAATATGAGAGGAAAGATAAAGGCATTTATACTAGGGCAAATGGCAAGCATAAAGATAATGATTTTTGATCATCATAGGGATTTTTTTTTTTATTTTTTTTTTATATACTATTATACATGCATAAAAGAAAAAAAATGCAACTAAGTTGAAAAAGTAAAATTATACTAGAAAGCAGTTAAATCTATACTAGAAAGCGAGTAAATTTTAAAAACTAGAAAGCGAAAAATAAAGCGAAAAATAAAAGGATAGATTTACCCCCCCACACTTGAAATGAACATTGTCCTCAATGTTTCAAGAAACAATGCCAAATCCCGGGAGGGTAAAGGGAAAAACTTACTAAAATGGATCACGGGTAGGTTCGCCCAAAGTAATACATGAAACCACTCCAATTGGATCTCCGGTCATGTAGTGTTTCAGTCTTTGCCCGTTTACTTTAAATTCTCCGTGTGTTTCGTTCCAAATTTCGATGGCTCCGTATGGATATACCTTACGTACTTGATATGGGCCTGTCCATCTTGATTTTAATTTTCCTGGAAAAAGCTTTAAACGAGAATTAAAAAGTAATACCATGTCCCCTTCTTTAAAATCCCTTCTCATTATATGAGCATCATGCCATTTTTTTGTTTTCTCCTTGTATAATCTGGCACTTTCGTAAGCTTCAAAACGGAGTTCTTCAAGCTCTTGTAACTGTAGTCTCCTCTTTTCACCGGCTTCTTTCAAGTCATAGTTTAGGGCTTTGATTGCCCAATAAGCCTTATGCTCGAGTTCTCTTTGGTAAATGACATGGCTTCCCATAAACTAATCGAAAAGGAGTGGTTCCGATAGGTGTTTTAAAAGCGGTGCGATAAGCCCACAAAGCATCGTTCAATTTAATTGACCAATCCTTTCTTGAACTTATTACCGTTTTCTCCAAGATCCACTTTATTTCTCGATTTGATATTTCCACTTGCCCACTTGTTTGAGGATGATACGCGGTGCTGTTTTATGATAGACTCCGTACTTTTTAGTAAAGCATCAAGCGGCGGTGCGAAAAGTGTGATCCTCCATCGCTTATGATGACTTTTGGAACCCCAAATCTTGGAAAAATTGTATCCTTGAAAAGCTTCATGACGACTTTTGAGTCGTTTGTTGGAGATGCTATAGCTTCCACCCATTTTGAGACGTAGTCTACTGCTACCAAAATGTAATTATTGTTTAAAGATGCGGGGAAAGGTCCCATGAAATCAATACCCCAAACGTCAAAAATCTCAACTTCCAGAATATTATTGAGAGGCATCTCATTCCTCCTTGAAATGTTGCCGGTTCGTTGGCAACGGTCACAAGAGATGACAAAATTTCGAGCATCTTTGAAGAGCGTGGGCCAGAAAAAACCTGATTGAAGAACCTTGGCGGCGGTTTTGACTGTGCTTGCATGACCGCCATAAGGAGATGAATGACAATGATACAGAATGTCCTTTATCTCTTCATTAGGTACACACCGCCTAATGATTCCGTCTGCGCAATGTCTAAAAAGGAGCAGATCTTCCCAAAAGTATTTTTTTATTTCTGATAAAAATCTCTTCTTTTGTTGATGACTCATTTACGGAGGAAGAATCTTGCATGCTAGATAGTTAACAATGTCTGCAAACCAAGGAATTTCGACATTGCTTATAGCAAGAAGATGATCATCCGGAAACGAATCATCAATGGGAAGGTCATAATTATCGGAAATTTCTAACTCTTTAGGAAGGCGGGATAAATGATCTGCGACCAAATTTTCCGTCCCCTTTTTATCACGGATTTCCAAATCGAATTCTTGGAGGAGAAGGATCCATCTTATTAACCTTGGCTTTGCATCCTTCTTTGTCAACAAGTATCTAATTGCAGCGTGATCCGTGTATATGATTACCTTTGATCCCACCAAATATGACCGAAATTTTTCCATAGCAAATATTACGGCCAAAAGCTCTTTTACGTGGTGGCATAATTCATTTGTGCTTCATCTAGTGTTAAATTTGGCATAATATATTGCGTGCGTTTTCTTGTCTTTTCGCTGTCCTGGAAACAGCTCCAACCGCGAAATCACTTGCATCGCACATTATTTCGAAAGGGAGATCCCAATCGGGTGGTTGTACGATAGGAGCGGAGATCAAAGCTTCCTTCAACCTATTGAAAGCTTCAAGACAAGGGCTATCAAACACAAATGGAGCATCTTTCATTAGTAGATTAGTTAAAGGTTTAGAAATTTTTGAGAAATCTTTTATAAAACGTCGGTAAAATCCGGCGTGACCAAGAAAACTTCTTATACCTTTAACATTAGTAGGCGGAGGTAATTTTTCAATAATTTCGATTTTTGCCTTATCTACTTTTATTCCTTTTTCGGACACCATGTGTCCTAACACTATCCCTTCATTTACCATAAAATGGCATTTTTCCCAATTTAGAACAAGATTGACCTCTTCACAACGTTGTAGGACCTTAGATAAATTCTTCAAACATTCGTCAAAAGAATATCCGTAAACAGAGAAATCATCCATAAAAACTTCCATAATATTTTCTATGTATTCGGAAAAAATGGACATCATACAACGCTGAAAAGTGGCGGGAGCATTACAAAGTCCAAAAGGCATTCTTCTATAAGCGAAGGTACCCTAAGGACAAGTAAAAGTAGTTTTTTCTTGATCGTCTGGATGGATAGGGATTTGGAAAAATCCTGAATATCCGTCCAAATAACAGAAGTGGGAATGTTTGGCCAATCTTTCTAGCATTTGGTCTATAGTGATGATAGAAAGAGTACCACAGGTGGATGTTTCTACCCAGGAAATAACCTTGTGTCTTGGTATAGTAGGAAGCAAAATTGTGTGTCCTTATCCACTGCTGAGGCTGAATATGTTGCCCTTGGGAGTTGATGCACACAACTGCTTTGGAAGAATCAAATGTTGAAAGATTATGGATTAAATAGCAAAGTTTTGACTGCCTTTTGTGATAACAAAAGTGCCTTGGACATATCTAAAAATCCTGTCCAACATTCTAGAACAAAGCACATTGATATTAGACATCATTTCATTAGAGATCTTGTAGAACAAAAAACTGTGTGTCTGGAATTTGTTGGGAGTGAAAATCAATTGACTGATATATTTACAAAGGCATTAGATTTGGAGAGATTTTCCTCCTTAAGGAAGTCTCTTGGTTTGTGTGATATCTAAGGTTGTGAGCACAAAGGTGTCTCACATCCTCTAACACATCTGTATATTAGATTAACTGAAAAAAAAATTATAAAAAATCAAAAATCAAAAAAAAAAAACATGCATTAGCACGAAATTTCTCAGTGTTGTCACTTGTGACTCTTCATCTTTGACATTTTTTTTGATCACTTAATTGTGAGCACTTCCTGTTCATGTCATCTTTTGATGACTTGATATAACCTTCCTAGGTATCTCACAGTGGGTGCTATAAAAAGAAAAAATATATGTGAGAAACAGCTGCTTCGTTTGTAGACGAAGCAGTGGGTGCTATAAAAATACGTTCACAAGACTTTGGGATGGACTTGTCAAAAAATCATCTTTTGATTATGCTTCAATGTGATTGTAATCCCGTTACTGTGGTGGCACTTGTTGATTATGTGTGTTGGTGAGAATCTGAGACTTGTATGGCCAATGACTCATCTGTGATAGAACATCCCAAAAATAATTATTTTGTTTTTATATTTTATTAGTAGTATTTAGAGTAGTTTTATTTTTATTTCTTTTAGTTTTGTTTTACTCGGGACGAGCAAAAGGTTAGTTTGTGGGTGTTTGATGGATGTGTATTTACCCATCCAAATGATGCACTTTTAGGCTTTCTTTGTGTTTAATTCCCGAGTTTTATGTATATTTGATGTGGTTTGTGAGTATTTTATGAGTACAGGGTATAGAGCTGATTAAAGGTGTAGTTTATGGCTAAAAAGTGCAAAAGGAATAAAGTGGAGCGGAGCAGAGAAGGAAAATAGTGAAATAAATGAGCTTCAAGGACTAAATTGGAAATATTGGAAAATTCAGGGACTAAATTGGAAATATGGAATTTTTGGACGAATTTAATTTATAAAAATTCGTGGGATTAAATGAAAAATAAAATCTCAAAGAGCGAAGCGCAAAAGAAGTCATTATAGTGGCCAAAGTGCGAAGAGAAAATCGCGAGACGAAACGAATACTAAACATTACAAATCAAGGCCACTGCTCCAAGGTATATGGCCGGCCACTGCTTGTTGCTGGCCGAGGGAAGTAGGGCCATTGCAAGGCCATTTGGGCCAAGGCTAGAGAGAATTGGGCCAAGGCAATCAGGGCGGCCGCGCTTGTTCTATGAAATTGACGCCAGAGTTTCTGCCAGTTAGGGCGGCCGCGATGTGCACTTGGGCGGCCGCGCTCCGCCGGTTTCAGCACCAGTTTTGCACGTATTACTCAAGGGCAATCTTGTCTTTTGCACAACTTGGACCATAATTTGTACCCTAATTCTTCTATATAATCATAGGCAGCCACGACAGGAGGAGGAACATATTATCACAGATCATATTATTAGAATTTGTTTTTGCTTTTCTTTTGGAACAATTTATCATTGAAGAGAAGAATTCCGAATTTCAGGTTTTTATTATTTGTAAATTATGAGTAGTTAATTCATTAGATTTGTAGATTGGTTTGATCTTCACCGGATTTCTATGCAGTAATATTTTAATTCTTTCTATTTAATTCCTTCTAGTTGAATAATAGATTTTAATTTCTTGTTCTTGGATTCGAGACGTATGTTAAGATACGAACTCATCTTTGAATAATTGGGTATTTATCGAGCCATTAATTTGGGCAATTTATGCATAGACCATTATTGATTGAATAACTTTAATCGGGGCCGTAATAGAAACTGATCAAAGTTAGGTTATTTTATTCTGATGTTCTTAATGTATTCTTGGTATATTGTGGAACCGTAATAGACACTACAATATTAAAAAGAGTATTTAGGATTGTAATCCGGCCACCTAACCGTGTCGATCCTAGCAAAAGTGAATGAACCCTAGAAGTTGAGTTGATGTTTTATAACTAAAATTGTTGATAGAATGATGGTGAAGAGAAATCCAATCTACGAATCTCTGCTCATAATTTGTTTTCTCGTTTACTTAGTTTTTGTTATTTGTTTTATGCTTTTAGTTCTAAATCCAATCTATAAACTGTGGTTACTCAATTCACTGCTTTTACTTTACTTGCTTACCAACGAGTCTCTGTGGATTCGACCCCTGCATTTGCATACTGCTACACCGGTAATGAGTACACTTGCTCGGTTTTTATTACAAGAGGGAGTTTTCCTCCATCAACTGGATATTGAACTTTATCTATTATTATTATATTGGCTACATTAACCTCACTCTCTTAAAGTGCCACAGAATTACTTGTTCTGTTCCACCTATAAAGAAAGCCACCATACCCGCCAAGTTAAAAATCAGAACAAACTTGCCTTCCCATGCTTTCTTCTTTTTCTTCCTTGCATACTTCTTCTGAATTCAATCTAAGAGCTCGACTTATTCAAATAAATGGTCCTTAATAAATTTGGTGAGAATATTGTGTTGTACAGTTATCATGTACATTCAAAAGAAGAAACAACTATAATATTTTAAAGCAGGATTATGGGTATACTTAATAACATCACTCTTATTGCATAGGAGGAAAGTAAGGTGAACAGAGTTAATCGTCTAATGTTTAATGATGTTCACACGATGGGACGGAAGTCTTTCGGGGAGTTACGCCATGAATTGGTAACTACCTTCCAATCATTTTCTTTTTTATTGGCCCTTAGTTCAAAATTCTCTATATTTTGAGCCATGATTTTTTCGTTTTATTATTGATTGTGGTTATAAATTCTGATTTTAGGAACAAGCAGATCCGGATAAGAAACAACCTACTGACGCACAGGTCTATAAGGAATCAAGAAAAAGAGTTTTCGGAAGAAAATACCTCACTGCTTCTGAGAAAGTTGAAGAGAAAATTGTGAGTTTATGAGATGCATTATTATTTATTGTTAATGAGAAAGATGAACAAATACATGACTGACTTTATAAACCATCGATAGGCAATGATAGATGCTACAGAGTCATCCCCAGGTGAAGGTAGCAACTCTAAAAAAAAATTGCGCTGAACTTGTAGATGATTCCAAAAGAAAAGATCGGTTGCGACTCTTTGGAAAAGGTGTGAAGCAGTCTGATTTGAAAAAAAAGGACAAGAAAGGAGGTTTTATATTCCCAACTGAATTCTTGGATAGTGTGAAAACGGAGTTGGTGCAACAACTTGCTCCCGGTCATGCAACTATGATTGTCACTCAGCTTCAAGATGCTAATCCCGGAATAGATTTGGTTGTCCCTGATTTTACGGGACTTTCGGTTGCAAATGATGCAAATAGTGGACCGCATATCGTTGAACCAAATGGGCAGTCCGGTGATACAATTAATGAGACGGTTAATCGGGTACTTTGTTTTTCTCTCTTGTAAAAGGAATATGATTTGCATCTCTATGTGTTCGTACATTTTGTTTTTAATCTGCGTATTCTCAAATTGGATCAGACGGAGAGCGATTGAGATAATCGAGGTTGAGTGGAGGTTGGAAACTGGGCACACCCATCAGGTATATACTTATTTCAATGTTTTCCTGAAGTATCTTATCTCTTTATTGAAACCATTATGTAAATGTATGACTATGAGGTGAGTAATGTATAATATAAGGCACATAAAGAACCTGCTATAAGTCATCAGTAATTTAAGTGGAAAAACCATTTTCATGCTTTTCCTTTTTATCTTCTTCATTGTTATGATCATATGATTTTCTGGGCTACATAAAGAACCTGCTATAGCTCTTAGTTTCTTATTAAACTATTCTGTTATTCATATCCCCCCTCTCTTTTATCTGCAAATATGTCCTCTAGTTTGGTGTATGTTAACCCCAAAAGTACTTCTTATTTCAGTTATGATTTAGTATTATATGAGAAGTAGCTGACACCCCCCACCCCACCCCACCCCACCCCCCAACTATGATTAGATCAAACTTTTTTTTTTGGCTGGAATACTGGCTTATTATGATGATGTTTTAGTTGGGCAATAATATTTGCTCTCTGCAAATATTTGAAAACAATTAAGGCACACATCTCTACCTCACCGGCTTCTGCATCGTAATCAACATTCACTACTCAATATCGCCATAACCACCCACCATCTATGTCAGCCTTTTCTATCCTCACCATCCCATTACCAGACTGCAACTGACTTTGTCACTGTTGATCGATGATCTCCCATGGGCTCAATGAGTCTCTAAGCACACCCATTCCCATTTACACAAAAACTGGAAATCAGTTGGGAGTCGAGTTCTCCTTACAATCTGGCTTGCTTTCAAAGGAAACATCAAAACGGAAGGAGTGAGCATGAACAATCGCACAAATATGTTGGCAAAGCTCATGTCCGTAGTGCTTTGTTCATTTAGATCTCACCACACTTACCAGATCTTCATATATTGAAATCTTCAACAGTACAAAGAACCCACTGTAATTATCTTTGTATTTTCATATTTATGGCGCCGGGAAGGAATCTAGGAACTCATTATCGTATAGTTAGTGAAACTTCTTGAAATATATTTTATTGTTTCTTGTTGGTCTTTGTTACAATTGTTATATATGTGATGCTTCAATGGTTGATCTAGTTGATTTTCATTTCTCAATAGTGAAAACGTAGATTATTTAACTTTGTTTGGGGCATACTGTAATGTGATTTTCGTGTTAATTTTGTTGAGTAATAGTTATTTAGTGTCTGGAATGAATTTTAGTTGCGTAGTGTATGAGTTGTGTGCCTTTTGATTTGATTTTTTCGAATTTGATAGTTCATCTTTAAGAGTTTTTTAGTCCAGTATAGATGAACTATCTGACATGACAATCGTTGTGAAGTTTATGGAGGATTTTTTTGTTTTCAAATAATTATTAGTTCTAATTAGTTGTATTTTCACTTGCAGGTTCATGGTGGAGGCTTTCTTTTGTTGGTGCATCTTTTGGTGTTTGTAATTACTATGTGTCGATGACACAAAACTTGTTATGTACTTTTGCCACGGAACTTAGTTATATTAAAAACTTGTTAGGTTATATTATGTAAATAGTATGTGTCGATGACACGTCATGTGTACATATATATATATATATATATATATATATATATATATATATATATATATATATATATATATATATATATATTATCTTTTGGGAATGAAGTTTGTCAATACATGTTAATTATCATGTCAATTAATTTTTTGTATAATATTTTTTATTATTTAATTGTATATATATTACTATTAAACAACAACAGCCGTTACATTAGGTGTGCTTGGCGTTACATTAGGTATTCAACAACTTTTTAAATTGGTGTTGCATTAGGTACTCATCTACATTTTGGCGTTGCATTAGGTGTTCATATAGTTTTAAAATTGGCGTTGCATCAGGTATTCACCTAATGCAACGCCAAAGCTCTGGCGTTACATTAGCTTACTATGTCATTGCATTAGACCTAATGCAACGCAAGAGAATGCAATGGCCATTTGGCGTTACATTAGGCCTAATGTAACGGTTTTTGGGCCCTAATGCAACGAAAATTGGCGTTACATTAGGTCAGAAATGTAGTAGTGCTCCTAGGAACATGTGGTATCCCAACCGCCTGGCGATGAGGGAGGATTATCTGCATGTGGTTCCCGCTTCTGAGTTTCTGGCTGACATGGACTACCAGACTTTTGTGGAGCACTTTCTGAGGTCACCACAGGTGGTGAGGCGGGCTGGTGAGGCTGCCGGCATAGGGGGTCACGGCTTAGATATCCCCGAGCCGATGGGTGTTGGACATCCTGAGATCGTAGACATGCCTACATTTCCTGATCACTTTTTAGTGTCGATGGGTGACGGGCAGGTGAGGGTAGATCTGATGCCTACAGAGGCTGACGAGGTCGAGGCTCCTCAGCTTCCCCTAGACGGTGCCGATGGGGTATACCTTTTACTCTTTCCCCTCTCTTTATGTACCAATTTTTACGCTTCAGCTATGTTGTAACCCTTGTGTCTGATTTTGTAGGTTACCCGTGACTCTTATGTACGAGCTGTCCGACAAACCAACATATTGAGCCGTCTGTTGAAGGGTGCATTGCTGAGACTCTCTTGTCAATCTGGGAGGTTGGTAGACGCGGATCCAGTTCAGCGCAGACAGCGATCCCAAGATGAGGGTAGTTCAGCCTCTAGATTCTCCCGTGGTCGCAGATCGACCTCCCGTTGGGGCCATTAGGACTTTTCATTTTGTATGCATTTTGTAACTCCTGTAATATTTTAAAAGAAAAGACTATATGCAGACTCTTACTTTTATGCTGACTCGTTAATATGATGCAAATATTTTATGTACAGAATTAATGAGTTAACTTGAAATTTAGTATTTTCTATTTATGGACATTTTTCTATTTTTGTACACTGCAATGAGTATAAGATTGTAACAAAAAATGTGGAGCCTTTAGAATTCTTGAGCGTTTGGAATCGTGCCATGCCTGGTGAAGCTAGAAGGGTCGATCGGCCTTATCTGAATAAAGGGTCGATCGGCACTTCTCTTTTGGTCGAAAGGTTCGATCGGCCCTTTTGTGTGAGGTGCCAGTTGGTCAGAAGTCTTCTTGAAAAGTGTCGATCGGCCCTTTGCTGATTGACATGGCCCTTTTCACAATTCTTTTCCTACACGGACTCCAATAACCCAAATCTATAAATTCCCCTCGAAAACCGTCGAAGCTTGTCACTTTTCTCTTTTCTTTGTCTGCCGTCTTTTCTCTCTCTTTCGTGAACAATGAATTCTCACCCTTCTGTCTTGGTGGAGAAACAAAGCCTCTTTGAGAACGATTTAGCTGTTTGGGTGTCCAAAGTATCCCGCTCCATTCGTCATTCATTTGACAAACGTTTTGGGGTGAAGTGTGTTTGGTCCCTTTTGCCCATGCATACTAACTGGAATCTTTTACATGCAGCAGCTGCTTTCTGGGATGAATCCCACCATGTCTTTAACTTTTCTTACAATGAGATCACACCAACTTACGAGGATTTTCTTGCTCTCTGCGGAGGAGATGATGTCAACCTGATAGCAGTCCCTCAAGATCGAGTCCCGTTGGTGACGAGAGTAGCCAAATTTCTGCGTATTCCTTCTGCTGAGGCCAGAGGTTTGGTCGAGGGTGTGGATATTGACATATGTGATTTGCCGGGGAGATTTGCTCATGGTAGTGATTTTAGCTAGGATTTTGCCTTGGATTAGGACCGATGAGGGAGATTTTACATGACTTGAGACGGAGATTGATCCCTAATATATCTACGAGTCGTTTTCTGAGGGATAGAGAAGCTTTGGTGATTTCTTCAGACAGAATGGAAGAGTGTTCTCCTAAGAAGACTGAGCGGAAATTGAAGGGTAAGGCGATTGCAGATGTTCCCCCATTGAAGAAGAAGTATTCGCCTTATTTTAAGAGGGAGGTCAAGAAGAAACCGACTCGACGAGCTGCCAAGAAGAAGGACGGAAATGAGGGGCCTACTGCCAAGGAGTAGACCTATATATCTGAGTATCCACCCACAGTCACATGCAGACACATTAGTGATTTAGTTAGCCTTTTAATTTCTTTTAGTTTCTTTTGCAAGTTATGTAGTCATTAGTATAGTAGAGCTTAGACTCATCGAATAAGTGTAATCATGCATTGATTGTGGGAATAAAAGAGAATTTATTGCTTTAGTAAAAAAACAGACTTCATTATTTGCTCAAGTACAGACTTGGATGTTTATTTATTTTTTGGACCGCGCCGATTAAGGCTGCCTACGTTCCCCTTTTACAATGAGAACTAAGGGGCTCAGGTCGTCGTAGTTCATTTTAGAAAGGGAAGATAGAAGCGGGAAATTTTTTTATTTTATTTTTGTTTGCTCTAACTTTTGCCTAGACCGCTCTTTGCGGGTTTTCAATCTAGCGAGCTTTTGAACGCACCCTTTTTTTTTGTTGCTAGACTGCCCTTTGCGGGTTTTCAATCTAGCGGGCTTCTTTTTACTTTTTTTTTTTTTTTTTAGAGGGGGGAGTTTAGTCATAGTAGCGTTTGAGCTTGCTGAGATTGACGTGTTCCTTGAATTCGTTGCCATCTAAATCTGCCATTTTAACTGCTCCACCCGAAAATATCTTCTTAATCACGTATGGACCGGTCCATGTGGGGGCCCACTTCCCGAGAGGGTTGAACTTATTGGGAAGTCGCTGCTTCAAGACCAAATCTCCTTCCTTTATTTCTAAAGGTTGTACCTTTTTGTTGAAAGCTCTTGCTGTCCGCCTTTGATAGGCTCGAATGTGTTCCATGGCTTTGAGTCTACGCTCGTCAAGTGTGGCCAACTGGTCGTATCGACTGCGGAGCCATTCAACATCTGCTACCTGATTTTCTAGTAGGATCCTTAAAGACGGGATTTCCAGTTCGACCGGGAGCACTGCTTCCATCCCATATGTCAGAGCGTAAGGAGTTTCACCTGTAGCGGAACGGACAGAAGTTCTATACCCCCAAAGTGCCAATGGTAATTTCTCGGGCCAGTCCCTACCTCGGATTGCCATTTTTCTGATTATCTGCTCGATCGTCTTATTAGCTGCTTCGACTGCTCCGTTGGTCTGAGGCCTATAAGGGGAGGACTTGTGCCGGGTAATTTTGAATTCTGCTAGTAATCTATCACAATCTCTGCCAAAGTGAGACCCATTATCTGAGATGATTTCGTTCGGTACCCCATACCTGCATATGATATCCTCTTTAATGAACTGTGCCACCTTCCTAGAAGTTAACACCATGTAAGATTTTGCCTCAATCCACTTGGTGAAGTAATCGATAGCTACTAGCACAAAACCATGCCCATTGCTTCCTGATGGTGTAACCTTGCCAATCACATCAATCCCCCATGTCGCAAAAGGCCAAGGGGTTACCATGCTGTACAGCTCGTGAGGGGGTACATGATTCAGATTGGAACACATTTGGCATTTGGGACATTTTCGTACATACTGGATGCAGTCTGCTTCCATAGTGATCCAATAATAACCCAACCGCGTGATTTTCTGCCTCAACATTCTGGCGTTCATGTGCGGGCCGCATAAACCATCATGTACCTCTTCCATGATCGCTTCTGCCGGTTTTGCATCCACACAAAGTAACATGAGACCATCGTAATGCCTTTTGTATAAGGTGTCATCTAGTAGAGCATATTGTCCGGCCAATTGCTTCAGCGCCTGCAAGCTTTTGGCTTTCATGTCTCCTAGGAAAGATACGTCACCCCTCTTGAGATACTCATAAACCGGTGTGTACCATTGATCTTTACTTTCCTCGGTGTCAGCTTGAATCTCACAGCAGTAGGTTTTGCAACAGTAAGCGGGGTTCTCCCTCCGACCAACTCTGAATGGTTTTACAGACATTCCGTGTGGGATTTCGACTAATGAAGCTAGAGTAGCTATAGCGTCAGCGAACCTATTTCTGTCTCTGGGTAGGTAGTGAAATGTCACTTCTCTGAATTGTCTGACTAGCTCGTCCATGTAAGTCTGGTACTGCTGCAGGTAAGGATCAACTGTCTTCCACTTCTTGGATGTCTGATTGATGATCAAAGCTGAGTCCCCATATACTTCCAACTCTTTCACATTACGCTCTAAGGCTTCTTCTAACCCAGCTATGTATGCCTCGTATTCAGCTGCGTTATTGGTAGTCGTGAAATTCAGCTTGATGGCGATGGGAGTGTGTTCATCTTTAGGGTCAATCAAAAGGATTCCCACTCTGTTGCCTCTCTTGTTTGCAGCCCCATCAAAGAATAGTTGCCATCTCTCCTCTGTTTCTAGGCTAAAGATCCCCTCGTTTGGAAACTCCGGTTCAAGCCCCTGCTCTTCTGTACTGGGGAATTCTGCTAACTGATCTGCCATGGCTCGCCCTTTAACTGCTTTTCTTGTTACATAGGAGATGTCGAATTCCCCCAGAAATACTAACCACTTGGCTAGCCTCATGGACAGAGACGGCTTGTCGAACAAATACTTAATCGGATCCATCTTTGACACAAGTAGAATCGGATGTGCCAACAAGTAATGCTTGAGCTTATTAACCACCCAGACTAGCCCGGTGCAAGTCTTTTCCAATGCCAAGTAGTTTAGCTCACTTCCCTGAAACTTTCGGCTAACGAAATAAATAGCGTTCTCCACCCGAGAATCCTTGGCTTCCTGTGCCAACATAGCCCCAACGGCTGTATCTGTCACTGATAGGTACAATAGCAATGGTTTCTCCAAATGCGGGGGGCGAAGAATAGGGGGATTAACCAAATATTTCTTGATTTCTTCGGAGGCAGCTTGACACTTCCAATCCCAATCTACACTTGTAGTCTTCTTCATCAGTCTGAAAATTGGGTCGCACCTAGTAGTCAATTGATTAATGAAGCGGCTAATATATTGTAGTCGTCCCATGAATCCCTTAACTTCCTTTTCTGTACATGGCGGCCTCATCTCCATGATCGCTTGAATCTTCCTTGGATCTGCCTCAATCCCGCATTCTGTGACCATGTAACCCAGAACCTTTCCTCGAACAACTCCGAACGTGCACTTGGCCGGATTGAGACGCATGGAGTGCTCGCACAGCCTGTCAAAGAACTTCCTCAAATCAATAAAGTGTTGGCCGTCTGACCCTTTAGAATGAATGATCATATCGTCGACGTATACTTCGATCTCCTTATGAACCATGTCGTGAAATAGTGCTGTGACCGCTCTCTGATAAGTAGCCCCTGCATTCTTCAACCCAAATGGCATTACCGTGTAACAATATGTCCCCCATGGCGTAGTGAAAGCTGTCTTCTCTTGGTCTGCCTCGGCCATCTTGATCTGGTTATAACCCGCAAAGCCATCTATAAAGGACTTGACCTCGTAATTAGAAGTGGCATCCACTAACATGTCGATGTTGGGTAGCGAAAAGTCATCCTTTGGGCTAGCTTTGTTGAGATCTCTAAAGTCAACACAAACTCTGACCTTGTCGTTCGACTTGCTAACCGTCACAATGTTGGATAACCATGTCGGATATTCGATGACTGTGATAAAACCCACCCGGAGGAGCTTCTCTATCTCTTCTTTGACCTGCAGAGACCATTCTGGCTTGATGCGGCGTAACTTCTATTTGACAGGCTTGGCTTCTGGTGCTAGTGGTATTCTGTGCTCCACTATTGAGTTATCCAGCCCTGGCATATCCTTATATGACCATGCGAACACATCTGAGTAGTCTTTGAGCAACTCGATCAAGGCTTCCCTTTCTGTGCCTTTGAAGAAACTTCCGATTTGCGTCTCTCTTGGATCCTCTTCCGTTCCCAAATTAACACATGCCAACACCTCATCGGCAGCTTGGGCTCGACCTTCTTTTTGATTAATAACTTGCTCAGAAATTTCTTTAATGTATTCGTTATTTAGTGTGTCTGCTTCTTCTAATGAATCATTATTAAATAAGTTAATTTGATTAAGTTGAGCATTTTTAGTTAATTTATCATTTAAAAGACTGGCTATGAGGGGATACTTGAAAAGATCTAGCTTTTCATCCATTGCAAAAGGGAATACAACGTTTGCGACTACGTCATAGTCCTCTGACGTGAGGTCATCAGACTTAGAAGAAGACTCAAATTCAAAAGAAAATATATCTGACTCAGACAAAAAAGACGACTCAGAAGAAACAGAGGACTTGGGGGAACTAACAGGAGACCCAACAAGAGGGGGAACTAGTCCTAGCTCTTCAACCATGTGCTTCTTTGTTGCTATGGGTCCACCAAGTATGCACCAATTTTTCAGCTTCCCAGTCATAGGTGTCACCAACGTCCTTGGATCAATGTAATCTGTCTGCTCCGCTTCAATGACTGTGACTACATCGTCTTCTATATTCAGATTACCCAAGTGCTGGAGCAGGGTCTGTCCATCCCATTCCTCTGATGCTTCTAGAGCTGCAGTGTTCCCGACCAAAGGCTCATCCAAATACACCTATTCGAACTGATCTGTCAACTTGTCCCTAGTCTTGATAGTATACTGGCTCTGAACCATGACAACCTTGCCTCTTTTCTGACGCGGGTCCATAAGAACTATCTTCAGCTTTGATCTGTCGACCTCTGTATCCCTGAAGATCTCAAAACCCTTCTGCAGCTTACCCATGTGATCAAACCAAGGTTCATTGAACTCCATGCAAGAAAACTCCTCGCCTTCCTTGACAAAATAACTATTAAGGGATAGGCGGTATGGTCTCATCTCTGGCTTCTTGTAAGGCAGCTTCACTCTCTTGAGATACTCAATTCTCTTCTCTTCAGCCTTGTCCTCCGGGGTAAGGATATAGCCTAAACCATGTTGGCTGCAGTGATTAATGGCTTCCACCGCCTTCGTAGGTCCTTGGAGATTCTTACCAAGCCCCAGTCCTGGTACAAATCCCATATTCCTCATCATTCTGACAGCTGGCTGCACTCTGTCCGACGTTCTTGTGAGGTCTACTGCGCAAATCTGTGCCTGTGCTACTAGCTGAAAACCACTGAACATCGAACTACCTTTTTCATGCTGAATCTGTAGAACAGGCTTTCCCCCAGTGCTTGACCCTTGAGATGTAACCAAATCACTGTAGATGACCGTTATTTGGTCGCCTGACTAAAACTTCACACACTGATGTAATGAGGAAGGGACTCCGTTCATTTGATGTAGCCATGGCCGACCTAGAAACATGGTGAAAGTGGAAGGTATGTCTATGACATGGAAATCGGCAATCATGGTGGTGATTCTGCAAGTAAGAGGCAGACTGATTATACCCAACACCGACCGACTAGTAGAGTCATATCCTCTGACAGAATGAACCGAAGGTCTCAAATCTGTAGGGCTTAAATCGAGGACATCCATCATCTTGGAGGGTAATATATTCACCGCAGAACCATTATCGTTGAAAATACGTGGCAGTTTCTTCCCGTTGACCTCAATAGTAATATGTAGCGGCTCGTTGTGATCTAACCCAAATTCTGGCATGTCCAACTCTGAAAACGTGATGATGTTTCCAAAGTGTATATTACCAATCATCTGTGTTACATCCTCCGGCTTCGTATCAGATGGTACCAAAGTTGCAGCTAGATTCTGCTCTAACATCATTTTGTGGGCATATGAGGATGTGAGCAAGGACTATAGGGATATGTTGGCTTGGGTTTGCTTTAGTTGAGTGAGAATAGAGTCCTCTTTCTCGGGATTTACTACTTCAGTTTTTTGACCAAAGACCATCTTCGTGCCTTTATCATCTGATTGGTACACCTTCCCGGATCTCGTAAGTAAATTAACCCCATTTCTTTCCATATCGGACACTTCTGCTTAAATCTCGGCCAAAGACAGAGGCTTAGAACTCTCTCCCGAGTAGACATTGCTTAATGAGGCAACTTCTCTAGACAATTCTTCAAAAGATAGCATGTAGCAAGAAAATTCTTCATTAATTAAATTTGGGGTACAGACTGACTCAAGTGCCTCACTGTCCGTCACAACAAACTTGATCTGATCGGTGAGGTCTTCTTCTACTAAAGCAACATCACTACCAACTACTTCCTGTGGATTCTCTAACTTCCCTTCTATAATGAGCTTCTGCACAGCCCTCTTCAAAGCAAAACTGGATAAATCTGCAGTGGCCTTCAGAACGTACCCCTCTAGTGGAACAAGCGCTCCCTTTCTTACAAGAGCCATTAACACCTTCTCTATTAACAAACCCAACTTCTCAAAAGTATCTTCCATTTCCACCATACTGATGTAATTGCCTTCTACCATGTGAACCCCATTATTAGGAAGGGGGTTCCCCACAACATTTGGAGACTTCGGCTTTTCCACCTTTCCTTGTCGAATCAAATCTTGCACCAATCGCTTGAACTGAATACAGTGGTCAGTAGTGTGGCCTTTGTACTTGTGGTAGTTACAGTACTTAGAAGCATCCAAGTTTTCCCTTTTATTTATCGGCTCATAGTTCTCAAGTGGCATGACCAAGCCCCTCTTTGCTAGCACTTCAAAGACTTTGCCCATTGGCATCCCAAAGTCATCAAACACTTCCCTCTCACGGTGAACATTGCCATTTCCTCTCATCACAGCTAGAACATCCACATCAACTCCTTCTTGCACATAATTCACTTGACCCACTGACTCTTTCTTTGCTGCAGTGTTGGCGGGAGCTTTGTAGCGAAATGAATTGTTACTAGCCCCAGTATCTTTCGGTGGGGTTATCCCAGTGATGCCACTTTCGTATCGTACGCCTGAATCCACCATTTCCCTAAGATTAGGGAAGTAACCATTACCAACTGCCAATTTATGCCCGAGCAACAAACATTTGTAGAAAATCTGCTTCTGCTCATTCTCCTTAGGCGGGTATTGAATCTCACTCAACTTGTCGTTCCAGCGCGTATAGAAATCATAGATTGACTCCCCATTCTTTTGAAGCTTGTGCTCCAAATCTGCTCGGTTGACTTGCCAGTCCATATTGGCTTGATATATCTCGGAGAACACCCTGCTAATCTTGTCCCAAGTATCTCTTTCTTCCTCACTCAACTTCAAAAACCAACGAAGGGCAGCCCCCTCCAACGTGCTATGAAACATTCTAGCCATCTGCTCTGGCGTGCAGTCCTTGGCCCTCATTGCCAATGTGTAGCTGTCTAGATGAGTTTTCGAGTAAGTACGTCGTCCGAACATGGCCATCTTAGGCATCTTGAAGTCTTGAGGCAAAGGTGCAACCTTGTTCGGGTTGAGCATTTTGATACGGGACACACCTTGTTTCCCCATTTGTTCAGTCAACCCCTTCACTTGCTCTATCAAAGCTAATACGGTCGGGTCTGCAGCAACATTGGATCTCTGGACAGCTGGGGTTTGAATTGTGGTAGGGGTGGTAGAATAGGTTGGAATATGGTGTGCAGAATAAGCAAAGGGTAAAGTAGCAGGATGTGGGTTAGAAAGGGGGTTTTTGGCTGTGTCTATAGAAGGCTGATAGGGTCCTTTAGCCTTACTAGAGCTTCCATACATAACTGGAGGTGGGACATTTTTGTAGCTAGGTGGAGGTGTATGAGTATAGTTAGGTAGAGGGAAAACAGGTGCGTCAGTGTTGGCAGGGTTAGGAATGTCGACCGTTTCATCTTCAACATCAATAACTTCATTCCCCATCAAAAGAACTTTGTGTCCCCTTTTACCAAGCTCCTCTACGAAATGGTCTTTAAACTCTTGGTTGTGGTTCTCCATGGTTCGGTTCTTTTCCTCAAGCTTCTCAATCCTCATAGTCAAAGCAGCAAAATAGGAGTGTAGAGAAGGTGGGATGTCGTTGAAGTTGGGGTTGACTGAACCTCCGATCGAAGTGACTGGTTTAGAGCTGATGGCAGAGACAACTGGCAAGCTTGGAGTAGCGGAGAGAGGCAAGGTTGTCATTGCTGAACGTAGAACGCGGCCTGACCTGAGCTCTGCGGAAGTACCAAAAGACTCAGTTTTAGGAGAAGGGTTGACTCATGCAGTGTACTTGCTTATTTTTTTTTTATTTATAAAAGCTTTGTCTCTTTTAGACCTACTAAGGTTGGAAGGGATACCCCTTTTTCGCAACTAACTAAAGGTCCTAAAGTGGTGGATCCTAATGACTAACCATCTCGTATAGACACTTAATATGATATTTATGGGAAGTACTACAAACTTATGATAAGACAAGATCTTTTAACAAACACTCAACCTTACATGGCACGTCCTTTAAAAGGAAATCAATTTTTAGTGCACTTTTCTCTCTATAGATCTTGACTTATCATTTGTTCGTAGTGATTTAACATAAAAACCTTATTAATTGTCTACATGAAAAAGCTAGTCAAACCAACCGGTCACAGGGAGTGTACTCCTAGCAAAGTGGGTGACACAAGGGTTAGGTTTCAGGCTCCCACCGTGCAGCCGAAGCCCACTGATGAGTGGATGGCCAAGTGAGACTCGAAAGGGAGGCGACATGATCACCACACTTCCCGCACTTTGGCTTCTCCGATGGGTTAAGGGTGTCTGTGTAGTGTGACACGGACAGTGGTAGTGTGAGATGAAAAAGTCTAATTCTTTTTAAGGAAAAAAGAGAAAGATTTTTTGTTTTTATGAGATGCATGCATGCAATGCAACAGTTAAGAACAGAGAAAATAAAAAAAAAGAAAGCAAAATACAACACCATAAAGGAAAATGAAAGTCTGACCCACTATGTTTGAAAAAAGTTCAAAACATTCCCCAGCAGAGTCGCCACTGTTAATACCCCGTTCCGATGCAACACGCATTCGAAAGTTTAAAATAAATAATTATGGAAAGTCGGACCGAAATGGGATATTCATTAAGTGACACTCGATTTAAACCATATTAAAAATATTAGTTTAATTTTTATGAGAGTCGCCACGCCACTTTGATATAGCCCAAAGCATTGAAAAAAGGCTAAACATGTGATTGGGTTCGGGGGTCAAGTTACAATAGAAGAAGAAACGTTATCACTCCTATTGGCCGACGGATCGGTCTTTCTAGCATGTGGGGTGTTGGTTGTGTGCGGTGTTTACACGAATAGGTAGAATAAGTGGGATCATGCATAAGGAGGAGGGGAGAGAAAGAATTAATTGATGATCACACCCTAGAACCTTTGATTTAGGCCCTCGGAAGGTGCACTAATCAACTTTCATCCTTGGGGAATTGTTGATCATGGGATGATTATTACTAAGGTGGAAGGAAAGAAATAGTTCCTAGATCCATCGGGTTTCTTGGGTGAAACCTTAGATCATCCTCGGCTATGCAAAATATATTAAAACAATCCTAAATCTAGCATATATGCATAATTAGAACATATTAAGCATGCAAATAAACAACAATAATAATAAGAATAAAGAACGGAATAAAAGACTAAGCAATTGTAGCAAGGCTTTGGGGTTCGAATCTAGCAAGATTCGAAGAATGTTGGGAGATGTAAGGAAGGGAAAATCAAGTATAGTCTTGACTTCTCCGTTGAAAATGTGTGTGTTGAAATGTGTACCGAGTGCACGTATTTATAGTGCTTCGGGAAATGGGCTGGACTGAGGAAAGGGTCGATCGGCACTTCTAAGAAGGGTCGATCGAACCTTTTAAGAAGGGTCGATCGGCACTTCCAAGAAGGGTCGATCGACACTTTCTCTAAGCGTAACTTCAACGCCAGCTGCAGTTGACGGCGCGAGAAAGAGAGGTTTTTTAAGAGATTAATTAGGGTTTTGTCAACCCTAATCAAACAAGTCCAAAATATTTAAAATACCTTTTTTAGGACCGGGTACTAACAACTGTCAGCTTTGTTAGCTTGTTGGTCCTCAGCAATCTGCTTTCCTTTATCAGCAATATGAGTACTTTCTTGTTCAGCAACTTGCTCAATCACTCTTTGTGGTTTCTTTCCTTTGGGAAGCTTCTTTTCTTTGGGTAGCTTCTTTCCTTTTCCAGTTTTCTTCATGATAGCTTGACTGATCATTTTCTTGATCTTGCTAGGAGTTGTCTCTTGATCCCTTTCTTTGATTATGACATCTTTTTCATGTTTCCTTTTGGATCTCTTGTCATTGACCATGTGCACCAATGATTTCCACAGCTTTATATCATTCTCAGCCTTCTCTTTCAGTCTTTGAGATGCTTCATCAAAGTTTTCAGAGCTGTCCCCAAGCTCCAACTTTTTCTTACTCTTGAGTCTGAATGTACTCAAGTTGAAGCTTCTGGTTGGCACTAGAGTTGTAGATTCAAGCCACTCATCCTTTAGGGGAGGATTCAGCCTTGGAATTAGTTGATGAAGGATTCCACTCATGAATCTGAAATAATTCATCCTTGGGTTTTTCTTCTTGAATTTCCAAAGGGAAGGAGATATGGCCGGTTAAAAGTTATGTAGCAATGCAACACTCCAGTTTATCTCCTTGGTCATCAAACTGAGGGCTTGCTTCCATTCATTTGGACTGATTTGGTCAAAGGATGATTGGTTTCCATCAAACCCTTTGATTACAACATCCATTAGGGTTGATATTAACAGATCAAGGTCTTTCTTTTTGATTGGTTTGTCCTGAACCAATTGATAGTTGCAGCTTGGTTTATCAAAGAATCTTTTGTAGAATGGTTTTAAGTTGTTGTCTTTTCTATTCCAAAGGTTGCTGAGACCTTCATTCTTGATTGGGATGTTGTAAACTTTGGACACAACCTTGGGAGTCACATTGATCTCAGTCCCTTCAATGTTGATTCTGATTGCTCCAGTTAGCTGTCTGTCTCCTCTCATAAAAATTTCTCTGCATAACTTCTCATAGATGGGAGGTTGAGCTTCCATCATGTTGCAAAGATGATTGGATTCCAAAAGTTCTTTGATAAGAGCTCCAACCTCATGCTCATAGAACTCAGGCTTGATGAAATACCCATGAGCTTCAGGGTAAGACATGGTTGAATAGAACAGAGAGTTAGGGTTTTAGAAAAACAGGGGGGAATCAAAGAATGATTTGGGAGGAAGAAGAGTGTTTGAATGAAGAGGGGTTAATTTCGCAAGGTTAAATGGTAATTGAGGTGGGAATTTGTGTAGTTTAACGGCTAATACGTGGGTTACTGCAACGGTTAAAAATGGGCATTTAAGAGAGTGACTGTTCATGAATAGTACTTTTTGTCCCCCCACTCATTACGTGCTATAACTCCCATAAAACATGGGAATAAAGGCCGTACAGAGAGGCAAATTTTCAGAGGGAATTATCAGTGCAATCTATAGTATAAATGAGGACGGCTTTGGCACTATTCCATGAACAGTTCCAAGTGTCCATTTGACCATTTTGCCCCCACTTTTTTGTCACTTTCCCATTTTGGCCTCCCTTTAAATTTTTTTTTTTTTTATTTATTAAAACACACACATAACCACGCTTTCTCTCTCTCTCTCTCTCTTCATTCAGTTTGAATTTCAAAATGGAGGAAATTGACAACAATGGTGTCCTTCTCCTCCGTTCCATGCCCTCCCTTTCTCCTCCCCCTTCCTAGCGCACACAGAAATAACTTCGAATCGCCCTCCCTTTCTCCTCCCCCTTCCCATCGCACACAGAAATTTCTCTGATTCGAATCGATCCCGGAAATTGACAACAATGGCGTCCTTCTCCTCCGTTCCATGCCCCAAGACACTCGCCGTTTCACAGTCCACCTCCAAGCAGAATCCCAAGCACCGCAACGCTTCCGTCCTCTTTCGATCCGATTTCAAATCCAACAGCGCTTTGATCGCCGGATCTTCCTTTATTCAGGTTCGATTTTTGAATTTCCGCCTCGGCATTGCCTTTACATTCTACGAAGTTTTTTGATTTTTGGGGGTTTAGGCATTAGCTCGCACTTTGTTTGTAGCGGCGTGTCTTCTGTTGCTAATTGTTGCCTGGAAATTTGGTATTTTTTGAATTGTTTGGATTTGAATATCTAATATTCATTTTAGAAGATCAAAAGTGGAAAATGTATGTCTGAGTAGAAGTTGTACCGAATCAGCTAATTTTATTTGTTTGTTTTGAAGTCACAAAGAAGAAATTTTGTATCCGAACAAGAAAGATTTGACTAAAGAGAAGCTACCGAGAAACGTGTAAGGTTCTTGACTTGAGTTTCTGATTTTGGGGATTTTTTTAAAATTTATTTTTGAATGATTTGATGAATTAGAGTTGGTGTGTTTTTATGTTAATTTTGCAGACCATATACTCCTTCTGCATTGTTCTTCACTCACAATATTGCACTCGGTCCGCCGTATCGAGTTTTGGTTGATACCAATTTCATTAATTTCTCAATTCAGAATAAGTTGTGTTTTTGACGTACATAAATATATTTAATTGGTGATTTTTTTCTTTAAAATCCTGAAGGATATGTGGTTTGGTTTCTGTAGTCAATTTGTCATACTGTTTAAGATGGTAGTTTTCTGTATTTTGTAACCGAGTTCATCTGGGTTATGATTTGTTTTGCTGCTAATAACTATTTTTTGGTTTTGCGATTGAATCAAAATTCTGAACCCTTTCCGATACCATACCCAAGAAAGAATTACATAGCAAAACATTCTTCAATTACAAATTTACAAATAAATAGAGAAATAAATTGAAATAGGAGTTGGATAGTTAGAGGCTCAACCTGAGATTAATAGAGAGCGGAGGAGAACTGTAAAATTAGTTGTGTTGATTTGCCCAATGCATTTTTAAGTGTCATGTGTTAAGTTCACACAATTATCTTCTTATTTGTAATTATCTATGACATGGAAGATGATAATTGGTCTTGAGTCAGTTCACTGAATCAGAGTAAATGATGATTGAGGGCTTAAGTTTAATTAGTTCGATGATTGGAGTTCACTTCTCTGTTGTGGCAGTATGAGATTTAGTAGAAGGCTGCTAAGACAGGTTTCTCTTTCTCTCACTCTCCCGTTTCTCTATAATGGCGCCTGCCCCCTTCCCCCTCCCCGTCCCCACTCCCCATCCCAAACAGGCTACCCCCTTCCCCTTTCAAACAGGCTATAAGCTTGCAATTGTGCCCCCTCCCCCTCCCCGCTTTAGCACACTTTTGCCCCCCTTCCCCTCTCCCCGTCCCCACTCCTCGTCCCAAACAGTGCCCCTTCCCTTTCAATTTGAAGTTTTTGCTTATTTCTGGATAGTGTCAATTGCAATTCGGTTATATTATTTTGATGGAAAACTTGGCCCGTTTAGCCCGCTTGGCCCACCAACCCAAGGTGGGTTGGGTTGGGATAGCATATTTCCAGCCCGCCAAGAATTTAGCCGCTCAGAAGCTCTTTGAGCTTGAACCTAAAAGCACTTCTAACTATGTGCTTTTGTCAAACTTGCATGCCGATGCTGGAAGACGGGATGAGGTGGAAAAAGTTAGGGCTTCCATGAGAGATAACAATGAAGAAAAGCAACCAAAGATGCGTTTGGATTGAGTACAAAAACCAGGTACATGTCTTTCTCATTCGAGGATGATTTGCAAAGCATCGAATAGTAGAGATCTATAATGTCTTAAAAAGCTTGATTGCAAATATGATTAACAATGGTGATGTGCATGATGTCAAATCCACTTCATTAACCTTTCTAAAATTTAATAAATTCATAATCTATAGTATAAATAAATGGGTTTATCTATATCTATAGTATAAAACGTGGTCCTTGCTACAGTAGTAGTGTGAATAGTTTCAAGCGGCGAATTTCCTATTTTGCCCTCATATATTTGTCCCTTTCCCATTTTGTCTTTAAATTTTTTTTTTTTTAAATTAAAAAAAATTAAAACAAAAAAAAAAGAAAAACGAAAAACACCCGTGTCCTTGGACACGGGCATATGTACTAGTAAATGAACAAATGATAGTGGCAAGTTCCCATAATCCTCGATTTTGCATGAACATCAATTCATAGCTGTCAGACTTGATGACCAGCCAAGCCTATTTTGAATGATGATTGCCACTATGTTGACTGAAGGGAATTTGTCTATAAAAGGAAATATATCAGATTGTAAGTTTATACAATTCAATTCAGTCAATAAGTAAATGGGAAGACTGGTTTCAATGTTCAGTCCTAGCAAAATGGCTAAGACAGCAAAGAAACTGGTTTTTCATAGTCCAAGGGTTGAGGAAACAAAGGAGGAAAGGTTTGAGAGAGAGTTTAGGTCATATCAAATTCAAACAGATAATGCTTTAGAACAGGAAGTGGATCAATTGCCAATTGATGATCCACAAAAGGAAAAAGAGTTGAGAGAGAGAGAGATGAGAAAGAAGTTTTGGGAGGAGGAAAGACTAGATTTATTGGAGGGTGAGAGAAACAGATTAGAAGAGGTAGGGACAAGGGAAAGGGTAAATTGGTTTGTGAGAGTCATGATGATCCAACAGCTAAGGTTAAGCTGTTTGATAAAGGGAGGAAAGGTGAGTCAAGTAGGCAAGTTGGGGTAGAGGTGGAGAGAGTTTATACACTGGGAGAGCTAGTGAAGCTTGACAGCAAAGAAAGGATTACAATTGACACACCAATTGGTCAACCTGATTTCTTAGTTGTCAAGGAGTTCACAGCTGTAACCAGAGATTCTCTCACTTTGAGTCAAACAGTTCTTGAGGGAACTAGAGACAACTTTGCAGGAGTGAAAAGTTCTCCTTCAAAGGCATATATGAGACTATTCTCACAATTTCTCAAGTGTTTGAGTCCAGTTGCTATGAATGAGGAAGAAGATGTGGGTCCATAATCTGATCAAGCAATTATTGCCCTGGAGAGTGCTAATACATCAGGAACTTTTAGCTTTGTCTCTCCACTTGGAGATTATCCTCCTTACAATGCTGTGGAGGAATGGTGGCCAAGAAGGGTGTGTCCTTCTTTACAATTCTCAACATCAACTATTGATCCTTTCATGCAGAGGCACCCAGTGTGGTTAGAGAGGTATGGGGAGATCAAAGAAAATGTTTATAGGGCTCCTGATGTTCTCTACAATGAATATGGGTTCATGGATGAGGATATTTATGATTTGCCAAAGAACAGTTAAGAAGAGAATTCTTAGCTGTCAGAGTTTGCAAGAGGCATAGCTGTGAAAGAAGGGAGATATTGAGAAGCTTTTGGTAACTGGTGTTTGTTTGTTGTTTTGAAAAACTTGTGTGTTTGATGGGAATGTGTTTGGTTTTGAATAAAGGAGGTTTTAATATAAGGAAAAGGTTAGCTGTCAGTCCCTATAATGTTGACAACAGCCATATGTAATGTTTTTCCCTTTAATGAATAAAGATCTTTATTTTGGCAAGTTAATCATTCCTAACATAGATCTTAGCATCTCAAATCTCTTTTCATCCATTGCCTTTGTTAGACATTATCCTCAGTGCATACTTTGGCCAAGTTGATATTTCCCTTTTCTACATGATCTCTTATGAAGTGATGCCTAACTTCAATGTGCTTGGTTTGGGAATGTTGGACAGGGTTTTCTCTTATGGCAATGGTACTGGAATTGTCACAAAAGATGAGAATATTTGACATGTCCATCCCAAAGTCTTAGAGTTTACTTTTAAGATAGAGAATTTGAGAACAACACAAACCAGCAGCAATGTATTCAGCCTCAGCTGTTGAGGTAGCTACTGATGTTTGCTTCTTACTTGACCAAGAAATTATTCTAGATCCAATAAATTGGCAACCACCACTTGTGGATTTTCTATCTAGATTGCATCTAGCATAGTCTGAATCAGTGAAGCCAATTAGGGAGAATGGTGATTCAGAAGGATACCACAAGCCATAATCAGGAGTTCCTTTCAAATATCTCAGGATTCTCTTGACAACAGAGAGGTGAGACTCTTTAGGATTGGCTTGGAATCTTGCACAAAGGCAGACACTAAACATGATATCAGGTCTTGAAGCTGTCACATATAAGAGTGATCCAATGTAGCTTCTATAAAGTGTTGGATTCACACTTTGACCATCAGGATCAGCATGGAGTTTGGTTGTGGTTGACAAAGGAGTTTTAGCAGGGAAAGCAGTTTGCATGTCAAACTTTTTGATCATATCCCTTGTATATTTGGCTTGATTAATGAAGATACCTTCCTTCATTTTCTTGAGTTGAAGGCCTAGGAAGAATGTGAGCTCACCAATCATGCTCATCTCAAATTGATTCTTCGTGATTTCACCAAATTCAATGCACAAGTCTTCATTTGATGACCCAAAAATAATGTCATCAACATAGACTTGGATAAGTAGCTGATCTTCTCCATATTTCTTGATAAACAAAGTGTTATCAATATGGCCCTTGGTAAATCCTTTACCAAGAAGGTATTTGGATAGGGTATCATACCAGGCCCTAGGTGCTTGCTTAAGTCCATACTAGGCTTTGTCCAACTTATATACATGGTCTGGGAATTTTGGATGCTAAAAACCAGGGGGTTGAGATACAAAGTCTTTTTCATTCAATATTCCATTTAGGAAGGCACTTTTGACATCCATTTGGAACACTTTCATCTTCTTAAAGGAAGCATAGGCAAGGAATAGCCTTATAGCTTCAAGTCTTGCAACAGGTGCAAATGTTTCATCATAGTCAATTCCTTCTTCTTGTTTGTACCCTTGAGCAACTAATCTGGCTTTGTTCCTTACTACCAGACCATCTTCATTCATCTTGTTTCTAATAACCGATCTTGTCCCAATGACAATTTGGTTTTTAGGTTTGGGAACAAGCTTCCAAACTTTGTTTCTTTCAAATTGTTCCAGTTCTTCTTCCATTGCTTCAATCCAATCTGGGTCTTGAAGGGCTTCATTGATCTTCTTGGGTTCAATTTGAGATATGAAGGCACTCATTAAAGAGTCATAAACAGGCATGTTTGGAGGGATATCCATCTTATGTATTGGAAGGTCAATGAAAATGTTTTTATTTGGAGGGATGGTATGTGTAATGGTTTCAGGTTGTGGAATTGAGGGAATTGTGTTGCAACAAGGTTGGATGGGGTCATTTTGAAGAGGATTTTGATGGCTGGTTGAAGGTGAGCTGTTAGGCGCATCACGGCTGTCAGATGCACCTTTATTGTTGGGAAGGGATTCTTGGCTGTCAGACATAGTAGGTTGTTTATTAGTGTCTTTGGGCACCATATAAGGAAGGGAAGGTGAATCTTCTTCAGGAATGAGACTTGAGGGGTCATGTACAGGAGACACTTCAGGTAGGTTGTCTGAATTTCCAACAGCTTCATCAAAATCACATAGCTCAGTATGACTTTGATCATTATTTTCATCAAAGTCAACATGTATTGATTCTTCCACAACAAGTCTCCTTTTGTTGTATACTCTGTAGGCTTTGCTGGTGTTGGAGTATCCAAGGAAGATTCCTTCATCACTTTTTGAGTCAAACTTATCAAGGTTGCTTTTCCTATTGTTGTGAATGAAGCATCTACTTCCAAAGCCATAGAAGTATGAAATGGTTGGTGTTCTCCCATTCTATAGCTCATAGGGAGTCTTGGAGTGAAACTTGTTGATGAGGGTCTTGTTCTGAACATACACATCAGTGGTGACTGCTTCTCCCCAAAAATACATAGGAAGGTTGTTCTATGACAGCATAGTTCTTGCTGCTTCACAGATTGTTCTGTTCTTCCTTTCAGCAACTCCATTTTGCTGTGGTGTTCTAGGGGCAGAGAAGTTGTGCTCAATCCCTTTTTGATCACAATATTCTTCAACACCTGTGTTTTCAAATTCCTTACCATGATCAGATCTGATTTTGATGATGGATAAGCCCTTTTGGTTTTGAATTTTATTGAACAGTTTGACTAGTTGTTCCAAGGTATCTCTTTTGGATTCAAGAAGGATGATCCAAGTAAATCTAGTGTAGTCATTAACTACAACAAGAGAGTATCTCTTTTCACCAGGAGATCTGGTTCTGATTGGTCCAAAAATATCCATGTGGAGTAATTGAAGGGGTTTTGTGGTATCTAATCTGGTTTTGGCAGAGAAGAAGGTTTTCTTTTGCTTTCCACATTGACAGGCTTTGCACAATTTGTCCTTTTTGAAGGGTATTTTGGGTAGGCCTTTTACTAGGTTTGAGTTGGCTAGTTTGGAGATGCTTTTAAGGTTGAGGTGAGCCAGTCTTTTATGCCATAGCCATGACATATCAGATTGACTGAAGGAGAGTAGGCAATGGCATCTGATGATTCCACAACTTCCAGGTTTAGACAGTAGAGGTTGCCTTTTCTGATTCCAGAGAGAATTGATTTGTTGTTGACATCTTTGATAGTGCAGTAGTTTTTGGAACATACAACATGATATCCCTTATCAGAAATCTGAATAAGGCTAATCAAATTGTGCTTGAGACCCTCTACATAAGACACATTAGTGATAATAATGTCTTTAGTAACAAGGTTTCCTGATCCTTTGACTTTGGCTTAAGAGTTATCACCAAAAGTTACATTTGGACCATTTTTAGGAACATATTGTTGCAACCACTCTTTGTTGAAGGTCATGTGCCTGCTGCATCCACTATCCAAATACCATATTCCTTTCCTAGGTTCCTATAAAATAGAAAAATAAATTTATGGTGCCCTTTATTCTTTTGGGTTCAAAGGATTAGAATTTCTTTGGTACCCTATATTTGTTCATTGCCCTCTTTCCAAAATACTTGTTTAGGGCATTATAATATCCCATGATTTGCAACATATAGGGTGTAGGAGCAATAGGTTGGGATTGGTTAGGAAACTGGTTGAGAGAAAAGAATTGGTTTTGGTTGTGAAACTGAGTATGGTTTTGGGATCTGTTTGAGTGAGATGATCTAGGGGAGGTATTTTGACTGGCATGACTTCTTCCATTTGAGTATGGCCAGTTGGGTCTTTGTTGTTTGGAGTATGAGTGATGGTTGAAGAATCTTTGCTGTCTGGGAGATCTCTGCTGTCCATCATGTCTTGGCTGTCTAGGGAATCTTGGCTGTCCAGTGGTCTTGTGCTGGTTCTTCCTCACTTGTTCCTTGATTCCTTTCTTTTGCCAAATGTAATTACCTTCGTTTTCTTGTTTTCCTTTGCCTTTTGATTGACTTGAGCTATCTATATGAGTTTCATCGGTGTGAGAGGGACTAGCTTGAGTTGTTTCATCATTGTGACTTGAGCTAGCTTCATCCATTTTTCCCTTCTTCTTGAAGTCTTCCTTGGTTTGAATAGGGTAGACATTTTCTTGGGCTTTGACATAGTTCATGCTTTCAAGATCCATCTTTTCAATAGCCCTTTCATCCTTCTTGAATCCAAAAGAGATACCTTGGAACAACTAGTCAAACTGTTCAATAAAATTCAAAACCAAAAGGCTTATCCATCATCAAAATCAGATCTGATCATGGTAAGGAATTTGAAAACACAGGTGTTGAAGAATAGTGTGATCAAAAAGGAATTGAGCACAACTTCTCTGCCCCTAGAACACCACAGCAAAATGGAGTTGATGAAAGGAAGAACAGAACAATCTGTGAAGCAGCAAGAACTATGCTGTCAGAGAACAACCTTCCTAAGTATTTTTGGGGAGAAGCAGTCACCACTGTTGTGTATGTTCAGAACAAGACCCTCATCAACAAGTTTCACTCCAAGACTCCCTATGAGCTATGGAATGGGAGAACACCAACCATTTCATACTTCCATCGCTTTCGAAGTAGATGCTTCATTCACAACAATGGGAAAAGCAACCTTGATAAATTTGACTCAAAAAGTGATGAAGGAATCTTCCTTGGATACTCCAACACCAGCAAAGCCTACAGAGTATACAACAAAAGGAGACTTGTTATGGAAGAATCAATACATATTGACTTTGATGAAAATAATGATCAAAGTCATACAGAGCTATGTGATTTTGATGAAGCTGTTGGAAATTCAGACAACCTACCTGAAGTGTCTCCTATACATGACCCCTCAAGTCTCATTCCTGAAGAAGATTCACCTTCCTTTCCTTATATGGTGCCCAAAGACACTAATAAACAACCTACTATGTCTGACAGCCAAGAATCCCTTCCCAACAGCAAAGGTGCATCTGACAGCCATGATGCACCTAATAGCTCACCTTCAACCAGCCATCAAAATCCTCTTGAAAATGACCCCATCCAACCTTATTGCAACACAATTCCCTCAATTCCTCAACCTGAAACCATTACCCATACCATCCCTCCAATTAAAAACATTTTTATTGACCTTCCAATACATAAGATGGATATACCTCCAAACAGGCCTATTTATGACTCTTTAAAGAGTGCCTTCATATCTCAAATTTAACCCAAGAAGATCAATGAAGCCCTTCAAGACCTTGATTGGATTGAAGCAATGGAAGAAGAACTGGAACAATTTGAAAGAAACAAAGTTTGGAAACTTGTTCCCAAACCTAAAAACCAAACTGTCATTGGGACAAGATGGGTTTTTAGAAATAAGATGAATGAAGAAGGTCTGGTGGCAAGGAACAAAGCCAGATTAGTGGCTGAAGGGTACAGACAAGAAGAAGGAATTGACTATGATGAAACATTTGCACCTGTTGCAAGACTGGAAGCTATAAGGCTATTCCTTGCCTATGCTTCATTCAAGAAGATGAAAGTGTTCCAAATGAATGTCAAAAGTGCCTTCCTAAATGGAATATTGAATGAAAAAGTCTTTGTATCTCAACCCCCTGGTTTTGAGCATCCAAAATTCCCAGAGAATGTATATAAGTTGGACAAAGCCTAGTATGGGCTTAAGCAAGCACCTAGGGCTTGGTATGATACTCTATCCAAATACCTTATTGGTAAAGGATTTACCAAGGTCCATATTGATAACACTTTGTTTATCAAGAAGTATGGAGAAGACCAGCTACTCATCCAAGTCTATGTTGATGACATTATTTTTGGGTCATCAAATGAAGACTTGTGCACTGAATTTGGTGAAATCATGAAGAATCAATTTGAGATGAGCATGATTGGTGAGCTCACATTCTTCCTAGGACTTCAAGTCAAGCAAATGAAGGAAGGGATCTTCATTAATCAAGCCAAATATACAAGGGATATGATCAAAAAGTTTGACATGCAAACTGCTTCCCCTGCTAGAACTCCTTTGTAAACCACAACCAAACTCCATGCTGATCTTGATGGTCAAAGTGTGAATCCAACACTTTATAGAAGCTACATTGGATCACTCCTATATGTGACAGCTTCAAGACCTGATATCATGTTTAGTGTCTGCCTTTGTACAAGATTCCAAGCCAATCCTAAAGAGTCTCACCTCTCTGCTGTCAATAGAATCCTGAGATATTTGAAAGGAACTCCTGATTATGGCTTGTGGTATCCTTCTGAATCACCATTCTCCCTATTTGGCTTCACTGATTCAGATTATGCTGGATGCAATCTAGATAAAAAAATCCACAAGTGGTGGTTGCCAATTTATTAGATCAAGAATAATTTCTTGGTCAAGTAAGAAGCAAACTTCAGTAGCTACCTCAACAGCTGAGGCTCAATACATTGCTGCTGGTTTGTGTTGTTCTCAAATTCTCTACCTTAAAAGTAAACTCCAAGACTTTGGGATGGACATGTCAAATATTCCCATCTTTTGTGAAAATTCCAGTACCATTGCCATGACAGAAAACCCTGTCCAACATTCCAAAACCAAGCACATTGAAGTTAGGCATCACTTCATAAGAGATCATGTAGAAAAGGGAAATATCAACTTGGCCAAAGTATGCACTGAGGATAATGTCTCTGATATCCTAACAAAGGCAATGGATGAAAAAATATTTGAGATGCTAAGAGCAATGTTAGGAATGATTAACTTGCCAAAATAAAGATCTTTATTCATTAAAGAGAAAAACATTACATATGGCTGCTGTCAACATTGTGGGGACTGACAGCTAACCTTTTCCTTACAATAAAACCTCCCCTATTCAAAAGCCAAACACATTCCCATCAAACACACAAGTCTTTCAAAACAACAAACAAACACCCATTACCAAAAGCTTCTCAATATCTTCCTTCTTTCACAGCTATGCCTCTTACAGACTCTGACAGCTAAGAATTCTCTTCTTAACTGTTCTTTGGCAAATCATAAATATCTTCATCCATGAACCCATACTCATTATAGAGAACATCAGGAGCCCTATAAACATTCTCTTTGATATCCCCATACCTCTCTAGCCATACGGGGTGCCTCTGTATAAATGGATGAATGGCTGATGATGAGAACTGTAAAGAAGGACAAACCCTTCTTGGCCACCATTCCTCCACAGCATCATAAGGAGGATAATACTTTAATTGAGAGACAAAGCTGAATGTCCCTGATGTGTTAGCACTCTCCTGAGCAATGATTGCTTGATAAGATTAAGGACCCACACTTTCTTCCTCATTCTTAGCAGCTGGACTCAAACATTTGAGAAACTGAGAGAACAGTCTCTTGTAAGCTTTGGAAGGAGAACTCTGCATCCTTGCAAAGTTGTCACCTGTTCCCTCTTGAACTGCTTGACTTAGTGTAAGTGAATCCCTTGGGACAGCTGTGAATTCCTTGATAGCTAAGAAATCAGGTTGACCAATTGGTGTGTCAACCTTAATCCTTTCTTTGTTATCAAGCTTCACTAGCTCTCCCAGTGTGTAAACCCCCTCTACACCAACACCAACTTGCCTACTTGATTCACCCTTCTTTCCTTTATCAAACAGCTGAACCTTAGATGTCTGATCATCCTTATTCTCACAAACTATCTTAGCCTTTACCTTATCTCTAGCTATCTTCTCTAATCTGTTTCTCTCACCCTCCAGTGAAGCTAGCCTTTCCTCCTCCCAAAACTTCTTTCTTATCTCTCTCTCTTTTAACTCTTCTTCCTTTTGTGGATAATCAATTGGCAATTGATCCACTTCTTGTTCTAAAGCATTGTCTGTGTGAATTTGATATGACCTAAACTCTCTCTCTCAAACCTTTCCTCTCTTGTTTCCTCAACCCTTTGACTATGAAAAACCAGTTTCTTTGTTGTCTTAGCCATTTAGCTAGGACTGAACATTGAAACCAATCTTCCCATTTACTTATTGATTGAATTGGATTGTATGAACTTACAATCTGATATATTTCCTTTTATAGACAAATTCTCTTCAGTCAACATAGTGGCAATCATCATTCAAATAGGCTTGGCTGGTCATCAAGTCTGACAGCTATGAATTGATGTTCAAGCAAAATCGAGGATTATGGGAACTTGCCACTAACATTTGTTCATTTATTGCGCTGATAATTCCCTCTGAAAATTCGCCTCTCTGTACGGCCTTTATTCCCGTGTTTTGTGGGAGTTATAGCACGTAATGAGTGGGGGGACAAAAAGTACTTTTCATGAACAGTCACTCTCTTAAATGCCCATTTTTAACTGTTACACTAACCCACGTATTAGCCATTAAACTACACAAATTCCCTCCTCAATTACCATTCAACCTTGCGAAATTAACCCCTCTGCAAACAATCATTCTTCTCCCTTCTAATTCCTCCTTTGATTTCCCCTGTTTTTCGTAAACCCTAAAACTCTATGTTCTATTCAAACCATGTCCTACCCTGAAGCTCATGGGTATTTCATCAAACCTGAGTTCTATGAGCATGATGTTGGAGCTCTTATCAAGGAACTATTAGAATCCAATCATCTTTGCAACATGATGGAAGCTCAACCGCCCATCTTTGAGAAACTGTGCAGAGAAATCTATATGAGAGGAGAAAGACTGCCAACTGGAGCAATCAGAATCAACATTGAAGGGACTGAGATCAATGTGACTCCCAAGGTTGTGTCCAAAGTTTACAATATCCCAATCAAGAATGAAGGTCTCAGCAACCTTTGGAATAGAAAAGACAACAACTTGGAACCATTCTACAAAAGATTCTTTGATAAACCAAGCTGCAACTATCAATTGGTTCAGGACAAACCAATCAAAAAGAAAGACCTTGATTTGTTCAAATCAACCCTAATGGATGTTGTCATCAATTGCATTGATGGAAAGCAATCATCCTTTGACCAAATCAGTCCAAATGAATGGAAGCAAGCCCTCAGTTTGATGACCAAGGAGATAAACTGGAGTGTTGCATTGCTACATAACTTTCAACTGGCCATATCTCCTTCCCCTTGGAAATTCAAAAAGCAAAACCCAAGGATGAATAATTTCAGATTCATGAGTGGTATCCTTCACCAACTAATTCCAAGGTTGAATCCTCCCCTTAAAGATGAGTGGCTTGAATCTACAACTCTAGTGCCAACCAGAAGCTTCAACTTGAGTACATTCAGACTCAAGGGTAAGAAAAGGTTAGAGCTTGGTGACAGCTCTGAAAACTTTGATGAAGCATCTCAAAGACTGAAAGAGAAGGCTGAGAAAGATATGAAGCTGTGGAAATCATTGGTGCACATGGTCAATGACAAGAGATCCAAAAGGAAGCATGACAAAGGAGTCATAATCAAAGAAAGGGATCAAGAGACAACTCCTAGCAAGATCAAGAAAAGGATCAGTCAAGCTACCATGAAGAAAACTGGGAAAGGAAAGAAGCTACCCAAATAAAAGAAGCTTCCCAAAGGAAAGAAACCACAAAGAGTGATTGAGCAAGTTGCTGAACAAGATAGTACTCAAATTGCTGATAAAGGAAAGCAGATTGCTGAGGAACAACAAGCTGACAAAGCTGACAGTGAAGAAACCCAATCTGATCCCATCTTCAAAGCTATTGATGAGTATGCTGGTGAAGAGGAAGAGAGTCATGACAGTGAATATGAAGAGAATCTAAGTAGAGCTGTTGTTGAGTCTCTGATGGAAGCAAGAACAGCTAAGGTTGGACAGTCATCTGGGACAGCTATGGATGCCTCCACTCTGACAGCTAAGGTTCCTTCAGTTGCTGAAATCCCATCTAAGGTAATCTCTACCCCCTCTCATACTCTCAATACTTTCTCTAGGAAGAGAAAATCAGACAAAGATGCTCCTCCATCCAAAAAGTTGAAACCAAATACACCTCAACCCTCTTTATCCAAAGACCAATCCAGTTCACCTCATGACTCTGTAGCTCAAGGTATCCTCAATCTCAATCCCTCCAACATTAGTCCAAATGAGCCTAGTGTTGAAAAAGAAAGGGGGAATATCCCTGACTCTGAAAAAGATGAGCCTCAGTTAAGGGGGAACAGCAGCCCTCATTCTCCTATTCTGACAGCTATGCCTTTCTCTAGTCATTCCTCACTAATTCCAAGTCCCTCTGATCCATCTCCCTTTCCTGAAAACATCATTAGAGCCTCTGAAGGACTCTCTTTGGTAGGAAGACCTGAATTGCTTCCTGTAGTTGAGGAATACTTAAGATCTTTACAGAGTGAGGATGATGTGCTGAAAGCCCTTGACCTGATCAAAACCAGAGATGAAGCCAAGAAAGCTACCATTCCTGAGAGTGAAACCCAACCTAAACCTGTTGATCCCATTCAAACCCTAGAAACACCTGATCCTACTCCTGATTCTGATTCTGAAATCCTTCCTGCCTGTGAACCTTGGATTTTGGATTGTGATATTGACTTTTCCTTCCCCTCCATCATGGCTGCCCACCAAAGATTGAAGGAGATTACCCACTTTCCTTAGATTGCCAATCCCAGTTTAATCCCCAATCCTTGGCTATTGAGCAAAATTGCTATTATGATTCATGCAAGGAATAGATGTGGGCTCATTATTTTTGCCCATGAGGAATGGAAAAGGTATAGAGCAGCTCTCCCAAACTCTTTCTTTCACAAGGCCCCCAGACTACCAAATTTCATGGACATTTCCACAATCATTGATTGGGAAATTTTGTTCTCCCAACTTCTGTCATCCAACATCAATGAATGCATCTATATGCCCTCATCCCTTGTTTATGCCCTTTGCATTGAACTTGCCAAAGAGATGTACTGGAGGATCTGTCTAAATAAAACCAAAATCATGGTTGTCATTGCAAAGCCAAGCCTGACAGCTATGATTCCCCTAACCTCTTCAGTACCTCCTTCTTTCATCCCCCTAAACACCAGATCACTCCAAGCCAAACTTCCTCCAACCTTTAACCCTTCAACCTATGTGCCTCCATACCATGTGACCATCTCAGATATGCAGAAATTCACTAGGTCAATGATAACCAAAATGAGACACATTTTGGAAGTCTCAACTGGATCCAAGTCTGATAAGAAGGCATCTAAAGGGAAAGCTGTTGAGTCTGAGGAAGAAGCTGTCAACCTATGAAAAAGAGCCTTGGGTGCTGTTCCCAATGTTGTTTTGTCCAGTGATGATGAAGAAGATGCTCTAGTGAAACAAGTGCAACAGTTTCCAACCTCTACTGTTCTCACCTTAGATCCACCTCTTCATCCTGCTCAACAACTCATCTCTCTGCAGACAAACCCCTTCTTTTCTAACCTATTTGCAGGAACTAGAGGTCAAAGCTCAAAACCAAAGAAGGTTCCCAAATGGGGTAATCTGAGATTAAGAGATGATGAAGAACCTCTATCCAAAGCTGTTCTCAAGGAAAGGCAAGATCAATCCTTCACCTATGATGATGAGATGAGCTGGGAATGGAACAATGAAATGTATTACAGAGGTGTTGATGACAAGATGAGAAAGGTGCTGCTTGCAGAAAGAGAGGAGATCCTTGAAGCCAGAAGAGAAAGAGATGAATTTTCTGATTAGAAATTTTTTTTCTTTTTTTTGGATAAGTCTTTTAAACCCTACCTTTATTTCCTGCTTTAAAAACAATTGTTATTTTGGATAATTTGTTTGTTTTAAGCTCTTATGGTTGAATCAAGAAGATCAGTTCTATCTTCATTGGTATATTCAATTCATGAGTATCTTGCAGGTTATATCTTTTACTAGATATATTACTTTGCCAAAAGGAGGGAAATTGTTAGGACCTAACTATGCAAACCACATAGTTATAAAGGGTTTTGACAAAGAAACATATCCCATTCTATGTTATCTGACAGCCAAGATACCTCATGAAAATTGGACATCTATGACTTTTCTGCACAACCTTTCTATCAACTGGACATCAATGATGTAATGATCAAACACCAAGACAAAACACATAAATTAATGTATTTATGTACAAAGGATCATTACATAATATTCAAACACAAATCCTTGTCTCCTAACCTGCAAACCCTAAAGACTTAGCCTGACAGCTAAGGTTCTCAACAGTAGAGGTCTCAACCCTCTGACAGCTATGATCTTCAACATCAACAGCAGTGAAGCATTCCTGTGATGATCAAGATGAGCCTTTCCCAATCTCTCCATACAGATGTTGCCAGCTCATCTCCATGAAGATTACATAAAATGGTTGCAGATTACAGCCTGTTTTTATCCAGTCATCAAAGCTCTAAATGCAAACACTATTCCAACCATTTGCATTTATTCCTTTGTCTCCTCCAAATGCTATATTCAAGCCTATAAAAGGAAACCCTCAAGAGTGAAGAAAATTCCCCAACAAACACCACTTTTACAACCTCAACTTCAACCTTCCACACCTGCAAACCCTGCAACCAACATTCAAAACAATCTGAGACACTTGTAACTGAATTCAGGTGTATGAACTAAAGTTGTAAATCACTTAAGACTGACATTAAGTGATATTGTAATTTGCTTCGTAACAAGCAAAATCCCTAATAGACTGTACTTATTAGGAAGAGGAAGTTCAAGGAACTTGCCTATCCAATCCTTTGTAAATCTTAAAGGGAACTAGATTTAAGTGGATTGATCTCACTTGTCAAGGTTGACAGTGAGGGTGGACGTAGGAGGAGTGAACTCTGAACCACCTTAAAATTCCTTGTGTTCAATTGGTATTATCACACAACACACACACACATCTACACACACATACACTAGTCACTTGTCTTTACATTATTTCAACACTTATTATTCCACTGTACATTTAACACTTGCCTTTAAAACCAGTTAATATCTGACAGCTAAGATTTCACCTCAGCTGTCAAAGCTTAACTGCCTAACCTTTCAATCTGATTAAAGCAAACAGGACCTTTCATATATGTTACTTACCACCGAAAGATGCATTGCCCTCAAACGAATGATCCAAAGATGGGTTGACGAAGGCAAGCTTGACCGCTATGTCATGAAGAAAGATGGCAAGCGGAAAGGAAGGAGGATGAGAGTGAAGATGATAACAAGAACGAGGACATGGAATAGAGGCCTCCTAAAGCCAAAATGCACGTGATTCGAGAAGAGGTAGTCTCCACCAGAAAGCTAAGGGACCAAATTCATGAGTTGAGCAAGGTATACCATGTTCCTGCTTGGGTTCATAAAGCAGAAGAGGTCATAAGTTTCTCTCCCAATGAATTGGCTGGAACCCGTGCAGCCCATGAGCAACCCTTGGTGATAAAGGGTCGAATTGACAATTGTGAATCTGAGAGACTTCTCATTGACACGGGGGCCTCTCGTGATATTATGTACTACTCTGCCTTCCAAATGATGGATTTGAAAGACACTATCCTGGAACCTTATCATGGAAGGCTAGATGGTTTCACCAACTGTAAAGTCGGTGCAAAGGGAACTGTTGATCTACAATTGGAAGTTGGGGAACATCCCTTTCGAACCGTGGCTACAGTCACTTTCGTAGTCATGGATATGACAAGTGACTATCACGCAATCTTAGGCATTCCAAGCCAAGTAAAACTTGGGTTGGTCTCCTCCCTTCCTCACCAACGAGTTAAATTTCCTACTCGTGGTGGAATTGGATGCGTGAGGGCGACCACCAAGGACTTCTTGGAGCATGTCGTGAAGAGCCGGAAAGCATCTAAAAGCGTGGAGATAGATACTCCAGAAGACAACATCAAAATCTCTAAGTCTCTAAAAACTACCCACACCAGCTCTAGGATGAGCTATATCCGTGCAGTACTAGAAGAGGAACCTGTGGTCCTAGAAATTGCAGATGACCAGGACATAGTTCCGTCTGTCCCGAAAATAGATCTTGTTCTCGTCAACGGCCAGAACTCGTGGGCCAACCCTGACTTGAGGATAGTTGATATGTCCGACGTTGATGAACTGATGGAAGAGGAAGACCTCAACGTAAATGATAATGAGGGTAGAAGACTTAGAGAAATTATTATTGAATCCTTGGAATTTTGAGACAGTCCAGAAATGGAGCCTGTAGATGAATTGGAGGAGGTAGTCATCAACCCTGACTACCCTGAGCAAAAAATCAAACTCGAGGGGCCAGCTATCCCCAGAATAAAAGGAAGAAATCATCTCCCTCTTAAAAAATAGTCTTGATGTCTTCGCTTGGAGAGTTGAAGATATGAGGGGAATTAATGAAGAAGTAGCCCTCCACCGCCTGGAAGTTGACCCGTCTGCTAAAACCATTGCGCAGAGAAGGAGGATCTTTGCAAGGGATAAGGAGGAAGCTATCAAGGAAGAGGTGCAAAAGTTACTTAGCGCTAGAATCATCCGAGAAGTGAAATACCCCGTTTGGTTGGCCAATGTGGTGATGGTTAAAAAACAAAGTGGGAAGTAGCGAATGTGCATTGACTTCACCGATCTCAACAAGGCCTGCTCAAAGGACAATTACCTTCTCCCCATAATTGATACATTGGTTAACTCCATAACTGGACACCGAACTCTCAGTTTCTTAGATGCCTATTCAGGCTATCATCGATAAAAATGGCAGAAGAAGACATTGAAAAAACAGCCTTCCAAACATCGGGGGGAAATTATTGTTATGTCATGATGCCCTTTGTGCTTAAGAATGCGGGTGCCACGTACCAATGCATGGTGAATGAAGTGTTCGGAGAACAAATAGGTCGTAACATGGAGGCCTACATTGCTGACATGGTCATAAAGACCAAGGAGGGAAGTCACGCCCTTGACCTGGAGGAAACCATTAACAATCTTCGAGCAACCAACATGAAGCTAAACCCAAGTAAGTGTGTATTCGGGGTGACAGCAGGAAAATTTCTAGGCTTCATGGTATCTCAAAGGGGAATAGAGGCAAACCCTGAAAAAATCAAGGCACTTATTGATATGAAGGAACCTACCAACATCAATGAGGTTCAGATATTGAATGGAAGAATAGCGGCTCTTAGGAGATTCATTGCCAAATCCGCCGAGAAGTCACTGCCTTTTTTCAAAGTCTTGAAGGGGGCTAAGAGCTTCTCCTGGACTCCCGAATGTACTGAAGCATTCCTCCAGTTGAAGGAGTACTTGGGTTTCCCTCCCTTGTTAAGCAGTCCGATCGCTGGCGAGATGCTTTATGTCTTCCTAGCCGCCGCGGACCACGCAGTTGCAGCTGTCCTAGTACGAAATGATGAAGGAACTCATAAACTAGTCTACTGCGTATATAAGGCATTGTCAGACGTGGAAAGTAGAAATTTTAAGGGTTGACCTGGCTGCTAATGAGGTTGAAAAGGTGAAGAAGGAGTTAGAGAATCTTACTACCAGGATGCTAGAGGTTGAAGAAGAACACATTAAGGAGGTGGACGGAGCAAAAGAGAAGTTCATGATGGATGTCACCAAATTGGTGATGGAGAGCAGGATCAACATGATAAAGGAATTTGAGATGGGGCAACATGTTGGATGGAAGATTGAAGATGAAGTGACCATGTTGAATGCTTTCCTGGGTGAGAGTGTGGATGGTAGAGAAGTCAACTCACAAGAAGTCAAGCTGCTAGCACAAAGAGAAGGTATGGATGGTAAGGAGGGTGAAGCTGTACCTGTAGCAAAAAATTGAAAACAATTTATTTTCAATGTTTTTGGACAATTTATGGTTGTGTGTTTTATTCGTCATGCCTTTGTTGGCATGCAAACTTGGTTAAAATAGGGGTGTGTCCCTAAGACGTTTTTTATATTTGGTTTGTAACAGGCTCATAAGATTCTATACATTTCTTTTGAATGATGTTGGATTGGTTCAACATCTTAGGTTCGTATGGTGTTTTGAACTTTATTTACCTTTTAATGGTATTTTCCAAGTTTGGTAGTGCTTTTATCTGTTTGATAACATCTTCTGTTGGATTATTGATTTATAATGAGCTTTTTAAGATTGAATGCAACATTTAAAGTGATCTTAGGTAACATGTTAATGTTATAACCAATTTGGTAAAGATAACATGCAATGATGTTATAACCGATTTGTAAAGATAACATGCAACGATGTTATAACCGATTTGTAAAGATAACATGCAATAATGTTATAACTGATTTGTGATGACATGTAGAAATGTCATTTTTTCTGTGTCCTTTTGGGTAACATGTTCAATGCTACAACCTTAGTTCACAGCTTTGATTTAAATGGAAGTCATAATTCATATAATAAGATGAATTAAGTCCAACCTTATAAATCAAGTATGAAAATCGTGCCCCCAGGCGATTATATAATAATAGTTCCATATGCATGCTTCATTCTACTTTTGCGTATGAAAAGATTATGTACCTTATATCATCAAGAAAAACTTATCATTTCAAGGCGCTTAACACATTGTCTCAGATGTCCTCTTATCCAACATGTTGAGGGATTTTCGTCATGCAACATAGAAACATGTTAGAATTGGGTGTTAGCTTAGCTAACACCCCTCCCATGCTTAAATTAGTAAGGGTTTATTTAAATAAAAGGAACAAGAATTTGAAAGATGTTAATAAGAGATTCATACCTTGACGTTAAAATATGTCTGAAATTGGGTACAAGTACAAAGACCTCTTGGTGCATTTACTTCTTCTTTTTCTTCCTCTTCTTCTTCTTTTTTTTTTTTTTTTTTAAAAAAAAAAAAAAAAAAAAAAAACCTTTGACGGACCAGCATTGTATAAGAAACTGAAAAATCTTATAAGGTGTATCCATACATGTACTTTTCACTTTTGCGTCTTACTTTAATCTTAGAACCCGTTTTGGTAATCTGTTATTTTGAAATCTTGCATGAATTATCTGTCAAAACGAGAGATTCTTTGTACAGGCACTATATATATATATATATATATATATATGATTATTATCTATATTATCGCAGTAATAACTTTGTGAATGCACAGTGTACATGTGCTCTCAATGAAACCAAATAAGAAATGGTTACTATAATTCCTATTTTTCTTTTTTCACATGTTCCATGTATGTACATCTTAGCATTTAAATTTAACTCTTTGTATTTGTGTGACTATAGTATGATATTTACCTTTAATTTCCATCTTAAACTGAAGTTTCACCGCCCTATTATTGTAGGTAACTACAAGCAATCTAGCTACAGGATCTTCTTCCAGATCGACACCTCCTTCCTCCAATCAGAAGTTGCTCTAACCCTAACCCTAATTCCAACCCCTTCCTCCCAATCAAATAAACCCTAACTTAAATTCACAGCATCGTCAACGGCAACAAGCAGCGAAGACCAATCGAATCCCTCTGGCAAATCAGGTTGAGTTACAAATGGCCTACTAAGATGCATGGGTTGTCTGTCATTCCGACTTAAGGTGTCCCTTCTCTTCCCTTGAAGATGCTTGCGAGAGATTGCTACCTTATCATGTGATAGCTGACTATGAAGGGGAGGATGATAGAATCCTTGATTCTGACACCACAGGTCAGTTACTGTCTCTCTCTCAGCAATGGGACCACAACATTGCTGCCAAAGTTGCCGAGTTCACTGCTACATTTGAGAAACAAGTTCTTGAAATATCCTGCCTATGTAATAGTAACAAAGTCAACCCTTGTGATTCAGATCATGGACCAATTTTGTGGCAAACCTATGAATAAAACATAGAGATGTACAAGTTTATATGCTTTTAAGGGATGTGACTCTTTTATAACATAAAGCAATGTTAATATTTATACTGTGTTTGAAGACTAATGTATTTAATGACAGATTTACCCATGTTGAGCTTCAATGTGGTTCATGGCCACGATTGGCTACTTGCTACACTAGAAAATGTGTTTCAACTGAAGGGCCAGACATAACTTGGATGATAAGCCTTGGCTCACAAATTAAATAACTTCCATTTATGATAGTAGCTAAACTACTCTGTCCAAATAAACAAGTCTCTCAAGGGCCATTTTAAGAACGGATAATATGGAAAAACTATTCATCACGATGCTGTGTTCACTAGGGACGGCAAATGTGTGGACCCCAACAACAAGATCACTACTCAACGGTCATGTGCAGCATGAGACAAATTTTCTTCTCAACTACATTAAAAGGATTTTTTTATGGATAAAATAAGAATATAGTTGTTGACAATAGAGAAATCTGTAACTTAGATAATGGACATTCCTCTTCACACCAGTTGCCCATTGATAGCGCCTGAGCGAAGTCTAAAACCACAACTAAGGCAAGTAGATGGGGAGTTTAGCTTCAATCTTTGTTTCATTGTCCTTGCCTCGAGTTTTCACCACCTCTGAAGCTCTATCTTGCAAATCCCTGCTTGCCTTCTCTTTTTTTAACCGACCAACTTCGCATTGTCCCATATACTAATATGGCCTCTCCATGTCCTCTCTGCAAGACACTGCTTCCAAGCTCTAGTGGATCTTTTCCGCTCAATCAAGCTGAGTTGAAGCAAAACATAGCTTCAACTGATAAACTCGATTCTCATTGGCTCAAACCAATAACCACCTGCGAGATTTTTCTCAGCATATTCCCCGCTCGTCTTCTATCTCGAGATCCACATACCTCACAATAGCCACTGCAACAAAAATGGCATTTCATGACATTATTATAAAGTGGCAGAAATGGGAAAAAAAAAGTCTGGGAAAAGCTGTTTTTGGAACATTTACGAAATGATTGTAGGTGCTGGAGAAATAAGTGCAGATACTACTTTCTGACAATTTTTAAAGTGTCTCAAAATTTTGGCAATTTTTCAGGGACTTTTGTAATACAAAAATGCAGTCACAAGTATTTCTTAAAACATATAAGCTTATATATGAATTTTTTTATGATTGTAGTCATATAAATTTAATTTAAATAACAAATTAACGGCAAGTAATATAAAAATATGAGGTAATTTAGAAATTAAATGAAACGTCAAAATAAACGAGACTTGTCTATAACATATTGAAAGGCCCTGTGTACTTGATCAACTAAGAGAAGATCAGGATGTTAAGCTTTGGCAGCTAAGGTTAAATCTTAGCTGTCAGATATTAACTGATTATAATAACAAAGTGTAATGTACAGCGAAATAAATAATAGTGAAATAATGTAAAGACAAGTGATTAGTGTAAGTGTGTGTGAGTGTGTGTGTGTGTGTGTGTGTTTGTGTGTGATAATACCAAAGAACACAAGAATTTTAAGGTGGTTCGGAGTTCACTCCTCCTACGTCCACCCTTACTGTCAATCTTGACAAGTGAGCTCAATCCACTATACTCTAGATCGCTTTTAAGAGTTACAGCTATTGATCAGGCAAGTTCCTTGAGCTTCCTCTTCCTAATCAGTACAGTCAATTAGGGATTTTCTTGTTACGAAGCAAATTACAGAGTTCACACTTAAAGTACAGTCTTAAGTGTTTACATGTTTGATTATACACTTGAAGTGCAGTTTCAAGTGTCTGCAGTTTGTTTTTGATGTTGATTCATAGGTTTGCAGGTGTTCAAGGGTTTGAGAAGGGTTACAAAAGGTTGTGGGTTGAGGCTCATAAATCAGTCATTGAGTCTTCCTTTTATAAGCTGAGAAAGAGCCATTGGAGGAGACAAGGCAGTAAATGTTTGTGGGTGGAATAGTGTTTGCATTTAGTGTGTTGTTGACTGGATATAAACAGGCTGGAATTTGCAACCCAAGGTCAGAAGATCTTTATGGAGATGACATGGTAATGTTTGTTGAGATATTTGAGGATAGCATATTTTTGTCATCAATGAAATAGGACATTGCTGTTGGCACTGAAGATCATAGCTGTCAGAGTGATGAGTTCTGTGTTATTGAGTTTCTTAGCTGTCAAACTTAGATATTAGATTTTGATGAGAAGAGGAAATGGTTTGAGTTAGGTGATATGTAATGATCTCTTTGTAATGAAATAGCACTTGTTTTATTGGATTGATTGTCTTAATCATTACTGTCAGCTTGATTTATCATTACTTGTCATATCTTGCCTATCTGATGTTGGTTGAGTATATCTTGGCTGTCTGATGTTTTGTTGAGTATAAAACACATTTTAGATATATTTCTTTGTCAAAACCATACTTAACTATGTAGATACATAGTTAGGTCCTAACAATTTCCCCCTTTTGGGCAAAGTAATATATCTTATTAAGATATGACCTGCAAGAGAACTTTTGAATTGGATGTACTAATGAAGAGAAGTCCCATCTTCTTGATTTAATCATAAGAACATAAACACAAAAAATTATCCAAAAAAATGTTTAAGACACAGAGTTTTCAGAAAGGTAAAATAAAAGACTTAACCAAAAGACTCTAGTCAGAATCTTCTTCTCTTTCTTTTCGGGCATCAAGTATCTGTTTTCTCTCAGATTCCAGCTCCTTTCTGAACCTTGGTTCTACTCCTCTGAGGTACATTTCATTGTTCCTTTCCCAGCTCATATAATCATCATATTTGAAGGTATCATCCTACCTTGATTTGAGCACAGCCTTGGACAGAGGTTCTTGATCATCAAGTAGCCTTAAAGGTCCCCATTTGGAGGCTCTTTTTCCCTTTGGAATTTGATCTTTTGTTCCTTAAAAGAGGTTAGAGAAAAAGGGATTTGATTGCATGGTGAAGGTTGGTTGAGATGGATAGAGGGGAATCTCTGTAGTAACATAGTGGACAGTTGAGGTGGTGGATGGTGGCACTTGCTTCACAGGTTGATCATCCTCTTTATCACTGGACAAGATGACATTTGCAGTTGATCTAGAAGCTCTCTTTCCAAGGTTAATTTCTTCCTCATCAGACTCAGTAGGCATTCATTTGGCAGTCTTTCTTTCTGACTTTGCAACAATTGAGGCTTCCATCATGTGCCTCATTTTGGTGATCATTATCCTTGTGAATTTTTGCATATCTGAGATGGTCACATAGTAGGTAGTAACATATGCTAAGGGATTGAAGTTGGATGGGAAGTTTAGTTGTTGAGATCTGAAGTTGGGGGGAATAATGGGAGGTGGTCCAGAAATGGTTGAGGAAAACATAGCTGTCAGGTGAGACTTGGCAATGACAGCCATGATTGATGCTTTGTTGTTGCAAATCCTCCAATATATCTCTTTGGTATTATCACAGTTAGGGATGATAGAAGGTAAGAAGGAAAGGTTAAAAGTGATAGCCAAGGAAAAGGGTAAGGCTAAGAGAGAGTATGATGATTATGAGGGTCAGACATCTAAGAATAAGCTGTTCTGGAAAGAAGTTGAGGGAGAGAGCAGTCAATGTATTGGGACTGGGGTTGAGTGAGTTTATAATCTAGGAGAGCTGGTAAAGATTGACAGCCAAGACGGGATTAAGGTTGACACATCAATTGGTCAACCTAACTCCTTAGATGTCAAGAAATATACTGCTGTAAAGAGGGATTCACTCTCTTTGAGTCATGCAGTTTTGGAGGGGACTGGAGATAACTTTGCAGGGGTGCAGAGTTCTCCATCCAAAACTTACATGAGGCTATTTTCTCAATTTCTGAAATGCTGCAGTCCAGTTGTAGTAGATGGGAAAGAAGATGTTGGTCCTCATTCTGATCAGGCCTTTATTGCCCAAGAGAGTGCCAATACTTTAGGAACTTTTTGTTTCTTCTCTCCCTTGGGTGAGTTTCCTCCTTATGATGCAGTTGAGGAGTGGTGACCCAGGAGAGTGTGTCCTTCCCTTCAGTTCTCAACAACAGCAATTGATCCCTTCATGGAAAGGCATCATGTTTGGTTAGAGAGATATGGAGACATTAGGGAGAGAGTTTATGAGGCTCCCAGTGTTGAATATGATGAGCAATGATATTTAGCAGAGGATTCCCTTGCTTAACCAAGGAAAAGTTTGGGATGAGGAATCTTAGCAGTCAGAGCATCTCTGAAGGACAGCTATGAGGGAGAGGGAGAAAAGTATGTGAACCTTTGGGTAATGTGAATGAAGGTTTGGTTTTGATTTGAAATTATGGAAAGGTTGGTAGGAAAGTATTTGTTTTTGGTTTTTGAATGTTTTGCTTGTGAAATGGTAAGCTGTCAGATAACTCATTGTTGACAGAAATCATAAGTCTTTTTTGTTTGAGTAATGAATATTCATTTTATTTTGGTAAGTTTATCATTCCAAGCATTGCTCTTAGCATCTCAAATATTTTCTCATCTATGGCCTTTGTTAAGATATCAGCCACGTTGTCTTCTGTGCACACTTTAGACAGGTTGATATTTCCTTTTTTGGTTCCAGTGAGGATGACTTTGTGGTTGACATCTTTTACAGTGCAGTGATTCTTTGAACATACAACATAATATCTCTTGTCACAAATTTGACTAATGCTAATCAAGTTGTGTTTGAGACCTTCTACATAAGACACATTTGTGAAAATGATGTCTTTAGTAATAAGGTTTCCTGATCCTTTGACTTTTGCTTGAGAATTATCACCAAAAGTTACATTTGGACCATTTTTAAGGATATATTGTTGCAGCCATTCTTTGTTGTAGGTCATATGCCTGATGCATCCACTATCCAAATACCATATTCCTTTCCTAGGTACCTACAAAACAGAAATAAAATTTATGGTACCCTTTTATTCTTTTTGGGTCCAAAGGATTAGACATTCTTTGGTACCCTAGCTTTGTTCATTGACCTTTTTCTGAAAAACTGGTTTAGGGTATTGTAATATGACATGATTTGTATCATTTAGGGTGTGAGAGCAATAGGTTGGGAATTGTTGAAGGAATGGTTTGGAGAAAAAGATTGGTTGAGGTTCTGGTGATACTGAGGTTGGCTATGGAAGTTGTTTTTATATGATTGTCTTGGTGAGTTGTTTTGACTGGCATGACCCTTTCTATTTGAGTACTGCCAATTGGGTTTTTGCTGTTTGGAGTATGTATAATGATTGTAGAATTTTTGCTGTCTAGGACCAAATCTTTGATGTCTAGGAAATCTTTGCTGTCCAGAAAATCTTTGCTGTCCAGAAGATTTTTGCTGTTTGTTTTTTTTTTTTGCTCTTTGATCACTTTTTGTTGCCAGATGTATCTATTGTTGTGTGCTGGTTTGTCTCCTCTTTTTGGTTGACTTGAACTTGCTTCAGTGATTTCATTGTCTTCTTTTTGTTTCTTTGAGTCTTCTTTTGTTTGAACAGGATATATAGACATGTTGTTGGGCACTGACATAGTTCATGCTTTCAAGAACCATCTTCTCAATAGCCTTTTCATCAGTGGGAGGGGTATAGGTTTTCAGAGTGGGATTTTCTGCTCCAATCCCTGACTTGTCACTAGGATGTCTCTGGTTGTAGCTAAATAGTGACACAGCTTCTCCTAATTTGTTCCAGGAATCAATTTTCTTTTTAAGAGCTTCATTTTCCTTTTCAATATTGATAATTTTTTGGTTATTTTCATGGGTTCTTGAATTCTCAGCTGTCAGTTCACAGTTGGTCTTTTCAAGCATAAGACATTGCTCTTTTAGTCCTTAGTTGGCTTTCTCAATATTTTCAATGGTTTTGGTTTGGGAAAGGTTGTCAGTGAGCACTGAAGCAAAGCTAGTTTGGTGTCTATTGATTTGAATTAAGAGAGTGCTAACTAATTGTTTAAATTCCTCAATATTTAAAGAGTTAAAATTGTGTACCTGTTTTAATTCTTCAACAACAGCCAATGCTTCAAGATCTTGTTCACTATCTGATTCTTCATCATCTCCTGCCATTAGGCATATCATAGTCTCTTCTCCTTCATTTTCAGAGTCACTTGAGTCAAATTCTGCATCACTGAATTTTGATGAGTCAGCAATCATTAATTGTTCTTTATTTTTCACATTTTTGTTTTTGGAATAGGTGTAGCAGTTGCATCTGGATCTGTGAATGATTTCCTTTGAGTAGGTGAGTTTCTTAGCTGTCTGATTGTCCTTTGGTTTCTTTGGTTTAGGACATTCAGATGAGTAGTGACCAAGTTTTCCACAATTGAAACATTCAATTTTCTTCTTATGGATTTCTTGATCTGATGTAGATGGACTGTATTTTCTATCAAATGTTTTCCTATGTGTTCTCATGGCATTTTTGATAGCCATGGATATGAGACTTGGTAAATCTCCTTGTGAGGTACGTTTGTTTGAAGAGAAGTTTACTTTTTGAAGGGAATTGAGGACCCTAGTGTCAATGTCCTGTTGAGTGATGGGTTTGTGTGGTGTTTCCTGAGCAGCTAAGGCAAGAGTTTGTGAAATAGAAGGAACAAGTTGAATTTTTATCATTCCTTCTAGTTCATAAGCCTCAAGCTTTCCAAAATATTGTTCAACAGTTATGGTGCTCCATTCTGCACCTTCTCTAATAGGTAAGGCTACCTTCTCATATTCTTCAGGAAGATTAGAATATATTTTAAGGCATAGGTCTTGGTTTTCAAAAGTTTTTCATGGTCAGCAATGGATCTGACAAGGTCCTCAAACCTTGGTCTAGGAGTACTAACCTTTTCACCAGGGTAGAATTTAAAGTTGTCTAGCTGCCTAAGCAAGTTATACAAATTTTGAGTTCTAACAATGGTGTGTTTGGTGAATTTGGTATGGATAAGTTCCCATGCTGATTTTGCAGTTGGTTTTTTAGCAATTTTGTTGTGCTAGAGAATCATTCATACTCTTTTGAAGTATGTTTTTAACTTTTAGATTGGCACTAATTAATTGCCTTTCATATTCAGTCCAGTTCTCTGGGGATTTCATTTTACTGGCTCCACCATTTGAATCTGGTTGGATGGGAAAGGTGACTTCATTTTCTAGTGCATACCAGTTCCAAATACTGTTTGCATCAAGATAGGTTTTGATCTTTGATGCATAAATTTCAAAAGATCCACAGTCATCAATGTGTGAAATGTCTTTCTCATTATTTCTTCTTGGTTGAGGCATGGAGGATTGAAAGAGGATCCTTCACAAGTTCTTAGACTTTTGGTGGTGAAGACAAGCTCTGATACCAGTTAAGCTTTGGTAGCTAAGGTTAAATCTTAGTTGTCAGATATTATCTAATTATAATAACAAAGTGTAATGTAAAGTGGAATGAATAATAGTGAAATAATGTAAAGACAAGTGATTAGTGTAAGTGTGTGTGAGTGTGTATGTGTATTTGTGTGTGATATTACCAAAGAACACAAGAATTTTAAGGTGGTTCAGAGTTTACTCCTCCTACGTCCATCCTCACTGTCAATCTTAACAAGTGAGCTCAATCCACTATACTCTAGATCGCTTTTAAGAGTTACAAAGATTGATCAGGCAAGTTCCTTGAACTTCATCTTCCTAATGTGTACAGTCAATTAGGGATTTACTTGTTACGAAGCAAATTACAGAGTTCACACTTAAAGTACAGTCTTAAGTGTTGACAAGTTTGATTATACACTTAAAGTGCAGTCTCAAGTGTCTGCAGTTTGTTTTTAATGTTGATTCACAGGTTTGGAGGTGTTCAAGGGTTTGAGAAGGGTTGCAAAAGGTTGTGGGTTGAGGGCTCATAAATTAGTCATTGAGTCTTCCTTTTATAAGCAGAGAAAGAGCCGTTGGAGGAGACAAGGCAGTAAATGTTTGTGGGTGGAATAGTGTTTGCATTTAGTGTGTTGTTGACTGGATATAAACAGGCTGGAATTTGCAACCCAAATTCAGAAGATCTTTATGGAGATGACATGGCAATGTTTGTTGAGAGATTTGAGTATAGCATATTTTTGTCATCAATGAAATAGAACATTGCTGTTGGTACTGAAGATCATAGCTGTCAGAGTGATGAGTTCTCTGCTGTTGAGTTTCTTAGCTGTCAGACTTAGCTATTAGATCTTGATGAGTAGAGGGCATGGTTTGAGTTAGGTGATATGTAATGAAATAACACTTGTTTTATTGGATTGGTTCTCTTGATCATTACTATCAGCTTGATTTATCATTACTTGTCATATCTTGGCTATCTGATGTTGGTTGAGTATATCTTCATTGTCTGATGTTTTGTTGAGTATAAAACACATTTTAGATATGTTTCTTTGTCAAAACCATACTTATCTATGTAGATACATAGTTTGGTCCTAACACATATAAGAATCCTGGGCTACGTCACTTAGTACCAATTGGTTTTAAGATGTAACCTCATACTTTAACATGATATCAGAGCTCTTGGTTTGGCAAGGTTAAGGGTTCAAATCTCCCCGCTTGCATTTATCCTAAAAAAATACAAAGGTTACGTATTAGCTCAATTGCACCCCTATATTTAATCGAAAAAATTCCCATAGAGCCCCTGCCCAGATTTTTTTCCCTTTAAAGAAATTTTTTTTGTTAATCACAAATAAACAGTTATCCCCATATTCAAATTCCCCAGACACCCCTATGCTCCCCCTCTCCCCTTACGTCATGTTATTCTTCTCTCTTTCTCCGTCTAAACAAACACACTGTAAATCTCTCTTCTTCTTTTCTCTTTCTCTCTCTCTATAAAACTTCTCCATCTCTCTCTAACCATTTCTCTCTCTCTAAAAACACACACACTAACACACTCTCTCTCTAAACCCTATGTAAATCCGGCCACCGTCCCACCCCCGATACCACCAACAACCTTCTGGCTTTTTATCTTCTCCGGCCTAATCACCTTTCACCATCCCATCCCCGATCAACTTTTACGTTGAGATCTGTGCAAACACCCTCCCCCCCTCCCGGTGTCCTACTGCTTCTTCGACAGATCCCATTCCCCGGAGAGGCTCGTTCACTCGGATCTGGCCGGAAAGCTGTGAATCTGACCTCCTCGCATCACTGACTAGTAGATTTATATCGGCAAACAAATTTGGAGTTTTAATGATTTTTCCAATGTTATTTCAAAATTATTTTTTGTTTTCGATTTCTGCCCAGATTTCTGTAATACATTGTTTGTTTTGGCATTCAGGTTTCGATTACTGCGTATAATGTTTGATGATGCCAAAAACATTCGGATCAGCCCAAATGCAGCGGCAGGATGTATCATGGATGATTGAATAGCCTGAAAAAGATGAACAAACACGTAAACTAATCCAAGGCTTCACCGGCAAAGGCCATCCGCCGTGAGAGTATGTATTTGTGTTTAGAGAGAAAATAAATTGACAAAAGTTTAGAGTCAAAAGATGTGCTACCCAAATAATGTGAATTATGCCTTGTATATATAGACATAGCATAGTAGAGTCCATGTTGGATAGGAATGCGTGTGAGATAATGTTATAATCCAAAGAGGATTACAACTATTCACAGTCCTTGTTTGAGTAGGATTTGATGATAGCAATCTCCAAGTGTGCCTTTGATGTGTCCCCCTCGTCGTATATGTCCTGGTAGGCCCAAATTGAACTGAGGAGGAGAGTTGGGAAGGATAGGAAGCCCATTTCCTTGCTTATGTTGACAATCGAGGAGGGGCTCCTCGTCTTCAAAGGAGACCTTGCTTGGCCTTGAGGGATGCCTTGCTCGACATTGATGATTATTACTCGTCAGTATACAGTTTTGTTGGGTATCAGTCATTATACACTCACCTATGTCTAGGTCGACATAGTGGGAATAATGAAGAGGCATGACAAGCAAAGGTAGGGAAGACCCACTCAATTTTTCGTAAGTGAGACTTGTATGGATTTATATTTTAGGCCCAATCCATTAGGCCTTGTGTAGCGTTGATATTTTATTGAATAACAGAGTCGCCACTTATTATTTATTTAGGAAAACAATAAGAAAAACGTTTTTGATGATTAAAGAGATTTGAGGGTTCGGTGGTTAAGTTATAGAATGGGAAGGTCAAGGAGCACCCATTCCACCCAATCTGAAGATCGTTCTTGCCAATTGAGTATTATCAATCTTTTCAATAAATAGTTAAATAAAAGAACAAGAAAACCCTAATCAATTTCCTGATTAGGAATGTCGGATTGTATGCTTCAAGATCGCCTCCATGGGATGGTCAAGGAGCACCCATTCCACCCAATCTGAAGATCGGTCTTGCCAATTGAGTATTATCAATCTTTTCAATAAATAGTTAAATAAAAGAACAAGAAAACCCTAATCAATTTCTTGATTAGGAATGTCTGATTGTATGCTTCGAGATCGCCTCCATGGATTAAAGGGACTCTAGGCTAATCTTTTTTATGGGATTGCACTACTCTAAAAGCCAATAGAGAGATTGAGAAGAAGAATAAAAGTATAGGAATTTACCTAGTGTTTGGAAAGTATTTGATTTAGAACTTGGTTCTAAGACATCTTCTCGATCAAGAAGTGATTTGGACATAGCTTCGCCTTGATTCTAGGCTTGAGTCCTGAAGTTCGTCAATCAATGTGGTTGATGGAGGAATTTAGGAGTTGTTTGTGAGTGATTTGAAGGTATCTTTCAAGGAGAGAAACCAACAAATTGTGTGTGTTGTGTGTTTTCGAACGGGAATCGGGGACCTCTGAAATAGTGAAAGCCATCAAGTATTTATAGGGGTTTAAGAGGTGGATGGATGACTTGGTCACCAAGATTAGGAGACTCAAGGAAGGTTCCAGAACTCAACTGTGATTGGATGACCAGATTGATAGGGTTTTATTCAGAAAAGAGTTTGAAATGGAGAAGGAGAAGGAGAGTGATTCTGCACATCCTGCAGAGGGCTTGTCTCGCGCGAGACATGTATTTCCCAAGCGGAACAACTAGTCGGTTGACTATTTTGTCCTCTTCAGTTACTCCGTTAGTCAATTAAGTCCAAAACTAACGAGGTTAGTTAGAATTTTAACGAAACGTGACGAAACTGATATGCTTTCATCAAAACACAAAAGAGAGACGAAGAGTAGTGTAATCATGAATTATTGGTTCAGAATAGGGTGTCTACAGAGCCCCTCGGCGACAAGACTTATGGAAGAAGTCATGTCGTCAATAGAAAAGACATCATTCTGAACACAGGGATGGTCGTGCCGCACGGCTGCCTACGTATCTCTATCGGAGAATCAGACCAAAACGTAGTTCGACTCTAAAACACTAAAAAGGCTATTTTAGGTATTTTGAAAAGCATTTTTTGAAAAACCAATTTTTGAAAGAAAAGGTAAGATCGTATTGATGAATCAAGGACTTGACCCAATTATGATGATACCCATTAATGATGATATTGTTGAAGTGCACCGCCCGAGGTTACTGACGTTGACGTTGTTGCCGAAGTCACGGACTTTATTGTCGTTGCTGCCGTCACAGACTTTGTTGATGTTGCCGAGGTCACGAACTCGAAGTTTGCTGCCGTCACAGACTTTGTTGTGGTTGCCGAGGTCACGGACTTGAAGTTTGCTGCCGTCACAGACTTTGCTGGTTTTTCCGAGGTCCCGGACTTGAAGTTTGCTGCCATTACAGACTTTGTTGATGTTGCCGAGGTCACGGACTTGAAGTTGTCGGTTGAGGTGGAGGTTCTGTCGGCCCCTGTAATACCAGGATGTATGCATGCTGGTCTCGGATGGACTTGAATGATTCTTACCTTTCTGCACTTGCTAGCACATAAAGATTCCACATAGATTTTCCAGATTTTAGTTGTTTGACTGGACTTATGTGGTGGTGTTCACGTCTGTTCGTGTAAATGGCCGATTGGTCATTTTAGTGGTTAATTTATGTATGAGTATATGGTATATGGACATGTAAGGACATTTGTATGGATTTATATTTTATATGGGTGAACTGTATGAGTGAACTTGTATTTGACAAGTTGGGACCAAATCAGGTTTATGTAGAATTTGTTGCTAGTCAGCGAGAGTACTGTACTTTTTCATCATTGTTGTAGAATTTCGATGAGTAACCTTTGTGTGAACATATCTAGGCCTGTTGCGAATCTTCATTCTTAATTCTCCCTTGAATCGTGTCTCTAGGAGGCAAATGATTACAAATCTGTCGACTGTCGTAATGGCTCTATGTCCAAGGCCCTTTGCTGTCTCAAGCACCAAGTTGCTTGAATGTGGTAAATGACTTTGTGAACAGGCTTTTGAGTCTACTCTATTGATTTGAAGATGATCGAAGAAGACTCTCCTTGTTGTTTTGATTTGACGAGGACCGAATGATGTTCGATGAAGAAGGTTGAAGAATAGTCTCCCTTTCTCCTTGATTTTTTTTTCTTAGTGACGCACCCTGGTTTTTACCTAGAACGCCCTTTCGGGTTTTCAATCTAGCGGGCATCTCTTTTGCGTCTCTTTTTTATTCTTTTTCTTTTTTTCTTTGAAAATAGTATGTTAACTCGAAGAGAACTCAGAGGAGAGAATCATATTGAGGAGAGAGAGATGAGAACTCAAGTTAGTTGATAAGAGACAGACTCTATTCTTTGGAAGGTGATCCAAGCATTGACTCTTTGAAGAAGTGTATTCTCTAATGATGAGAGTGAGAAGTAAGGAGGAAAGCCCCTAATACAGACTTGATTATTTTGAAGAGTCGAAGTAGAGATTGACTAGGGGAGGAAAGGTTAGGAAGCCCTAGTTTTGATGCTTGGATTTTAAGAGTGTGTATGAATGGCTAAGAGGAAACCCCTAGACTCAATAAGGAATGCTATTTGGCTCAAAGATTTAGAAAAGTTGTTCTACCTTTTAATGAATCGTGCATCATCTAGAAGTTTCTAAATAAGTTTGAGGAGAAAGCCAATCATTAGTATGACTTAAGGGTAAACATTGGTACTGAAAGTCTTCTTCACTTGATGTTTGAGTAATCTTCATTTCTTTTGTTGGTATCACTTGACTCATCTTCTCTATGGGAGAGTCCTTCATGCATTTGAATTTTCACCTTTGTTGTGGGGGTGATGAAAGCTTGAGAGTTTTTTTTTTTTTTGTACTCTCAAAGCTTTGAATTGAGTAGCCCCACTCTTCTTGGAATGAGAGTTGACAGCAGCACCTTTGGCTTTCTTCGTTTGTTGAGCTTTGCCTTTCAGTATGGGTAATGTTCAGCCCTTAAGCCTTCTAAGGATAACTTTCTTCTTAAACTCGCTTAGAAGTCTCTGTTTTTGCGATGATTTAGCGAATAGAGGGTCCATTATTTTGCATGAATTAAATGATACTTATGAGGTAGAACAACCTTGGGGAAAGTGTTTAGGAAAAGAAAATTACTTTGATTAATCGAAGAAATTGAAACAGACTCGATAGTTTAGATGACACAAACTAGAGGAGGTGAAAAGTACTAGAAAGACAGAATGACTCTTCGAGTTCATACTTGGGAATTTAAAACCTAATCTACTTATATCAAAGGAGAAAGGGAGAGGATAGTTATAGCCCCAAAGAGGTAAGTGAAGCTTTCTTCTTGGAGCTTCATCTTCTTCATGGATTACGAGGGAGAGTATTGGTGATGACGTTGGGACGTTCTAACTCTCCATTGTCAAAGAGGTCTTGGATGATGTCCTTCAAGTGGTGGCAAGAGTTGGTTTTGTGGCCGGTGAAGTTGTGGTACTTGTAGAATAAGTGATGAGCATATTAGGACCCATATCCTTAGGAGGACCACCTTCCCTTGGTTTGATCTTTTCATTCTTGACAAGCACATCGAAGATTTATTCTTGAGTGATTCCTTCAATTTTGTCGTAGTGTCTCTTTTTCTTTTCAGGAGGAGGAACAACAGAATAATTGCCGGTGTTGGGGCGGTTGAATGCAATGGCATTGACCGAAGCATCCTTACTTGTAGGACGGTAAGTGGAGTTGTCTTCAAACTGCCTTTGGAAGACTAAACATGCAGACGACCAATCAAGCCTTGTAGTCATAGGAAGAGACATGTACCAATCCCTTGCGGCACCCTCCAAAGTTTTAGGAAAGCATTGGACCAAGATTGTGTTATCAACGCCCATTGGAAGCATAGCCCAAATGTAGGTTTCAACATGAGCTCGAGGACAAGTAGTACCATTAAATTTGGCAATATCGGGTGTCTTGTACTTGCGAGGAAACTTTGTGATGGATTGTTGAAGAGCATTGGGATCAAATGGGACGAATGACCCCTTTGAAGTGTCAAGGGTTGCAAGTTTCTTCCCAAGGTAGTTCTTAGTAACATGGTCACCAAGTTTAGTAGTTTCACCACTTCCTTCTTTCTTGGTCTTAGTACTCTTGGAGACATGTTCCTCATCATCGGAGGAGGATGAGGAAGAGGAGGAATCGGATTCTTCCTTTTTCTTGCTTGACTTCTTGGGTTTCTTATTGTTTTTTGTGTAGATTTCCTCTTCATCGGAGGAGGATTCCTCCTTCTGCTTTTGCTTTCTGCCTTTCTTGACTTTCAACTCGTTGAGTTCTTTCATGAGGGCGGCCATTTGGGAATTTTGTTCCTCAATTTTCTTACTTTGTTTGTCCATCTTAAGCAGGGCTTAGATGAGTTGGGCCTTAGCTTCGTTGATTTCGGCCTCGGTGACAGAAGGAGAAGCAGACATCGTGTTGAGCTTTGGCGAATAACCTAGACGTGTAGCAATCGTGTTAAACCATGATCGAGTCCCAACAAGTCGGCTGAATAGGGTGTATGAAGGCTTTGAAGGTTTGAAGGTTTTAGTCAAAACACGAATTGACCGAACACTTGTCTCGCACGGGAGAAGCAGTCTCGCGCGAGACAACACCACGGGAAGTCACAATATTCTGATTTTAATCCTAATTTTGGTCGGACAGAAAATCCGTTTTGGGGGTTTCTAACATTCAGAATCCAAATCTAAGGACCTAGGGGTCGGAGTAATCTCAAGTAACATCAAGTTTTGTGCAATAATTTTGGTGAGAAATTTTTCTCTTTTTAGGGGCAAATCTGAAGGGACAATTATAGGGACTTTTCCGAAGGGACAATTCCGAAGCGACAATTTATTGATTCCTTTTCCATGGCTTATTGCACAAAACAAGATCTTGACAAGGATTACAAGGACCCCAAGATCAAACCGACCAATCACGGAGTGTCTTAAAAAGTCAATCTACATGATATGTGGCGATGCGGGGCTGGAAGGCTAGGCTCCCCGAGATATGACAATCAAGATGGATTGAATACGCGGAGTGGGATGATCCAACTTCGGAGAGACCGGCAACTAGGTGGTTACCGTCATCCGTCCTTAGTGTGGGTCCCGGGTTAATCAGGGTATGTAGTGCAATGACAGTTATTGTATGATGTGCGCGTGTGTGAGAGTTAATCTAGGTGATAGAAAAAATAGAGATTTTTATTTTTGAAAACTAAAGAAAAACAGATAGTGGTCGCACCAAGTGGTTGCCTACGTTTCTACCAAATTAGGAAGACTCAGGCCATCGTAGTTTCACTTAAAGGATTGAGAGAGAGAAATAGATAAATTAATTAATTTAAATTACAACACCCGAATCCTCCATGGACCGGACTTTAAATAAAAAAAACAATCGCACGCAGGTATATAATTAAATTATAAATTAATTATTCTACCCTGCAAAATAAAGTTAGAATAAACAAAATAGAAGTAATAATTTATCTTGACTTTTCTGGATTTTAAAACTTTTCGGTAAGTTTTTTTTTTTTTTTTATGTATGGTCAAACTCTTTTAAAGAAAAGTCAAACCTGCCATGTTTTTTTTTGTTTCCGTACGAAACTTGGAAGAAAAGTCTATTGACTTACCTCCTTTTTTTTTAGTTTTGTCAAATTTGGAGAAAGTCAAATTGACCTAATTTGTTTATTACTGCCGCCGTCAAACACAGGTTGAGAAAATGGAATATTAGTATCGCGCGTGACAAGTTTGTCCCGCGCTGGACAAGCATTCAGACAGTGTATTTTTTTTTACGAAAATAGTACAGAAAAATTCGAAAAAATCCAGAAAAATCAATTTTTTGCAAAAAAAAATAGAAAGATTGATAATACTCAATTGTAACGCAAGTCTAACCCTCTTAATTAATCTTTCCCAGCGGAGTCGCCAAAACTGTAGCGTTGATATTTTATTGAATAACAGAGTCGCCACTTATTATTTATTTAGAAAAACAATAAAAAAACCTTTTTGATGATTGAAGAGATTTGAGGGTTCGGGGGTTAAGTTATGGAATCGAAAGGTCGAGGAGCACCCATTCCATCCAATTCGAAGATCGGTCTTGCCAATTGAGTATCATCAATCTTTTCAATAAATAGTTAAATAAAAGAAAAAGAAAACCCTAATCAATTTCTTGATTAGGAATGTCGAATTGTATGCTTCGAGATCGCCTCCATGGATTGAAGGTACTCTAGGCTAATCCTTTTGATGGGATTACACTACTCTAAAAGCCAATAGAGAGGTTGAGAAGAAGAATAAAAGTATAGGAATTTACCTAGCGTTTGAAAAGTATTTGATTTAGAACGTGGTTCTAAGACATCTTCTCGGTCAAGAAGTGATTTGGACAGAGCTTCGCCTTGTTTCTAGGCTTGAGTCTTGACGTTCATCAATCAACGTGGTTGATGGACAAATTTAGGAGTTGTTTGTGAGTGATTTGAAAGAATCTTACAAGAAGAGAAATCAACAAATTGTGTGTGTTGTGTGTTTTCGATCAGGAATCGGGGACCTCTGAAATAGTGAAAGCCATCAAGTATTTATAGGGGTTTAAGAGGTGGATAGATGACTTGGTCACCAAGATAAGGAGACTCAAGAAAGGTTCCAGAACTCAACAGTGATTGGATGACCGAATTGATAAGGTTTTATTCAGAAAAGAGTTTGAAACGGAGAAGGAGAGTGATTCGATACATCCTGCAGAGGGCTTGTCTCGCGCGAGACATGTTTGTCCCGCGCGCGGGACAACTATTCGATTGACTATTTTTTCCTCTTCAGTTATTTCGTTAGTCAATTAAGTCCAAAACTAACGAGGTTAGTTAGAAACTTAACGAAACGTAACGAAACTGATATGCTTTCATCAAAACACGAAAGAGAGATGAAGATTAGTGTAATCAAGAATTATTGGTTCAGAATGGGGCATCTACACCTTGCTCGGCCTAGCCCATGTTCGTTCCTCGGTTTATACCGTTCAGTGGCCCCCGACTTCCTAGCTCGGCTATGAGGAGGAGGAATTAGTGCTCTACCTCATCTTAAACGAATACGAACGGGCGCTTATGTGTCATGAGATGCTTCATTTCTCGGCGTTTAATATGAACAATGATGGGCGCGTACATCTAGGTCAGACATTCATCTTGGAACTCTTCGGAACATTATTTGTGAGGTAGGCGACGGTGCCTTTAACCGGATATTCGACCCTAGCCCGTTTAGATCTGGGTATATTAGCCTAATCCCCCTTCAATTTCAATCTTTTATCACCCTTTGAGTTTGAGAGGGAAATAGCAAACATCAAATCGCTAGTATCTGTTCTTGATTTCTTGGTCAGAGCTGCTCCTTTGTGCTCGATTTTGTCTATGTTTTCTTCATCCAACTTCGAATTAAATGTATAATTTCTTTTCTTCATTCTAATTTCTATAATTTCTGGGCTCTTGGTGTTTTCTGGGTTGAAGAACTGCTATTTTTGGGGTTTCTTGAATCTTTTCTTAAGTCTTTATTGTGTCCCCATCGTTCGTAGCCATGGCCCGTACTTGGAGAAGCGATTCAAATGCCTTGTATTGTTAACATACCAAAAACCTTACGATCTACCGAAGGGTTGACGGTCCATGGATGATTGTGAGTTTGAATGAGATCGAGGAGATTCTGACAAGGTATCAATCGCCTAGAACCGACGTGCAATACTCTAGTCGGTTTAGGATAGACCGAATTTATGTAGGATCCCCACATGTTGTGCTTTTCAACGTTTGGTCATAAATTATTGACCACAACAACTTGTACTATCTGAAGTCGAACCATTTGGAATGACCTCCGTTGCTGGGTAAGGATCCCTCCTCGATTTTAACTAACTGGACGGGGAGGGATACCCTTCCTCGTCCTCGTCTTTCCCTTTGTCTTGGGCAAATTTTGATCTTTGTTATTTTATTTGTGCATTCATGAAGGGAAGAAGTAACATTGCTCGGCCATCAACTGGTCCATCTACCTTAGGCAGGATCGTGGATGCCTTTGCCAAGGGAGCCCAAGCTGGTAACCGGGGGAGATGAGATTCAAGTCCACCAAGCAGCCCACATGTATCTTCTAGCTTTTCAGCAATTTCAAGTTCATGTCCAAGATCATGTTCATCTACTCCCAAATCAACTCCGATAAGATTGAGGGATTTGAGTGATATCTATGCAAGATACAACTTTTATATCTTGGAACCTGAAATTTTTGAAGAAGATTGCAAGGAGGAAGATTGGAGAAAAGCCATGGAAGATGAGATTCAAGCCATAGAGACGAACAAGACTTGGGAGCTAGGTAAAAAGCCAAATGACAAGGAGATCAATGGAGTGAAATGGGTATTCAAGGTAAAGCTGAATCCGGATGGATCTATCAACAAAAAGAAGGCAAGGTTGGTTGTTAAAGGCTATACACAACAGCCGGGAATTGATTTCAATTAAACATTTGCATCGGTGGCTCGTCTTGATACGATTAGAGCTATCATTTCCATAGCAGCCCAAAAATAATGGAAGCTTTATCAATTGGATGTCAAATATGTTTTTTAATGGAGAATTAGAGGAAGAGATCTATATGGAGCAGCCACAAGGTTTCATACAAAAAGGCAAGGAAGAAAAGGTGTACAAGTTGAAGAAGGCATTGTACAGGTTGAAAGAAGCGCCTCGTGCTTGGTACAACAACATTGACTCTTATTTTTCTCAAAAGGGGTTCCAAAAGAGTAAAAGTGAGCCAACTTTGTACGTGAGGAATGAAGGTAACTCTATTCTTATTGTTGCTCTCTATGTTGATGATTTGCTTTATACCGGTAACAATGAGAAAATGATCCTTGAGTTCAAGAAGGATATATGATGAAAAGATATGAGATGAATGACATGGGCTTCCTACATCATTTTCTTGGTATGGAGATTTATAAGAAAGAAGATGGTGTGTTTCTTTGTAAAAAGGAATATGCTGAAAATATTTAGGCAAAGTTTGGGATAGATGATTGCAATCCTAAGGAAATACCTCTCATTGTGAATGAGAAGTTGTAGAAAGATGATGATGCAAAGAAGGTTGATGCCTCTATTTATAGAGGTTTGGTTGGAATGTTCTTGTATCTTATGGCTACAAGGCCGGACATAATGTTGCTGCAAGTTTGTTGTCAAGATTTATGCATGATCCGAGTTAAATTCATTTTGGGGGCAGCAAAGAGGGTGTTGAGATACATCAGAGATACTACCAATTTTGGCATGAAGTATGGGAAAAATGTAAGTGTTAAGTTACATGGTTATTGTGATTGTGATTGGGGAGGTTGTGGTGATGATATGAAAAGTACCTCTGCTATGCATTTTCTCTTGGTTCAAGTATGTTATCTTGGTCATCAAAGAAGCATAAATATGTGGCTCGATCATCTGCAGAAGCAGAGTATGTTTCAGCTGCTATAGCTACTACTCAAGCTATATGGTTGCGAAGAATTTTGGAAGATGTTGGAGAGATTCAAAAGGAATCTACTACAATTTTTTGTGACAACAAATTCGCTATTGCTATGGTGAAGAATCCAATTTATCATAATCGTACTCGCCACATTGCTATCAAACATCATTTCATTCGTGGCACAATTGAAGAAGGTGAGATCAAGCTCAACTATTGCAAGAGTGTGGAGCAAGTGGCGGATATATTTAAAAAGGCACTTCCCAAAGAAAAGTTCCATCAATTAAGGGAGCTTCTTGGAGTTGTTGCAGCACATTAATGGGGGAGTATTGAGATTAATGTGCTGATACATTCAGCCCTTCTTTCCCCTTATCCAAAGTCCTTTAGTTTTCATATGTGTATTCTAGTTTTCCTTATTCATGTTCTAGTTAATGTTGGAGAATGTATCTAGATTGAGTCTAGAATATTCAGCACTCTAGTATAAATATGTGCTTGATTTGAGAACAGGCCCGTCTCAATAATTATAGGGCCATGTGCTAAAGTTAAATATTGGGCCCGCAATATTTTAAAAAAGAAGCACAAATTTACTCTCCCTCCATCTCACATTTTGGGACAATATCATTTGTTATGGGACCCCCAAAGAAAAGAAGTAACCATTATTATGGAATGACTAATATATAATAACAATTAAATCTATACAAAATTATGCATTTAGGATTTTATAAATAATTTTACAAATTTTCAAGGGCTAAAAATAAAAATGCAAAATTTTAGGCCCTTCAAAAAAATGGGGCCATGTGCAAGATATCCTCTTACACATGGTGAGACCTTGGTTGAGAAATACAAACAAATATCCTCCATCACCAACCCATATTACTACCTTCCAATCCTAACAAACCTAACACAAGTAACAGAAAAGATGGGGAGGGGTTTCTTGCTATGGACGGAACAACAAGAACACTGAGAATCAATAGGAATCCCACAGGTAACCAAATCTAAGTCTCGACAGGTTCATTTTTCACTGCAAGCTCCATCACTATTCAGCTTTCCATGCATGAGTTCTGATAGCCATGTATGAGACACTATGATAGCCATCTATCTGAGCAACTCTCTGAGGAAAAGATGGGAGAAATTGGAAAACAAATCCTTGCAGAGTTATTTGTCAGACCAACTTTACTTTGAGACATCACTCTCACACTTCAGTTTTAAGCCCATAATCAAATATAAAAAAAATCAAACCAAAACCAACAATATGCTAAGGAATTCGGCACCTTTACCACTCATGAAATGTGGGAGTAGATTTTCTCAAATTTGCAATTGAATATAATAAAATATCAACCTTAATTTGTGCATGAAACCAACACTTATATGCCAATTACTAAAAACCTTCTTTGGCAATAGAAGAAATTCAAAACAATTGCCACCAAAATCCCAATAATTGTTTTTATCTTACATTTCGTCTTTTATTATTAGTTTTGCGATGGCTTTTTTTTATATTATTAAATCTTATATATTTATTTATTTTGAAAATTGATTTATTATTGTATAGCTTATGAGACGGCTAAGTCCATCGCATATTTATTAATGCAGTCGCATATTGAAATGTCTCTCCTGCCAAAATTGGGCCGCGAAAATTTTCAAGGTTTTTTGGACTGCCTCTCCAAAATGCAACCATTTTGTTTGCGATTGTCTTAGCCATCGCCTAAACATGTCTACTGCGACTGCCTTTACTGCCATCGCAATAGGCCATCGCATATTCCTCTTTTTCTTGTAGTGTACAGAGAAATTGAGGGTGTGTTATGCCGTGAAAGAGGGTGTGTGTGGGTGCAGATTTTGTGGGCCTCTTGTTGCTGTATTGTTTGTGTGTGTTATATGTGCTGAGAAAGACCAGATTATTATGGGTAAATTAACATAAGAGAATAAGTAAAGATTGAATGCTTGGGAATCCTAGGGTTATTTGGGAAACCTAAAAGTATGAAAGTAAACCTCGAAAAGGAGTTAAAGAGATATCTCGTAGGTTAACGGGATTAAAAGAAAATAGTTTGGGGTTAAGTAAATGTGAATTTCTTGTACCCTAAGACCTATGTTTACATGATTGTAGATTCGTGCACGAGGAGTTTCACATTCGCTAAGCAACGCTAAGGTAAGGGATTACGTTCCATATCGTTTGATTGTTTTCATATCCTTTATGTTAGGATTCCTTTAATTTCATAAAGTATATGCTACCAAGTGGCCGGTAGTGATTTGTATTCCTTTGATATGAGTGTTCTTTGGAATATCTTACCATTGATATGTTTTGTTCAATGTGTATCCGTGATGATTGGATTTGATTTATGTGTTTTCGTACCTTGAACACTATATATGATATTATTATGTCCTTTTGATGAGGACTTTGTATGATTTTGTCTAGACAGATTGAAATGACCTTAATGTTGAATGAATTGGTCTAGACAGATTGAAATGACCTTAATATTGAATGAATTGGTCTAGACAAATTGAAATGACCTTAATGTTGAATGAATTGGTTTAGACAGATTGAAATGACCTTAATGTTGAATGAATTGGTATAGATAGATTGAAATGACCTTAAATATGAATGAATTGGTCTAAACAGATTGAAATGACCTTAATTCTATATATGATTATCATGATGCATCAGAATAAGGGAGCGCTCTGATAAAGCGTAGGGAACCTTATTCAACGAACACCTTGAGAGGTGTATCGGAGTCACCCTAGAAAAAAGGTGCAAAATTAATGGGAATTGACGGACTATGTATATACTGTCTTCTTCTTAAATTATTCTGGTAAAAGTGCCACTACTTGTTATTTAGAAAATATCTTTCATTGTTGTTCTTAGTATCTGAACTACTGGTTGTTTAAGTTATGCTTTCATTGATATATTCGTTGAACTTTGTTTGTTCCGGTCATCTCTTCCTAGAACCCAAAGAGATCCCCTATGAACTTACTAAGCATTGTTCGCTCACCCTTTCCTATTCATTCCCCTCCCAGGTAATAAATGATTGGAGTGGATTGGCTGCATGTTTGGTGGATTATCGGCTATTGGAGTTCGAGTTATTATTTTTAGAACATTAAGTAGTTGTTGAGCTAGTGGATTGTACTAGCCGTTGAAATTGTTATCGTTATCCGCATTTAAGTTATTTCAATTTGTGGTTAGTATTTGAATTATGGTTTTAGTAGCCGTTGGATGTTATTTTATTATCAATTAAGTATTATTATTATTTTTGGATTTTAGGGTCGTTACAGTGGTAATGTTATGAAAAGCACCTCCGGCTATGCATTTTCTCTTGGCTCAATTATGTTTTCTTGGTCATCAAAGAAGCAAAAATATGTGGCTCAATCATCTGCGGAAGTGGAGTATGTTTCAGCTGCTATAGCTACTTCTCAAGATATATGGTTGCAAAGAATTTTGGAAGATGTTGGAGAGATTCAAAAGGAGTCTACTACAATTTTTTGTGACAACAAATCCGCTATTGCTATGGCGAAGAATCTAATTTATCATAGTCGTAATCGCCACATTGCTATCAAACATCATTTCATTCGTGAAGCAAATGAAGAAGGTGAGATCAAGCTCAACTATTGCAAGAGTGAGGAGCAAGTGGTGGATATCTTTACAAAGGCGCTTCCCAAAGAAAAGTTCCATAAATTAAGGGAGCTTCTTGTAGTTGTGGCAGCACATTAAGGGGGAGTATTGAGATTAATGTGCTGATACATTCAGCCATTCTTTCCCCTTATCCAAAGTCCTTTAGTTTTCCTATATGTCTTCTAGTTTTCCTTATTCATGTTCTAGTTAATGTTGGAGAATGTATCTAGATTGAGTCTAGAATATTTAGCACTCTAGTAAAAATATGTGATTGATATAATGGCTAAGATGAGAAAAATATAAGAGTTGAGAAATACAAACAAATATCCTCTATCACCAACCTATATTACTACCTTCTGATCCTACCAAACCTAACACGAGTAACAGAAAAGATGGGGAGGGGTTTCTTGCTGATGGGCGGAACAACAAGAACACTGAGAAACAATAGGAATCTCGCAGGCAACCAAATCTAAGTCTTGATAGGTTCATTTTTCACTGCAAGCTCCATCACTATTCAGCTTTCCATGCATGAGTTCCGATGGCCATGAATGAGACACTTTGATAGCCATCTATCTGAGCAAATCTCTGAGGAAAAGATGGGAGAGATTGGAAAACAAATCCTCGGAGTGTTATGTGTCGGACCAACTTTTACTTTGAGACATCACTCTCACACTTCAATTTTAAGCCCATAATGAAATAAAAAAAAATCAAACCAAAACCAACAATATGCTAAGGAATTCAGCACCTTTACCACTCATGAAATGTGGGAGTAGATTTTCTCAAATTTGCAATTGAATATAATAAAATATTGTAGGGACCGCGACCACCCCACCACTCCACATTAGTATGATATTGTCCGCTTTGGGCCCAGCCCGCACGGATTTGCTCTTGGGAACTACCCAAAAGGCCTCATACTAATGAAGTGGGTGTGTGCTCTTATAAACCTGACAATACTCTGTTCAATTGTCAATGTGGGATTGGGTTTGCACCCCAACAATCCTCCCCTCAAACCAAGGACCACACAAGCGAAACCATCCGCAAAGTCACACAAGAGGGAATCCCACCACCACTATAATCGCACACACACGGTCCACCCCGGCCGGAACATCCGAACCATGGCTCTGATACCATTTGTAGGGACCGCGACCACCCCACCACTCCACATTAGTATGATATTGTCCGCTTTGGGCCCAGCCCGCACGGATTTGCTCTTGGGAACTACCCAAAAGGCCTCATACTAATGAAGTGTGTGTGTGCTCTTATAAACCTGACAATACTCTGTTCAATTGTCAATGTGGGATTGGGTTTGCACCCCAACAAATATCAACCTTAATTTGTGCATGAAACCAACACTAATATGTCAATTACTAAAAACCTTCTTTGGCAATTGAAGAAATTCTAAACAATTGCCACCAAAATCCCAACTTGTCCTATTTAAGAATTGCATTTGATTTGGGGGACTTTCGGGGAATTAATCATTATAATAACCCTAAAATCAAGCGTCCATTATTATATATAGTCTCTATCAATCTTTGGTTGCTCCGCTCTCTCCTTCTCCATCTCTCTCAGACGGCTGAACGAACTGCTTCCCTCTCTCTCCTCCCTCTCTTTCTTCCCTTTCTCTCTCAAACACAAACACACACACACAGATACACATAGAATAAGCATGTAAATCGAACACACACTTCAGATGAATCTGTTGTCTGACGAACGAAAGGTGCGATTGGTAAGAGATGAAATCCAACCACAGAATGTCAGTCGGGCAACTCATCCCGATCAGAGGAGAAGTTCTAAGATCACTGTAAGTTTTTTCACTGTTGCTTCTGCTTATTCTCCAGATTTCATTTTATGTATGAATTTTGTAATTCGATCAGGCAAATCTGTTATAAAAGTTCATTTACCTTCTTTTTTAATTGGGACCTTTTAATCCTTCCGTTGAATTTGTTGTCCTTAAACTATTGTACCAAAATGAATGATTACTTGAAATTTCAAAACATTTAAAAAAAAAAATTAATAGAAAAAATAATATATATTCTTACTTTTACTTTCAAAATTTTTATTTTGTAAAAATATAATGAATTACGAAAAAAACTGAAAAAAAAATATCATTATGGGACAAAATTATGAAATAGATGGTAAAGATACTTTTATATATTGCTAATAAAATTGCTTTAAAGACAAAAATTAAAGCATGTATATTAAAATAGAAATATGCACCATTTACGAATGGAGTTTGACCTGAGCTAATTATTCTTATTCTATTCTTTCAATCAAATTGATGTACTTTTGATTGATAATTTAAATTAATGTTCAAATTTGTAAAAAATAAAATAAAGAAATAGTTCCTCAACGGAGTTAAGTATTTAAAAGGTCACTGGCCTATAGAACTCTTTACGAAAAGGTTCCAATTAACGGTTAATGGACGGAAGTTTTAACGGAAGGACTAAAAAGGTCCCAATTTAAATAGTTCAAGGATGAAAAAGGCTTAGAAAATAGTTCAAGGACTAAAAGGTCCCAAATAAAATAGTTTAAGGATCAAAAAGGCACTTTTCTCTTCGATCAGGCAAATCTGTTATAAAAGTTCATTTACTTTCGTTTTTTAATCTTTTAGACGCATGCTGTGGTATCATCTGTCATATTAAAGAAAAATCAGTTTTTTTTTTCCTTAATTTCTTTGTGTGCGTTGATTGCCCTTTGAAGATATTTGCATCTTACAGCTGTAATGATAGATTTGGTTTTTAATGGCTCTATCAATTATGATCTGTGAACTTGTTGAATTTCTCTTTTACATGCATTTATTTTTATTGTTCTCGATGGAAGTATTCGCATACTGGATTGAAGTTGGATTGATCGATTTTGTTATTAATTTGTGGATCCATTTATTTTTATTCTTGCGGACATTAGAATATATCTATCAATCCAAGCTTGATCTTCCATAATTTTTTATCTTCATGGACCGATAGTATTTCAATGATGCAGCTGATGAACTAAGATGCCTAATTTTTTCTGTCCAAGCATGATCGACCAGTTTTTTTTTTTAAATTGATTCATCTATGCTCATAATGACTTGTAAGAGTTAAGAGTTTTAAGGGATATTCTAATGACAGTTCTTTCATTGTAGCCCCTTCTTATTGAATCAGCATCAATACCAATTGTGACTCAGATCAGTGACCAAGTATGCTCCCCCAGATTAACACCTCCTTCATCCAATCGCACCTCCGTTCCAACCCTAACCCTAATTAAAACCATAATACCACCACCAATTAGACTGCCATCTGGACTAGCCAAAGAATCACTTAACAAACCATTCCTAACATAAAATTCTTGTGTTCTTTGGTATTATCACACACAAACACACACACACACACACTTACACTAATCACTTTGTCTTTACATTATTTCACTTTATTTATTCCGCTGCACATTACACTTTGTTATTTAATCAGTTAATATCTGACAGCTAAGATTCAACCTTAGCTGCCAAAGCTTAACTGCCTGATCTTCTCTTAGTTGATCAAGTACACAGGGCCTTTCACAAACTATCCTCCATCACCAACCCATATTACTACCTTCCGATCCTAACAAACCTAACACGAGTAACAGAAAAGATGGGGAGGGGTTTCTTGCTGATGGGCGGAACAACAAGAACACTAAGAAACAATAGGAATCTCGTTGGCAACCAAACCTAAGTCTCGATAGGTTCATTTTTCACTACAAGCTCCATCACTATTCAGCTTTCCATGCATGAGTTCCGATAGCCATGTATGAGACACTTTGATAGCCATATATCTGAGCAACTCTCTGAGGAAAAGATGGGGGAGATTGGAAAACAAATCCTTAAAGAGTTATGTGTCGGACCAAATTTTACTTTGAGACATCACTCTCACACTTCAATTTTAAGCCCATAATCGAATAAAATAAATCAAACCAAAACCAACAACATGCTAAGGAATTCAGCACCTTTACCACTCATGAAATGTGGGAGTAGATTTTCTCAAATTTGCAATTGAATATAATAAAATATCAACCTTAATTTGTGCATGAAACCAACACTAATATGTCAATTACTAAAAACCTTTTTTGGCAATAGAAGAAATTTAAAACAATTGCCACCAAAATCCCAACTTGTCCTATTTAAGAATTGCATTCGATTTGGGGGACTTTTGGGGAATTAATCATTATAATAACCCTAAAATCAAGCATCCATTATTATATATAGTCTCTACCAATCTTTGGTTGCTCCGCTCTCTCCTTCTTCATCTCTCTCAGACGGCTGAACGAACTGCTTCCCTCTCTCTCCTCCCTCTCTCTCTCAAACACAAACACACACACAGAGATACACATAGAATAAGCATGTAAATCGAACACACACTTCAGATGAATCTGTTGTACAAACGAAAGATGCTATTGGTAAGAGACGAAATCCAACCACAGAATGTCAGTCGGGCAACTCGTCCCGATCAGAGGAGAAGTTCTAAGATCACTGTAAGTTTTTTCACTGTTGCTTCTGCTTATTCTCCTGATTTCATTTTATGTATGAATTTTGTAATTCGATCAGGCAAATCTGTTATAAAAGTTCATTTACCTTCTTTTTTTTAATCTTTTAGGCGCATGCTGTGGTATCATCAGTCATATTAAAGAAAAATCAGATTTTTTTTTCCTTAATTTACTTTGTGTGCCTTGATTGTGCTTTGAAGATATTTGCATCTTACAACTGTAATGATAGATATGGTTTTTAATGGCTTTATCAATTATGATCTGTGAACTTGTTGAATTTCTCTTTTACATGCATTTATTTTTATTGTTGTCGATGGAAATATTCGCATACTGGATTGAAGTTGGATTGATCGATTTTGTTATTAATTTTTTATTTTTATTCTTGCGGACATTAGAATAATTTTTTATCCAAGCATGCTCATAATGACTTCTTGTAAGAGTTAAGAGTTTTAAGGGATATTCTAATGAAAGTTCTTTCATTGTAGCCCCTTCTTATTGAAGCAGCATCAATACCAATTGTGACCCAGATCAGTGACCAAGTATGCTCCCCCAGATTAACACCTCCTTCATCCAATCGCACCTCCGTTCCATCCCTAACCCTAATTAAAACCATAATACCACCACCAATTAGACTGCCATCTGGACTAGCCAAAGAATCACTTAACAAACCATTCCTAACATAAATGCACTTCTTTTTCTTGAAGTGTATATGACCCATTTTTAGTTTTTATTTTTTATATGACCCATTTAAAACAATGCCATTCAAGCACACGTGAACGGGAGATTCTTCATCCTTATTCGCTGTTGATGTCTCTTGACCCGTTGTCAAAAAACGTTGCCAAAGCAGAGTAGCAATCGTCCGGAGAAGAGGAGTTAATTAAGTAGCCGTACAATCCTAAGGGGCGAGCATACAGGAGGACAGTCGGACATATGTTATAACAGCAAAAACAAGTCCCGTCCGTCCATAGACTTGTTCATGTATCGGACAGTCGAACATATGTTATTTAGGTCTTCAGCAGCAAATCAGGTGGAGTTATAGATGGCTTGTCTGTCATCACGACTTCAAGCGCCCGCTCTATTCTCTTGAAGATACTTGCGAGAGATTGCTACGTTATCATGTGGTAGCAGACTATGAAGCATACTATATTTGTGATTCAGATCCAACCATGTGTAATAACAAAGTCAACCCTTGTGATTCAGATCATGGACCAATTTTGTGGCAAACCTATGAATAGAACATTCAGATGTACAAGCTCATTTGCTTTTATGGCATGTGACTTGTAACGACACTAAACCCAGGCACTATTTTAGTATCATATTATATGCTTTTTATATATTAGCGTTGACTTTATGTGTTCATTTTATGTCTTTGATTTCTTATGATAAGTTGAGATGGTTGTGAAATAATTCTAAAGCCTTAGGATAAAATGGAAATAAGTTAAAGTATTGTTGTGGTATATTAATTGAAAATAAATAAATTATAAGTAGCTAGGTTGTCCTTGTGTAGAGGAGGGAAGTAAAGGGTTTAATTTCATTTTGTTAGGACCTAACTATGAAAACCACTTAGTTATACAGGGTTTTGACAAAGAAACATATCCTATCCAAAGCCATATGACAGCCAAGATACCTCATGAACATTGGACAGCCATGACTCGTCTGCACATCTCATATATCAACTGGACAGCAATGATGTAATCATAAAAAACAAGACAAATCATATAAATCAATGTATTTATTTACAAAGGATCATTACATAATCATCAACACAACTCCTTGTCTCCTAAACCTGCAAACTCTAAAGACTTAGCTTGGCAGCTAAGGTTCTCAACAGCAGAGGTCTCATCCCTCTGACAGCTATGATCTTCAACATCAGCGACAGTGAAGTATCTGTGTGATGATCAAGATGTGCCTTGCCCAATCTCTCCCTACAGATGTTGCCAGCTCATCTCCATGAAGTTTACATAAAATGGTTGCAGATTAGAACCTGTTATTATCCAGTCATCAAGGCTCTAAATGCAAACACTATTCCACCCATGTGCATTTATTCCTTTGTCTCCTCCAACGGCTATATTTCAGCCTATAAAAGGAAACCCTATGACTGAAGACAATGCCCTTCTACACACAACCTTTACAACCACACCTTCAACCTTTACCCTTGCAAATCCTGCAAACCAACAATCAAACAATCTGAGACACTTGTAACTGAATTCAGGTGTATAAACTAAAGTTGTAAATCATTTAAGACTGACTTTAAGTGGTATTGTAATTTGCTTAGTAGCAAGAAAAATCCCTAATAGACTGTACTGATTAGGAAGAGGAAGTTTAAGGAACTTACCTAACCAATCCTTTGTAAATCTTACAGGGAACTAGATTTAAGTGGATTGATCTCACTTGTCAAGGTTGACAGTGACGCTGGACGTAGGAGGTGTGAACTCTGAACCACCTTAAAATTCTTGTGTTCATTTGGTATTATCACACACAAACACAGACACACACCCACACACACATACACTAATCACTTGTCTTTACATTATTTCAACACTATTTATTCCGCTGCACATTTCACTCTTACCTTTTGTATCAGTTAATATCTGACAGCTAAGATTTCACCTCAGTTGTCAAAGCTTAACTGCCTAACCATTTAATTGATTAAGTAAACATGACCTTTCAATTGGTATCAGAGCTTGTCTTCACACACAAAAGTCTAACAACTTGTGAAGGATCAATTACCAACCCACCATGCCTCAACCAAGGAGAAATAATGAGAAAGACATTCCACACATTGATGACTGTGGATCCTTTGAAATGTATGCATCAAAAATTAAAACCTACCTTGATGCTAACAGCATCTGGAACTGGTATGCCCTTGAAAATGAAGTCACATACCCTGTCTCTGTAGATTCAAATGGTGGGCCCAATATAGTAAAATCTCCAGAATTCTAGACTGATTCAGAAAGACAACTAGTCAGTGCTAATCTGAAAGTCATTAACATACTCCAAAAGTGTGTAAATGACTTCCTAGCACAAGAAATTGCCAAAGAGCCAACTGCAAAGGCTGCATGGGAACTCATCCATACCAAATTCCAGAAACACACCAGTGTTAGAACCCAAAACTTGTACAACCTTCTTAGACAACTTGACAATTTTAATTTCTACCCTGGTGAAAAAGTAAGTGCTGCAAAACCAAGGTTTGAAGATCTGGTCAGATCCATTGCTGATCATGGAAAAACTTTTGAGAACCAAGATCTATGTCTCAAAATATATTCCAACCTTCCTCAAGAATATGCACTACCAATAAGAGAAGGTTCAGAATGGAAAACCATGACTGTTGAACAATATTTTGGAAAGCTTGAAGCTTATGAACTAGAAGGAATGATAAAACTTCAACCAGTTCCTTCCATTTCACAAACCCTTGCCTTAGCTGCCCAAGAAACCACTCACAAACCCACCACCCAACAAGACATTGATTCCATGGTTCTTAATACCCTTCAGAAAATAAACCTACCCTCAAACAACCTATCTCAAGGAGACCTTTCAAGTGTCATATCCATGGCTGTCAGAAATCCTGAGAGCACAGAAGAAGTCCTTTGAGAAAAGTTATAGCCCATCCACTTCTGAACAAGAAAGTCTTAAAAAGAAAGTTGAATGCTTCAACTGTAAGAAGCTTGGTCATTACTCATCTGATTGCCCTAAACCAAGGAAACCCAAGGACAATCAGACAGCTAAGAAATTCTCATACTCCAAGGAGATCATTTACAGTTCAAGATGTAGCTGCTACAACTGAACAAAGAAGAAGAACGAGAAGAACAAAGAGCAAGTATTGATTGCTGACTCATCTAAGTTCAGTGATGAGGAATTTGATTTCAGTGATTCTAAAAGTGAAGGAGAAGAAGCAATGGTATGCCTAATGGCAGGAGATGATGAAGATTCAGACAATGAAGAAGACCTTGAAGCCTTAGCTGTTGCTGAAGAACTAAAATAGGTACCTCAGTTTAACTCTTTAAATAATGAAGAATTAAACAATTAGTTAGTACTCTTTTAATTCAAATAAAAAGACATCAAACTAGCTTTGCTTTATTGCTCACTGATAACCTATCCCAAAGTAAAACCATTGAAATCCTTGAAAGAGCCAACCAAGGACTGAAAGTTCAAAACCTTATGCTTGAAAAGGCTAATGAAGAGCTAACAGCTAAGAACTCTAAACTACTGGAAGCCAACCAAACAAACACCAACCTTGAAAAGGAAAATGAATATCTTAGAAAGAAGATTGAATCCTGGAACAAATCAGGAGAAGCCTTGTCTCTATTTAGCTACAACCTAAGACACCCAAGTGACAAATCAGGAATTGGAGACAATAATCCAACTATGAAAACCTATACCTCTCTCACTGATGAAAGAGATATTGGCAAAATGGTTCTTGAAAGCATGAACTATGTCAAAGCCCAAGAAAATGTCTATCCCATTCAAACCAAGGAAGACTTAAAGAAAAAGGGAAAGATAGATGAAGCTAGCTCCAGTCACAATGATGAGACAATTCAAGTTAGCTCCACTCACACTGATGAAACTCATATAACTAGCCCAAGTCAATCCAAAGGCAAAGAGAAACAAGCAAATAAAGGCAATAAAGGCAATTACATTTGGAAAAGAACAAAGACCCAACTGGCCATACTCAAATGGAAGAAATCATGCCAGTCAAAATACCTCCCCTAGATCATCTCACTCAAACAGTTCCCAAAACCAATTCTTTTCTCCCAACCAGTTCTTTAACCAATCCTAACCTATTGTTCCTACACCCTATATGCTGCAGATCATGGGATATTATAATGTCCTAAACTAGTATTTTGGAAAGAGGGCAATGAACAAAGCTAGGGTACCAAAGAAATTCTAATCGTTTGGACCCAAAAGAATAAAAGGGTACCATAAATTTATTTTTCTGTTTTGTAGGAACCTAGGAAAGGAATATGGTACTTGGACAGTGGATGCAGCAGACACATGACCTTCAACAAGGAGTGGTTGCAACATTATGTCCCTAAAAATGGTCCAAATGTAACTTTTGGTGATAACTCTCAAGCCAAAGTCAATGGATAAGGGAACCTTGTTACTAAAGACATTATTTTCACTAATGTGTCTAAAGTAGAGGGTCTCAAGCACAATTTGATTAGCCTTAGTCAAATTTGTGATAAGGGATATCATGCTGTTGTGAATACCCCGTCCCGATGCAACGCGCATTCGGAAGTTTGAAATAAATAATTATATAAAGTCGGATCGAAATAGGATATTCATTTAGTGACACTCGATTTAAACCATATTAAAATATTAGTTTAATTTTGAGAGTCGCCACGCCACTTTGATATAGCCCAAAGCTTTGAAAAAAGGCTAAACATGTAATTGGGTTCGGGGGTCAAGTTACAACAGAAGAAGAAACGCTATCACTCCTATTGCCCGACGGATCGGTCTTTCTAGCATGTGGGGTGTTGGTTGTGTGCGGTGTTTACAGGAATAGATAGAAGAAACGGGATCATGCATAAGGAGGAGGGGAGAGAAAGAATTAATTGATGATCACACCCTAGAACCTTTGAGTTAGGCCCTCGGAAGGTGCACTAATCAACGTTCATCCTTGGGGGATTGTTGATCATGGGATAATTATAACTAAGGTGGAAGGAAAGAAATAGTTCCTAGATCCATTGGGTTTCTTGGCGAAACCCTAGATCATCCTCGGCTATTGCATATTTAAATATATTAAAACAACCCTAAATCTAGCATATATGACATAAGCAAGAAATAAAGTAATTAAAATACTAAGCATGCAAATAATAAATCTAGCATAATAATAAAGACGATAATAAAGACGGAAAAATAAACAGAAGACTTACCTAATGATGGCAAGGCTTTTGGATTGAATCTATGAAGATTCGAAGAGAGTAGGAAGAACTGCGGGCAAATCAAGTGTAGTCTCGTTTCTTCCGAGTGAATTGTGTGTTGAGAAAATATTTAGACTTAGAAAACTCGAGTTTAGTCTCAAGTTTTCTATGGAGGAAACCTCAAGTTTTGTCTTGAGTTTTCCGTAGAATAATTCTGTGTTTAAAGTGTGAGGCGGAGTGGGGTTTATATAGTGAAAGGAATTGGGGAGGAACGGTTACGAAAGTGATGTGGGAAAACTGAAAGGGTCGATCGGCCTTAAAAATAAGGTTCGATCGGCACAAAAAGGAAGAATCTGGCGGCAGTGGACAATGGTCGATCGACCAAGTGTTTAATTTTATGAGCTTGGCCCAAATGGCCCTGCCTTGGCCCCAGCTGGCCCATCTGGCCGGCCATCCTTTCATTGCCTTGGCCCCAAAGCTCGGCCACTTCAGCAAAGCATTGGCCTTTGTTTGTATCTAATAAATATTCGTTTCGTCTCCGCTATTTCCAAGTCCACTTTGGCCACTGAAATGACTTCTTTTGCACTTCGCTCTTTGGAATTTTATTTTTCATTTAATCCCAGGAATTTTTATATATCAAATTCGTCCAAAATTTCCATATTTCCCGTTTAGTCCATGAATTTTCCATAAATTCCGATTTGGTCCAAAAGCTTCCAAATGCCATTTTAGTCCCAGATTTTCCCGAATTGCACTTCAGTCCCTTTTTTCGGACCGGGTACTAACAGTAGCCCCTCGGCGACGCTTCTTGTAAGACAAGTGGGGTCGACGAAAAAAATAGGATCCGTCCTGAAAAAAGGGATTTCAGGAGGTAAGAAAATGTTCTTGCGGATGTGAGGTTTGGACTCGAGCTGAGTCGCAAAAGGATGACCAGGTAGGTCGAGCGGCTGGACCCACGTCGGGCTACCTACGTATCCCAAGAGGAATCAAGCCAAGTCGTAGTTCGAAAAAGTGGGCGTTTAGTACCCGAGAGTGGCGGACGTGCAGCGTCTCAAGCCAAAGATGCGATTTGTGGCAAGGCTTTGGGGATCGAATCTAAGGGCGATTCGAATAATATTGAGAGATGTACGGAAAGGAGAATCAAGTATAGTCTTGCCTTCTCCGTGGGAAAATATGTTGTGTGTGGAAAGGAAATTCAAGTATAGTCTTGATTTTCCCCTTGAAAATTGTGTGTGATGGAACAAATCAAGTGTAGTCTTGATTTCTCCGTGTGAAGATATGTTGTGAGATAATGTGTGGAAAGGAAATTCAAGTATAGTCTTGATTTTCCCCTTGAAAATTGTGTGTGATGGAACAAATCAAGTGTAGTCTTGATTTCTCCGTGTGAAGATATGTGTGGAAAGGAACTTCAAGTATAGTCTTGACTTTTCCCCTTGAAAATTGTGTGTGATGGAACAAATCAAGTGTAGTCTTGATTTCTCTGTGTGAAAATGTGTGGAAAGGAACTTCAAGTATAGTCTTGACTTTCCCCTTGAAAATTGTGTGTGATGGAACAAATCAAGTGTAGTCTTGATTTCTCCGTGTGAAAATGTGTGGAAAGGAACTTCAAGTATAGTCTTGATTCGTATACTGAGAGAAAGTGTGTGGGGAGATGTGTGGGACGGACTCAAAGGAGGTGCGGGGCGGACCCTTTAAAATGCAGGACGGACTTCTGAAATGCGGGATGGACCCTTTGAAGGTGCGAGACAGACCCTTGAAACGGAGGATAGACCTCTGAAATGCGGGACGGACCCTTTGAAGATGCGGGACGGACCTTTTGAGATGCGGGACGGACCCTTGAAATGGAGGATAGACCTCTGAACATGCGGGACGGACCCTTTGAGATGCGGGACGGACCCTTGAAATGGAGGACGGACCTCTTGAAACGCGGGATGGACCTTTTGAAGGTGCGAGACGGACCCTTGAAACGGAGGATAGACCTCTGAAATGCGGGACGGACCCTTTGAAGATGCGGGACGGACCCTTTGAGATGCGGGACGGACCCTTGAAACGGAGGACGGACCTCTTTGAAGATGCGGGACGGACCCTTGAAATGGAGGATAGACCTCTGAACATGCGGGACGGACCCTTTGAGATGCGGGACGGACCCTTTGAGATGCGGGACGGACCCTTGAAGATGCGGGACGGACCCTTTGAGATGCGGGACGGACCCTTGAAATGGAGGACGGACCTCTTGAAATGGAGGACGGACCTCCTTGAAGATGCGGGACGGACCCTTTGAGATGCGGGACGGACCCTTTGAGATGCGGGACGGACCCTTGAAATGGAGGACGGACCTCTTCAAATGGAGGACGGACCTCTTTGAAGATGCGGGACGGACCCTTGAAATGGAGGATAGACCTCTGAAATGCGGGACGGACCCTTTGAAGATGCGGGACGGACCCTTGAAATGGAGGATAGACCTCTGAACATGCGGGACGGACCCTTTGAGATGCGGGAAACTGTAGCTGCCAAAGGACTTAGGCTACTGTTTACTGATGAAGAATAGTTGTGTGAATTGATTGGGATTATTATGGCTTCCCGAGCCGAAGAACCAAGCGATTAAAAGATTGGGATAATCATTGCTAAGGCTTAGAGAGGAGTCTTGTCTCCTAGGCTTAAGGCTAGGGTTTTAGAGAGGCATTTGTCACCTAGACATGAGGCTAGGGTTTAGAAAGGTATTTGTCACCTAGGCTTGAGGCTAGGGTTTAGAAAGAGGCATTTGTCACCTAGGCTTAAGGCTAGGGTTTAGAGAGGTATTTGTCACCTAGACATGAGGCTAGGGTTTAGAAAGAGGCATTTGTCACCTAAGCTTAAGGCTAGGGTTTAGAGAGGTATTTGTCACCTAGACATGAGGCTAGGGTTTAGAAAGAGGCATTTGTCACCTAGGCTTAAGGCTAGGGTTTAGAGAGGTATTTGTCACCTAGACATGAGGCTAGGGTTTAGAAAGAGGCATTTGTCACCTAGGCTTAAGGCTAGGGTTTAGAGAGGTATTTATCACCTAGACATGAGGCTGGGGTTTAGAGAGGTATTTGTCACCTGGGCTTGCTTGAGGCTAGGGTTTAGAAAGATTTTTGTTACCTAGGCTTAGGGCTAGGGTTTAGAAAGATTTCTGTTACCTAGGCTTGAGGCTAGGGTTTAGAATGAGGCATTTGTCACCTAGGCTTAAGGCTAGGGTTTAGAGAGGTATTTGTCACCTAGACATGAGGCTAGGGTTTAGAGAGGTATTTGTCACCTAGGCTTGAGGCTAGGGTTTAGAGAGATATTTGTCACCTAGACATGAGGCTAGGGTTTAGAAAGAGGCATTTGTCACCTAGACATGAGGCTAGGGTTTAGAGAGGTATTTGTCACCTAGACATGAGGCTAGGGTTTAGAGAGGTATTTGTCACCTAGGTTTGAGGCTAGGGTTTTACATTTGCGGTAAGTCTAAACAAGGCAGTTTGAGCAGAAAGATTATTGGTTTAAACTAGGCGAGGCCGAGTAAGAGTCGATGATAGAAGGTGGGATTAGGTAAGTTTGATGTCCAGAGATAAGGGCCGAGTCATCTTGAGAGTCACAGAGATACGTTTTTGATAGATTTGAAGAGTTTGAAAATTTGTGGAGACCAAAGAGTGATTTTTGTAAACAAGGTACCAAGGAGGACAGTATTTTGAAAGCATGTTTATTTGATAAAGAGGCCTTATGATTAATCATGTTTCTAACTAACCCAAAGAGTTTGCCACATGCTGATCTTGATGACAAGGGATGCCCTTCATGCTAGATATGATTTCATTGGAGCTCCGATTTTTGTTAGAGCACATAGTCGACCCATTTTTGTTGAGGGGAGCCCCAATGTTTGATGAAGTGACCTTGGAGAAGTCCCAGTTGATGATGAATGGCGAAGCCCCAGTTGATGATGCAAAGCAAACACGAAGGGAATGGCGAAGCCCCAGTTGATGATGCAGAGCAAACCTGAAGAGAGTCTGAGAGAACAGCTTAACAAAAGCCCCAGCTTGGAGATATTCAATGCATCCCTATTGCAGACAGAGTCATCTTGTGGCCACGGGGGCGACCCCTCGTTTCGAACAAAGGTCAATCAGTCGCTGGACGAGAATCGGAAACGTATATGTGCAGGGGCACATTTTTCGAAGAATGGATCTCGAATTCGTGTATGACACTCTCGCTTTTTGGGTCTGACTCTTTTGGGAGAGTATAAGCATCACAAGGTGTGGAAAAGTGTATGGAAGCCCCTGCAGACAGAAAGACAGTGTTTGGCTCTATTTTCCTATGATGTAGAAAAAGAAGACTTGTCGAGACATTTGAAGAATTATTTTATTCAGAATTATATCTTGATTGCTCGTGAATGGACCTCACTGATTGGTTTATCAAATTCCAATTATATAAGTAAACAAATAATGACTGCTTTGATTAGAAGTTGGAAATCTGGCTTGACTTTTGGAGGGAGAAGGATGTTCCGTTGTTGCTTGCTGCTCTGGGCTGTTTGGTGGTAATTGTGGTGTGGGCTGCCGCTGCATTGATCTTCTTCATGGGAAAGAATGAAAAATAGAAAAAAGATTGGGGTGGAAGAAAAGGTGGGAATTGACTGATTATAACCCAAAGATTTTTCATTCCTTCAAGTGAAGATTCTTTGTTCCTTTGTTCTCGCAAGCCGAGGGGAGTAGTCCCTGGCGCGTGTCTCCTTGCTTTTACCGGAGTGCCGCTGAGAGGCACGGATGCAAAGCCCCAGTGAGACTTTTGCAGACAGTGTTTGAGGAGTCGAATGAACGAATTTCAAGAATAGGACGAGTTCCCAAACTTTTGAGAGAATATGTAATATGCTCACGTAGGATAACAAGTGACTCAGAAATCTGAATATGCATTTCTTTTAAATAATCTTTTGAGAATGCCATCCGGTAGCGGTTGTAGCTGGGCTTTGGATTGCGATCGATCATTAGGTGATGATTAACATGACCTCTTAAAGTGAGAGGTCGGCTGGGCCTTTAGCTGAGTGTTTGGGATTTCTAAGGTGAAGGGATTTTCTTGTTGTTGCTTCTTCAGAACCTCTAAGAGTGAGGTTAACTTTGATTTTGATAAGGTCAAGGGTGGTGATGGAATCCTCTAAAAGTGAGAGAATGGACTTTGGAATTGGTTTACGGGATTTGTCCAAGAGGAAATTTTTGTTGCTTCTTCTCGCGAGTTTGTTGTGATTTAAGCAAGTAACTTGATCACGATAGGACCTTCACTCGATGTCTCGTTTTCACAACTTTTGAGATGGGAGGTTCACTTCGGGGTGATTTTTTTTTTTTTTTTTAACACCTTCTTATCGAGAAAAGCCTTCGGATTCGTTTGCTCGCGATAGCCCCTAGTGTATGCCTTAGGATGGTTTTACCTTTTCCCTCTTGGGTTTGGAGGTGGTCCCTTCGAGGGAGCCTCTTGTATGAGTTTCTTTTGCATTCCGCCTTTCTTGAGCTTGGAGGTGATTACTTCCTTTGTGAGTCGAGGGAGCCCTTAGTATGGGCTTCTTCCTTAGGGTCTCAAAACTTGTCGATCTTGAAATGAAAGGGTATTATTTAGTGAGGATAAGGTTATGGCTTCCTATGGTGAGAGGTTTAAGCTTCAATCGCTACTGGATGGCATTCTCAAAAGAGTATTTAAAATAAATGCAAACTCATTTAACCGACTTATTAAGTAAGGCAGAATGTATTCGGACCATGAGAAAGATATGTGAGCATATTCAATGAAAGCTTATCGATCAAAATGGAAAATCAGAGGAGACGCGAGATTGGGGGGTTGGTGAGCCCCAAGTTGCATCTTCTTTAAATTGCAGTGGCGTGAGCAGCTATTTTCTGATGATGAGCAACAACGGTCTTTGTGCTTGTCTTGACCATATGGAAAGGAGGTCAAGTGGGGAGAGTGTATTTGGGGAAGTGTAGGCTCGAGGGAGCATAGGGGGAGTGTACAAGGAGAGGGTCTGGCGATAGTGTATGGAAAGTATATGGTGGAGTATGGGAAGAGTGTATGAGAGAGGGATGTATAGAGATGGTGTATATAAGGAAGGGACGGTGAGTTGTTTACTCCAATCAAAGCATTCATTCATTGTTTACTTTATTAGCCGGTGAGTTTATCAGTGAGATTAGCAACCAATTGATAATTATAAATAAAACAATCTTCTTGAAAGTAATGCGAGATTATGTCTCAAGTCTAGAGAGAAAAGAAAGAAAGACCTTTTTTATTATTGAAGTAACTAATCTAAAGTGGACATTACATACCAATGCCCAAAATGGACGTAAAAGACGCACTAGAACCTACAAGACTGAATGAATCTAAATCTTCCCTCGAAGGGTGAGGGTTCCTTCATCAATGAGGCCTTGGGTCTTCCCTTGGTTGATTAATCTTTGAATTGAGCGTTTCAGTTGCACACATTTGTCAGTGGTATGCCCAGCGTACTTGTGGTATCTGCAAAACTTGGATGTATCTAAGTCTTCCCTTGGGTTAATAGGCTTGTAGTTCTCGAGCGGCTTGATCAAGTTCTTTCCCATCAAAATGTCGAAGAACTCACCCACAGGCATTCCTAAATCATCAAAATGTTCCTTGTTGATCTTCTTCTCGGGTATTGATGCCTTTAGTTGGTTGGTAGCCACAGCAGGCATCCTGAATGAGAAATTCTGATGTGTAGGACCATAAGGGGAACCATAAGCATGTGGATGATAGGGACCCCGGAATTGAATAGGGGGAGGAACTCTTCTCAAGTATTCCTGAATGTAAGACAAATGGTGCTGCTCAATTTCATGCATGTCTTTGAGGAGGTTGATCACTCCCAACCTCATGTTTGAGACTTCTTTGAGGGCTTCAATGCTTTTCTCCAGAGACATGATGTGGAATTCTGTAAGAACATATGGCGGAGTCAAGCCAATGAGTTGAATTAGATTCATAATTAATCTTAAGGCATCCTTGAGAAAATATTTGACCTCCACAATTTTGAGTTTGACCGGGCTGAAGTTGCCTACGTAACCCTTACCATTTAAGATATGAGTCTCAGGTCACCGTAGTTCGAGGGGGCCCCGATTGATGATACAACCAGGTTTAAGTTTAGAGAAAGAGAGAGGATGAATGTAAAAGAGTCCGTTTGGTGAAAAAGGGAGAGGAAGATGACTCGATCCTTGGTCAAATATAAGTGAGGGTGATCTAGATGAGCTAATCGGACTTGGTAAGTTGGCTTAGGTAGGCCCTAGATGGTGGTTTGATCTATATGGGTCGAGAGAGGTTTGATCTAGGTGGGTCTTTGGCTGAAGGGTGCTAGAGATAAAGGATCTAAACTATGGATGGTTTTAAGGCTAAGGGAGCAGACTATGGAAGGTTCAAGAGATGAGAGGTAGAACTTTGAAGGGTCCTAACTTGTAGACCATGGGGGTCTAAGGTAGAGGAGTGGACCATGGATGGTCCAAGAGATGAGGGTGGACCTTGAAGAGTCGCAGGTGGAAGGGTGGACCTTTAATGGTCCTAGATAGAGAGAGTGGAACTCGAAGGGTCCTAAATTGAGGAGTGGACCTTGAATGGTACAAAGTAGAAGAGCGGACCTTGAACGGTCCAAGATATGGGGAGTGTGGACCTTGAAGGGTCCAAGAGATGAGGAGTGGACCTTAAAGGGTCCAAGAGAAGAGGAGTGGACCTTAAAGGGTCCAAGAGAAGAGGAGTGGACCTTAAAGGGTCCAAGAGAAGAGGAGTGAACCTTGAAGGGTCCAAGAGAAGAGGAGTGGACCTTAAAGGGTCCAAGAGAAGAGGAGTGAACCTTGAAGGGTCCAAGAGAAGAGGAGTGGACCTTAAAGGGTCCAAGAGAAGAGGAGCGGACCTTGAACGGCCCAAGATATGAGAAGGGGACCTTGAATGGTCCAAGATTGGGAGAGTGGACATAGTATAGGAAGAGCACCACGAAGGGTCAAAGAGTGGACCTTGAACGGTCCAAGATAGAGAGACTGATCCTAGAGCGGTCCGCAGTAGAGGGTGTGGACCTTGAAGGGTTCAAGAAGTAAAGAGCGGACCTCGGAGGGTCCTAGAAATGGAGAGTGGACCTCGGAGGGTCCTAGAAATGAGGAGTGGACCTCGGAGGGTCCTAGAAATAAGGAGTGGACCTCGGAGGGTCCTAGAAATGAGGAGCGGACCTCGAAGGGTCCTAGAAATGAGGAGCGGACCTCGGAGGGTCCTAGAAATGAAGAGCGGACCTCAGAGGGTCCTAGAAATGAGGAGTGGATCTCGGAGGGTCCTAGAAATGAAGAGCGGACCTCGGAGGGTCCTAGGAATGAAGAGCGGACCTCGGAGGGTCCTAGAAATGAAGAGCGGACCTCGGAGGGTCCTAGAAATGAAGAGCGGACCTCGGAGGGTCCTAGAAATGAAGAGCGGACCTCGGGGGGTCCTAGAAATGAGGGATAGTTAAGCACTTTATTTACAAAAAAGCCCTCTATTTTATAGAACCTACTCTTGGTTGGAAGGGATACCCCTTTTTCGCAACTAACTAAAGGTCCTAAAGTGGTGGATCCTAACGACTAACCGTCTCATATAGACATTTAAGATGATATTTATGGGAAGTACTACAGACCTATGATAAGACAAGATCTTTTAACAAGCACTCGACCTTACATGGCACATCCTTTTAAAAGGAAATCAAATTTTTTGTGCTCTTTTCTCTCTATAGATCTTGAGATATCACTGATTCGTAGTGACTCAACATAAAGACCTTATTAATTGTCTACATGAAAAAGCTAGTCAAACCAACCGGTCACAAGGAGTGTATTCTTAGCAAAGTGGGTGACACAAGGGTTAGATTTCAGGCTCCCACCGTGCAGCCGAAGCGCACTGATGAGTGGATGGCCAAGTGAGACTCGGAAGGGAGGCAACATGATCACCACACTTCCCGCACTTTGGCTTCTCCGAAGGGTTAAGGGGTAGCTGTGCAGTGTGACACGGACTCTAGTGGTAGTGTGAGGTAAAAAGTCTAATTCTTTTTAAGGAAAAAAGAGAAAGATTTTTTTTATGAGATGCATGCATGCAATGCAACAGTTAAGAATAGGAGAAAAAGAAAAAGGAAGTAAAATACAACACCATACAAGAAAACGAAAGTCTGACCCACTTAGTTTGAAAAAGATTTCAAAGCAGTCCCAGTAGTCGCCCTTTGTGAATACCCCGTCCCGATGCAACGCGCATTCGGAAGTTTGAAATAAATAATTATATAAAGTCGGATCGAAATAGGATATTCATTTAGTGACACTCGATTTAAACCATATTAAAATATTAGTTTAATTTTGAGAGTCGCCACGCCACTTTGATATAGCCCAAAGCTTTGAAAAAAGGCTAAACATGTAATTGGGTTCGGGGGTCAAGTTACAACAGAAGAAGAAACGATATCACTCCTATTGCCCGACGGATCGGTCTTTCTAGCATGTGGGGTGTTGGTTGTGTGCGGTGTTTACAGGAATAGATAGAAGAAACGGGATCATGCATAAGGAGGAGGGGAGAGAAAGAATTAATTGATGATCACACCCTAGAACCTTTGAGTTAGGCCCTCGGAAGGTGCACTAATCAACGTTCATCCTTGGGGATTGTTGATCATGGGATAATTATAACTAAGGTGGAAGGAAAGAAATAGTTCCTAGATCCATTGGGTTTCTTGGCGAAACCCTAGATCATCCTCGGCTATTGCATATTTAAATATATTAAAACAACCCTAAATCTAGCATATATGACATAAGCAAGAAATAAAGTAATTAAAATACTAAGCATGCAAATAATAAATCTAGCATAATAATAAAGACGATAATAAAGACGGAAAAATAAACAGAAGACTTACCTAATGATGGCAAGGCTTTTGGATTGAATCTATGAAGATTCGAAGAGAGTAGGAAGAACTGCGGGCAAAACAAGTGTAGTCTCGTTTCTTCCGAGTGAATTGTGTGTTGAGAAAATATTTAGACTTAGAAAACTCGAGTTTAGTCTCAAGTTTTCTATGGAGGAAACCTCAAGTTTTGTCTTGAGTTTTCCGTAGAATAATTCTGTGTTTAAAGTGTGAGGCGGAGTGGGGTTTATATAGTGAAAGGAATTGGGGAGGAACGGTTACGAAAGTGATGTGGGAAAACTGAAAGGGTCGATCGGCCTTAAAAATAAGGTTCGATCGGCACAAAAAGGAAGAATCTGGCGGCAGTGGACAATGGTCGATCGGCCAAGTGTTTAATTTTATGAGCTTGGCCCAAATGGCCCTGCCTTGGCCCCAGCTGGCCCATCTGGCCGGCCCTCCTTTCATTGCCTTGGCCCCAAAGCTCGGCCACTTCAGCAAAGCATTGGCCTTTGTTTGTATCTAATAAATATTCGTTTCGTCTCCGCTATTTCCAAGTCCACTTTGGCCACTGAAATGACTTCTTTTGCACTTCGCTCTTTGGAATTTTATTTTTCATTTAATCCCAAGAATTTTTATATATCAAATTCGTCCAAAATTTCCATATTTCCCGTTTAGTCCCTGAATTTTCCATAAATTCCGATTTGGTCCAAAAGCTTCCAAATGCCATTTTAGTCCCAGATTTTCCCGAATTGCACTTCAGTCCCTTTTTTCGGACCGGGTACTAATAGTTGTATGTTCCAAAAACCACTGCACTGTCAAAGATGTCAACAATAAGTCAATTCTCACTGGAATCAGAAAAGGCAACCTCTACTGTCTAAACCTAGAAGTTGTTGAATCATCAGATGCCCATTGCCTACTCTCCTATAGTCAATCTGATATGTCATGGCTTTGGCACAAAAGATTGGCTCACCTTAACCTCAAAAGTATCTCCAAATTAGCCAACCTAAATCTAGTAAAAGGCCTACCCAAATACCCTTCAAAAAGGACAAGCTGTGCAAGACCTGTCAATGTGGAAAGCAAAAGAAAACCTCCTTCACTGCCAAAACCAGATTGGATACCTTAAAACCCCTTCAATTACTCCACATGGATCTTTTTGGACCAATCAGAACTAGATCTCTTGGTGGAAAGAGATACTCTCTAGTGGTAGTTGATGACTACACTTGATTTACTTGGATCATCCTTCTTGAATCCAAAAGAGAAACCTTGGAACAACTAGTCAAACTGTTCAACAAAATTCAAAACCAAAAAGGACTCTCCATTATCAAAATCAGGTCTGACCATGGGAAAGAATTTGAAAACACAGGTGTTGAAGAATATTGTGATCAAAAAGGGATTGAGCACAACTTTTCTGCTCCTAGAACACCACAGCAAAATGGAGTTGCTAAAAGAAAGAATAGAACAATTTGTGAAGCATTAAGAACTATGTTGTCAGAGAACAACCTCCCTAAATACTTTTGGGGAGAAGCAGTCACCACTGCTGTGTATGTCCAGAACAAGACCCTCATCAACAAATTCCACTCCAAGACTCCCTATGAGCTATGGAATGGTAGAACTCCAACCATTTCCTACTTCCATGGCTTTGGAAGTAGATGCTTCATACACAACAATGGGAAAAGCAACCTTGATAAGTTTGACTCCAAAAGTGATGAAGGAATCTTTCTTGGATACTCTAATACCAGCAAAGCCTACAGAGTTTACAACAAAAGAAGACTTGTTGTGGAAGAATCAATCCATGTTGACTTTCATGAAAACAATGATCAAAACCACACTGAACTTTGTGATTTTGATGAAGTTGTTGGTAATTCAAACAATCTACCAGAAGTGTCTCCTGTGCATGACCCCTCAAAACTCATCCATGAAGAAGATTCACCTTTCCTACCTTACATGGTGCCCAAAGACACTAATAAACAACCTGTTGGGTCTGACAGCCAAGAATCCCTTCCCAACAACAAAGGTGCATCTGACAGCTATGGTGCACCTGACAGCTTACCTTCATCCAGCCATCAAATTTCCCTTGAAAATAACCCCATCCAACCTTGCTACAACACAAATCCACCTACTACTCAACCTGAAACTATCACCCATACCATCCCTCCAAACAAAAACATCTTTATTGACCTTCCAATACATAAGATGGATATTCCTCCAAACATGCTTGTTTATGACTCTTTATTGAGTGCCTTCATCTCTCAAATTGAACCAAAGAAGATCAATGAAGCCCTTCAAGACCCTGATTGGATTGAAGCAATGGAAGAAGAATTGGAACAATTTGAAAGAAACAAAGTTTGGAAGCTTGTTCCCAAACCCAAAAACCAAACTGTCATTGGGACAAGATGGGTTTATAGAAACAAGATGAATGAAGAAGGTATGGTGGTATGAAATAAAGCCAAATTAGTGGCTCAAGGGTACTGACAAGAAGAAGGAATTGACTATGATGAAATATTTGCACCTGTTGCAAGACCGGAAGCTATAAGGCTATTCCTTCCCTATGCTTCATTCAAGAAGATGAAGGTGTTCCAAATGAATGTCAAAAGTGCCTTCCTAAATGAAATATTGAATGAAAATGTGTTTGTATCTCAACCCCCTGGCTTTGAGCATCCAAAATTTCCAGATCATGTATATAAGTTAGACAAAGACTTGTATGGGCTTAAGCAAGCTCCTAGGGCTTGGTATGATACCCTATCTAAATACCTCCTTGGCAAAGGATTTACCAAGGTCCATATTGATAACACTCTATTTATCAAGAAATATGGAGAAGACCATCTACTTATCCAAGTCTATGTTGATGACATCATCTTTTGTTCATCAAATGAAGACTTGTGCACTGAATTTGGAGAAATTATGAAGAATCAATTTGAGATGAGCATGATTGGTGAGCTCACATTCTTTCTAGGTCTTCAAGTCAAGCAAATGAAGGAAGGGATCTTCATTAATCAAGCCAAGTATACAAGGGACATGATCAAAAAGTTTGGCATGCAAACTGCCTCCCCAGCATTTATTTTTATGGCAGTGTGAAATTGATATTAATATTGTCAATCATTGGATAAAGAAGTTAGTTTGATGTTTAATGTTATGGACCACTGGGAGTATTTTTTTTATTTTTAAAAGGGAGGGGAGGAGCATAATCTTAAAGAGACAAGGAAATCAAAAATATAATCAGCTGCATGTAGAAAATGGACCTGTTTCCAGGGGAAGTGTTAGACGGCGGCGAAAGTGAAGGTGACGGCCGGGTTCATGTGGGCACCTAACTATGTAACTACATAGTCAAGTCTGGTTTTGACAAAGAAACATATCTAAAATATGTTTTATACGCAACAAACCTCAGACAGTCAAGATAAGACAAGTATGATAAATCAAGCTGACAGTAATGATCAAGCAAACATCAGAGAACCAATCCAATAAAACAAGTGTTATATCATTACAAAGAGATCATTACATATCACCAGACTCAAACCATGACCTCTACTCAATCTTGATCTAATAGCTAAGACTGACAGCTAAGAACTCAACAGTAGAGATTTATCTCTCTGACAACTAAGATCTTCAGTACTAAACAGCGATGTTCTATTCCATTGATGACAAAGATGTGCTATGCTTAAAACTCTCAACAACATTGCCATGTCATCCATTTGAAGATTTTCTGAGCTTGGGTTGCAAATTCCAGCCTGTTTATATCCAGTCAACAATGCACTAAATGCAAACACTATTCCAGCTACACCATTAACTGCCTTGTCTCCTCCAACGGGTCTTTCTCAGTCAATAAAAGGAAGACTCAACAACTGGTCTCTTGCCCCTCAACACACAACCTTTTGCAACCTTTCTCAAACCCTTGCATTCATGCAAACCTGTGAACCAACTTCAAAAAGAAACTGCAGACACTTGAGACTATACTTCAAGTATATAATCAAACTTGTAAATACTTAAGACTATGTTTTAAGTGTGTACTATGTAATTTGATTTGTGAGAAGCAAATCCCTAATTAACTGTACTAATTAGAAAGAGGAAGTTCAAGGAACTTGCCTAATCAATCTTTGTAAACTCTTAAAGTGACCTAGAGTATAGTGAATTGAGCTCACTTGTCAAGATTGACAGTGAGGTTGGACGTAGGAGGAGTGAACTATGAACCACCTTAAAATTCTTATGTTCTTTGGTATTATCACACACAAACACACACATAGTAACACACACTTACACTAATCACTTTGTCTTTACATTATTTCACTTTATTTATTCCGCAGCACATTATACTTTGTTAATTTAACCATTAAATATCTGAAAGCTAAGATTCAACCTTAGCTGCCAAAGCTTAACTGCTTGATCTTCTCTTAGTTGAACAAGTACACAGGGCCTTTCAATTGGTATCAGAGCTTGTCTTCACCTCCAAAAGTCTAACAACTTGTGAAGGATCCTCTTTCAACCCACCATGCCTCAACCAAGAAGAAATAATGAGAAAGACATTCCACCCATTGATGACTGTGGATCTTTTGAAATTTATGCATCAAAAATCAAAACCTATCTTGATGCAAACAATATTTGGAACTGGTATGCACTAGAAATGAGGTCACCTATCCAATCCAACCAGATTCAAATAATGGAGCCAGTAAAATGAAATCCCTAAAGAATTGGACTAAATATGAAAAGCAATTAATTAGTGCCAATCTTAAAGTCAAAAACATACTTAAAAGAGTGTGAATGACTCTCTAGCACAAGACATTGCTAAAGATCCAACTGCAAAATCAGCCTGGGAACTTATACATACCAAATTCACCAAACACACCAGTGTTATAACTCAAAATTTGTATAACTTGCTTAGGCAACTAGACAACTTTAAATTCTACCCTGGTGAAAAGGTTAGTGCTGCTAGACCAAGGTTTGAGGACCTTGTCAGATCCATTGCTGACCATGGAAAAATATTTGAAAACCAAGACCTATGCCTTAAAATATATTATAATCTTCAACAAGAATTGTTGGTGTAATGCCCTAGGCTTTAGTTATGTTTAACTGAAAACCTTTATGTATCATCTTTATCGTTTAGGTTTATTATTTGATTATTATATAGTTTGCATATTTATTGTAATAATCTCGGTCCCTAATTATTAAAAGAATAATTAGTATAATTGTCAATGGATAATCATATGATTATTATATGTATGGAGATGCACATTGAAATTATGGGTACTTGTTAGTGAACAAGTGACTGGACTTGACCCATATGAGATTTATGTCATGGTCAAATGTCATAATTAAATCTCATATGATCACTTCATTTAGTCCCTAGACCTGAGATTATCATGACCTTACATATGATGAAAGTCATGTTTGATTTTAGTCAAACGACATCTTAACACGATATTTATAAAGGCTATCTTTTGCATGATCGGATTCATGATGGGAAGGATGATAAGTCAAGATGGAATTTGTCCCTCGAAAGAGAGATGTTTTGCTTGGGCCCCTCGATGAGTGATAGTGATGAAAGCGTGTGGCCACAGCCCAATATGATTGGACTATCATTATACTCAAGATCGAGAAAGCATTGAACAAATACAAGTTGACGTGGACCATGACGTGTGTTCAATATAACATCGTGAGACAAAGGGAGAAATGGAAGTTTACCATAGGAAACGTGAACTCTTACGTTATATTATTTGGGTAGACATAATGGCTTGCTGGAGTCCGCTTAAGTCTTATGAGGATCGATATGATCGAGCTCATTGCCAACATAATATAATCATATTGGGTCACACACATCTAAAATGAATTGGTTAAACCAAAGTAAGAAATGATTGAGAGTTCCTGATATGGCTTGTTCTGTAGCGCGATACAACTGGCCATCTGGCATGTTCTGCCGTGCGACACAACTAGCCATAGAGGCGGTTTACACTTGTTTCCTAATTTGATTAGGGCACAAACTCTAATACTATAGTAGTTTTATATTTTCTGACTTTGTTCTTAAACTAAACTGACTTATTTATTGACAGAATTGGTAACAAGTCCAAATCATCAAAATGGTGTAATTAAGCTTAGAAAATGTTTATTCGTAAAATCTAAGGAGAAACGCGTTTCTCCTTACTGTATGGAGAAACGGGGTTTTTTAATATCCCGAAACCTTCAAAATGAATATCCAGAAACCTTCAAAATGAATATCCAGAAACTATTAAATGAATATCCAGAACTACCAAATTGAATATCCAGAAACATACAATTGACCATGTCCAGAAACTATAAAATGAGTATCCAGAAACCTTCAAATGTATATCCAGAAACCATCAAATAAATATTCAGAAATATTCAAAATGAGTATCCAGAAACATTCAAAATGAGTTTCTGGATATTCATTTTGAAGGTTTCTGGATATTCATTTTGAAGATTTCTGGATATTAAAAAACCCGTTTCTCCATACAGTAAGGAGAAACGCGTTTCTCGCCTTTTATTATGAGTCAGTTTGTTAGTAATGCGGTGGATTAATTAAGATTAGAATTGGTGACAAGTCCAAATCATCAAAATGGTTTAATTAAGCTTAGAAAATGTTTATTATGAGTCAGTTTGATAGTAATGCGGTGGATTAATTAAGATTAGAATTGGTAACAAGTCCAAATCATCAAAATGGTTTAAACTGACTTATTTATTGAAGTTTAAGGTTATGGGATTGGCTATGTCAAGTGATACTGTTAGATAGAGATATTAAGAAATTTTAAAAATTGTTATTATTAAATCATTTGGTGTGTTATCATTAACATTTTTTTTAGATTTCACTAGGATATGATTAAATTGTTAATAATATTTTCTGACATTGTTCTTAAACTAAACTAAACTAGACTGACTTATTTATTGGCATAATTGGTAACAAGTCCAAATCATCAACATGGTTTAATTAAGATTAGCAAATGGTTATTATTAGTCGGTTTGTTAGTAATGCGTTGGATTAATTTAGATTAGAAAATGGTTATTATGAGTCAGTTTGATAGTAATGCGTTGGATTAATTAAGATTAGAAATGGTAATTATGAGTCAGTTTGATAGTAATGCGTTGGATTAATTAAGGTCATATAGATAACATATGACCTTGGACAGCTATGCCCTCAACTCCATCTGCACATACATATATATATCAACTGGACAGCAACGATTCAACCATCCTGCAATGATCTAACCCAAAACCAATCATATACATTAATGTATCTATTTACATATGAAGTATGATGTATTACATATTGTTCAAACCATCTAACCATCCAGCTCAAGAACTTAGCTCTGACAGCTAAGGTTCTCTCACAACAAAGACTTCATCCCTAAACAGCTATGATCTTCAACATCAGCAGCAATGAAGAATTCCTGTGATGACCAAGATGTTCCTTGCCCTATCTCTCCATACAAATGTTGCCAGCTCATCTCCATAAAGATCACATGCTTGGTTGCAGATTCCAGCTATATTATTCTCCAGTCAACAAAGGCTCTAAATGCAACTCCAACATGCATTTGCTACCTTGTCTCCTTGTCTACTCCAACGGCTATTTCCTAGCCTATAAAAGGAACTCTCCAAGACTGAAGACCTCATCCCTTTACACACAACTCTTACAACCTTACCTTCAACCTTTCTCAACATGCAACCAACAATCAAACAACATTAAGACACTTGTAACTGATCTCAGGTGTATAAACTGATTTGTAAGAACCCCTTATGACTGACTTTAAGTGGGAATTGTAATTTGCTCAGTGTAGAGCATAATCCCTAATAGACTGTACTTATTAGGAAGAGGAAGTTCAAGGAACTTGCCTATTCAATCCTTTGTAAATCTTAACGGGAACTAGATTTAAGTGGATTGATCTCACTTGTCAAGGTTGACAGTGAGGGTGGACGTAGGAGGAGTTGCATTTAGAGCCTTTGTTGACTGGAGAATAATATAGCTGGAATCTGCAACCAAGCATGTGATCTTTATGGAGATGAGCTGGCAACATCTGTATGGAGAGATTGGGCAAGGCACATCTTGGTCATCACAGGAATTTTTCATTGCTGCTGATGTTGAAGATCATAGCTGTTTAGGGATGAAGTCTTTGCTGTGAGAGAACCTTAGCTGTCAGAGCTAACTTCTTGAGCTGGATGGTTAGATGGTTTGAACAATATGTAATACATCATACTTCATATGTAAATAGATACATTAATGTATATGATTGGTTTTGGGTTAGATCATTGCAGGATGGTTGAATCATTGCTGTCCAGTTGATATATATATGTATGTGCAGATGGAGTTGAGGGCATAGCTGTCCAAGGTCATATGTTATCTTTGCTGTCAGATAACATATGATATATTTCTTTATCAAAACCTTTTATAACTATGTGACTTACGTAGTTAGGTCCTAACAATTTCCCCCTTTTTGGCAATGTAATATATCTCATAAAGATATAACCTGCAACATACTCAAGAATTGAATATACCAATGAAGATGAGATCAATCTTCTTGATTCAATCAACTGAGCTTTAAAACAAAACAAATTATCCAAAATAAACATTGTTTTTAAAGCAGAAAATAAAGGTAGGGTTTAAAAAGGACTTATCCAAAAAAAGACATAAAATTTTCTTTAATCAGAAAATTCATCTCTTTCTCTTCTTGCTGCAAGGATCTCTTCTCTTTCTGCAAGCAGCACTCTCTTCATCTTGTCATCAACACCTCTATAATACATCTCATTGTTCCATTCCCAGCTCATCTCATCATCATATGTGAAGGATTGATCTTGCCTTCCTTTGAGAACAGCCTTGGAGAGAGGTTCTTCATCATCTCTTAGTCTCAGATTGCCCCATTTGGGAGTCTTCTTTGGTTTTGAGCTTTGACCTCTGATTCCTGCAAAGAGGTTAGAGAAGAAGGGGTTTGATTGAAGAGAGATGGGTTGTTGAGGTTGATGTAGAGGAGGATCTGTTGTGACAGTGAGAACAGTAGAGGTTGAGAACTGATGCTGTTTCATCATAGGAGAATCATCTTCATCATCACTTGACAGAATCACATTGGGAGCAGCACCAGAGGCTCTCTTTCCCAGGTAAGCAGCTTCTTCTTCAGATTTAACAGCCTTTCCTTTGGAGGTCTTCCTTTCAGACTTGGAAACATTTGAGACTTCCAAAATGTGTCTCATTTTGGTTATCATTGACCTTGTAAATCTCTGCATGTCTGTGATGGTCACATGGTATGGAGGCACAAATGTTGAAGGATTGAAGTTTGGAGGAAGATTGGATTGGAGAGATCTGGTGTTTAGGGGGATGAATGAAGGAGGAACAGAAGTAGTTGGAGGAAAGATAGCTGTCAGGCTAGGCTTTGCAATGACAGCCATGATTTTGGCTTTGTTGAGAATGATCCTCCAATACATCTCTTTAGCAAGATTTATGCAGAGGGAATAAACTAGGGATGAGGGCATGTAGATGCATTCATTGATGTTGCTTGACAATAATTGAGAGAACAGCATTTCCCAATCAATGATGGTTCCAATGTCCATGAAGTTTGGCAATCTGGGGGCATTGTGAAAGAAGGAGTTTGGGAGAGCTATCCTATATCTTTTCCATTCCTCATGGGCAAACATAATGAGACCACACCTGTTTCTTGCATGGATCATGATGGAATTTTTGCTCAACAGCCAAGGATTAGGGATTAAGTTAGGATTGGCAATCTCAGGAAAATGAGTAATCTCTTTCAATCTTTGGTGGACAGCCATGATGGAGGGTAGGGAAAAATCAATGTCACAATCTAGAATCCAAGGTTCACAAGTTGGAAGGATGTCAAACTCAGGGGTAGGTGAATCTTGTGTTATGGGTTCAGGTTGGGTTTCAGAATCTTGGGTATCAAGGGAAGGTTCTTGAGTTTGATCAGGTTCATCAGGTTTGGATTGAGGTTCAGGTTCAGAATGAGGTTCAGGTTCAGGTATGCTAGCTTTCTTAGCCAGATCTCTGGTTTTGATTAATTCCATGGCTTTTTGAACATCTTCCTCTGTTAGCAGTGATCTTAAATAATACAGAACAACAGGGACATGCTTAGGATCTTCTAAGGTCAGTCCTTCAGAGGCTTTGAAGACATTTTCAGGAATGTGGGAAGGATCTGAGGGGCTTGAAATGGGTGAAGCATGACTAGACAATGGCATAGCTGTCAGAATGGGGAAGGAGGACTGTTGTTCCCCCTTAACTGATGCTCATCCTTTTCAGAGCTAGGGCTATTCCCCCTATCTTTTTCAACACTAGGCTCATTTGGACTAATATTTAAGGGATTTAGGTTGAGGATTCCCTGAGCCACAGAGTCATGTGGTGAACTAGATTGATCTTTGGATGAGGAGGATAGAGTGTGGTTGGCTTCAACTTTTTGGATGGGGGAGCATCTTTATCAGACTTTCTCTTCCTAGAGAATGTATTGAGAGCAAGAGAAGGGGTGGAGATTACCTTAGATGGGATCTCAGCACTGGAGGCAACCTTAGCTGTCAGAGGGGAGGCTTCTATAGCTGTCCCAGATGACTGTCCAACCTTGGTTGTTCTAGCTTCCATTAATGATTCAGCAATAGCTCTTCTCACATTTTCATCACTCTCAGTGTCACTGCATTCTTCCTCTTCACCAGCATACTCATCAATGGCTTTGAAGACAGGATCTGATTGGGTATCTTCACTTTCAGCTTGTTCCTCAGCAACCATCTTCCCTTTGTTAGTCCCTTGAGCACTTTCTTGCTCAACAACTTCCACTATCTCTTCTTGAACTTCCTTTCTTTTGCTAAGCTTCTTTCCTTTTCCAGTTCGCTTCATCTTAGCTAGGCTTTTTCTCCTTTTGATCTTGCTAGGAGAGGTCTCTTGAGCTCTTTCCCTTATTATGACACCCTTTTCATGCTTTCTCTTGGATCTCTAATCATTGACCATATTCACCAATGACTTCCATGTCTTCATATCTTTCTCAGATTTTGCTTTCAGTCTCTTTGAGGCTTCATCCAAGTTCTCAGAGCTCTCCCCAAGCTCTAACATTTTCTTACCCTTGAGTTTGAATGTACTTAAGCTGAAGCTCCTGGTAGGCATCAGGGATGTAGACTCAAGCCACTCATCTTTAAGAGGAGGATTCAATCTTGAAATGATATGATGAAGGATTCCACTCATGAATCTGAAATTGTTCATTCTGGGATTTTGCTTTTTGAATTTCCAAGGGGAAGGGGATATGGCAAGTTGGAAGTTGTGAAGCAATGCTACACTCCAGTTAATCTCCTTAGTTATCAAACTGAGGGCTTGTTTCCATTCATTTGGACTGATTTGGTCAAAGGAGGATTGCTTTCCATCAAACCCTTTGATGACAACATCCATTAGGGTTGATTTGAATAGGTCAAGGTCTTTCTTCATGATTGGTTTGTCCTGAACCAGTTGATAATTGCAGCTAGGTTTATCAAAGAATCTCTTGTAGAAAGGTTCCAAGTTGTTGTCTTTTCTATTCCAGAGGTTGCAGAGGCCTTTATTCTTGATTGGGATATTGTAAACTTTGGACACAAGCTTTGGAGTCACATTGATTTCACTCCCTTCAATGTTGATTCTTATTGCTCCAGATTGCTGTCTTTCTCCTTTCATGAATATCTCTCTGCATAGTTTCTCATAAATGGGAGGTTGAGCTTCCATCATTTTGCAGAGATGATTGGATTCCAAGAGTTCCTTGATTAGAGCTCCAACCTCATGCTCATAAAATTCAGGTTTAATGAAGTAACCATGGGCTTGAGGGTAAGACATGGTTGAATGAAACAGGGTTTTTAGGGTTTTGAAGAACAGAGGGAATCAGAGAGAGGATTTAGGAGGAAGAATATAGTTTGAAGGAAGAGAGGTTATTTTCGCAAGGTTAAATGGTAATTGATGTGGGGATTGGTGGAGTTCAACGGCTAATACGTGGGTTACTGCAACGGTTAAAATTTGCATTTAAGTGAGAGACTGTTCATGAACAGTGTTATTTGTCTCCACTCATTACTTGTACAATAACTTCCCATAAAACATGGGAGTTATTTCCGTACACAAAGGCGAAATTTCAGAGGGAATAAACAGAGACATTAATAGATATGTGTTAGTGGCAAGTTCCAAAACTTCCTCGATTTGGCAAGAACTAAATTCATAGCTGTCAGACTTAATGACCAGCCAAGCCTATTTTGAATAATCATTGCCACTAATTTGACTGAAACTAAATTTGTCCATAAAAGGAAATGGTTTAGATGAAGAAATTTACCAAAATCATTTCATTCATAGCAAATGGGAAGACTTGTTTCAAAGTTCAGTCCTAGCAAAATGGCTAAGACAGCAAAGAGACATGTTTTTCAAAGTCCAAGGGTAGATGAAACAAGAGAGGCAAGGTTTGAGAGAGAGTTTCTGTCATATACGCTCCAAACTGATACTGGTTTGGAACATGAGGTGGATCAAATGCTCAATGATGATCCACATAAGGAAGAGGAGTTGAGAGAGAGAGAGATAAGAAGGAAATTTTGGGAGGAGGAGAGACTAGCACTTTTGGAAGGAGAGAAAAATAGGTTGAGGGAGATAGCTACGAACAAGGGTAAAGCTAAGATGGTTGAGGAGGGGCATAATGATCTGACAGCTAAGGTTAAGCTGTCGAGAAAGGAGAGGGAAGGAGAATCAAGTAAGCAAGTTAAGGAGGGTGTAGAGAGGGTTTATACCTTGGGTGAGCTAGTGAATCTTGATAGTAATGAAAGGATTAAGGTTGACACACAAATTGTTCAACCTGATTTCATAGCTGTCACCAGGGATTCCCTAACTCTTAGCCAAACAGTTCTTGAGGGAACTGGAGATAACTTTGCAGGAGTGCAAAGTTCTCCTTCCAAGGTTTATATGAAGTTGTTTTCTCAATTTCTCAAGTGTTTGAGTCCAGCTGTTCTGAATGGTGATGAAGATGAAGGTCCTCAGTCTGATCAAGCTATCATTGCACAGGCAAGTACAAATTCTTCAGGTACCTTCAGCTTTCTCTCACCACTCAGTGAGTATCCTCCTTATAATGCAGTTGAAGAATGGTGGCCAAGGAGGGTGTGTCCTTCTTTGCAGTTTTCATCCACAGCCATTGATCCTTTTATGGAGAGGCACCCTGTATGGCTAGAGAGATATGGAGACATTAAAGAGAATGCATATCAAGCTCCAGACATTATCTATAGTGATAAAGGATATGGGAATGATTACTTCCAAGATCAGCTATGGGATAAACAGGATTGACAGTCCTTAGCTGTCAAAGCATTTCAGAAGGGCTTGCTGTGATGAGAAGGAGGGTAGTGAAGCTTTTGGTAATATGGATTTATGTTTGTTTTTATGATCTTTGTGTTTGAAGTTTGATTGTAAGGTAGGAATGAATTTTGGTTTTGATGTTTAAGAGGCTTTTGGTTTGGTGGAAAGGGTTAGCTGTCAGATACCATGTTGTTGACAGCAGCCATAAGATATGGTTTTATCTTTAATGAATAAGAGTCTTTATTTTGGTAGGTTGATCATGCCTAGCATTGCTCTTAACATCTCAAATCTTTTCTCATCCATAGCCTTTGTTAGAATATCAGAGACATTATCCTCAGTACAAACTTTAGCAAGGTTGATATTCCCTTTTTCAACATGATCTCTGATGAAGTGATGTCTGACCTCAATATGCTTTGTTTTTGAGTGTTGGACAGGATTTTCTGTCATGGCAATAGTACTTGAGTTGTCACAAAAGATGGGAATGTTAGACAATTCAATTCCAAAGTCTTGTAGTTGACTTTTGAGGTAAAGTATTTGTGAACAACACAAGCCAGCAGCAATATACTCAGCCTCAGCTGTTGAGGTGACTACTGAGGTTTGCTTTTTGCTTGACCATGAAATAATTCTAGATCCAATAAATTGGCATCCTTGGGGTTTGCTTGAAATCTAGCACAGAGACAGACACTGAACATAATGTCAGGTCTTGAAGCTGTCACATAAAGAAGAGATCCAATGTAACTTCTGTAAAGTGTTGGATTTACTCTTTAACCATCTGGATCAGCATGAAGTTTGGTTGAGGTTGACAAGGGAGTTTTGGCAGGGGAAGCAGTTTGCATGTCAAACTTCTTGATCATATCCCTTGTGTATTTAGCTTGGTTAATGAATATTCCTTCCTTCATTTGCTTGACTTGAAGCCCTAAGAAGAAAGTGAGCTCACCAATCATGCTCATTTCAAACTGATTCTTCATAATATCCCCAAATTCAGTGCACAAGTCCTCATTTGATGAGCCAAAGATGATGTCATCAACATAGACTTGTATGAGCAACTGATCATCTCCATATTTCTTGATAAACAAAGTGTTATCAATATGGCCCTTGGTAAATCCTTTGCCAAGGAGATATTTAGATAGGGTATCATACCAAGCTCTTGGTGCTTGCTTAAGCCCATATAATGCTTTGTCCAATTTGTATACATGATCAGGAAACTTGGGATGCTCAAATCCAGGGGGTTGAGATACAAACACCTTTTCATTTAGGACTCCATTCAGAAATGCACTCTTGACATCCATCTGAAATACTTTCATCTTCTTGAATGAAGCATAGGCAAGGAATAGCCTTATAGCTTCAAGTCTTGCAACTGGTGCAAAAGTCTCATCATAGTCAATACCTTCTTTTGTCTGTATCCTTGAGCAACCAGTCTAGCTTTGTTTCTTACTACAACTCCTTCTTCATTCATCTTATTCCTAAAAACCCATCTTGTTCCAATGACAGTTTGGTTCTTTGGCTTAGGAACAAGCTTCCAAACTTTATTTCTTTCAAATTGCTCCAATTCTTCCTCCATTGCTTCTATCTAGTCTGGATCTTGAAGGGCTTCATTTATCTTTTTGGGTTCAATTTGAGAGATGAAGGCACTCATTAGAGAGTCAAGAACAGGCATGTCAGGTGGAATGTCCATTTTGTGTATAGGTAGGTCAATATAGATGATTTTGTTTGGAGGAATGATGTGGGTAATGGTTTCAGGTTGAGGAATTGAATGAGAGGTGTTGTTATCAGGTTGGATAGAATCTTCTTCAAGGGAATTTTGATGACTGGATGAAGGTAGGTTATGAGGTGCACCTTCATTTATCAGGCTTCACCTTTGCTGTTGAGAAGGGATTCTTGGCTGTCAAACAAAGTAGGTTGTTTATTAGTGTCTTTGGGCACTATATAGGGAAGGGAAGGTGAATCTTATTCAGGAATGAGACATGAGGGATCATGCACAGGAGACACTTCAGGTAGGTTATCTGAATTTCCCACAGCTTCATCAAAATCACATAGCTCAGTGTGACTTTGGTCATTATTTTCATCAAAGTCTACATGAATTGATTCCTCTACAACAAGTCTTCTTTTGTTGTAAACCCTATAGGCTTTGCTAGTGTTGGAGTATCCAAGGAAAATTCCTTCATCACTTTTTGAATCAAATTTGTCAAGATTGTTTTTCCCATTGTTGTGTATGAAGCATCTACTTCCAAAGCCATGTAAGTATGAAATGGTTGGTGTTCTTCCATTCCAAAGTTCATAGGGAGTCTTGGAGTGGAACTTGTTGATAAGAGTCTTGTTCTGAACATAGACAGCAGTGGTGACTGCTTCACCCCAAAAATACTTAGGAAGGTTGTGCTCTGACAGCATAGACCTTGCTGCCTCACAAATTGTTCTATTCTTTCTTTCAGCCACCCCATTTTGTTGAGGAGTTCTAGGAGCAGAGAAATTGTGCTCAATCCCTTTTTGATCACAGTATTCTTCAACACCAGTATTCTCAAATTCCTTACCATGATATATCTGATTTTGATGATGGATAAACCCTTTTGGTTTTGAATTTTATTGAACAGTTTGACAAGTTGTTCTAATGTATCTCTTTTAGATTCAAGAAGGATGATCCAAGTAAATCTGGTGTAGTCATCAACTACAACAAGAGAGTATCTCTTTCCACCAAGAGATCTAGTTCTGATTGGTCCAAAAAGGTCCATGTGGAGAAGTTGAAGTGGTTTTGTGGTATCTAATCTGGTTTTGGCAGTGAAGGAGGTTTTCTTTTGTTTTCCACATTGACAAGCTTTGCACAACTTATCCTTTTTGAAGGGTATGTTGGGTAGGCCTTTTACTAGGTTTGAGTTGGATAGTTTTGAAATACTTTTCAGGTTTAAGTGAGTCAATCTTTTGTGCCATAGCCAAGACATGTCAGATTGACCGAAGGAGAGTAGGCAATGGGCATCTGAGGAATCCACAATTTCTAGGTTTAGACAGTAGAGGTTGCCTTTTCTTATTCCAGTGAGGATTGATTTGTTGTTGACATCCTTGACAGTGCAGTGGTTTTTGGAACAAACAACATGATATCCCTTATCACAAATCTGACTAAGGCTAATCAAATTGTGCTTGAGACCCTCTACATAAGATACATTAGTAAAAATAATATCTTTAGTAACAAGGTTTCCTGATCCTTTGATTTTGGCTTGAGAATTGTCACCAAAGTTACATTTGGACCATTTTTAGGGATATATTGTTGTAGCCACTCCTTGTTGTAAGTCATGTGCCTGCTGCATCCACTGTCCAAGTACCATATTCCTTTCCTAGGTTCCTACAAAAACAGAAAAAATACATTTATGGTACCCTTTATTCTTTTGGGTCCAAAGGATTAGAATTTCTTTGGTACCCTAGCTTTGTTCATTGCTCTCTTTCCAAAGTACTAGTTTAGGGCATTATAATATCCCATGATTTGCAGCATATAGGGAGTAGGAGCAATAGATTGGGATTGGTTAAAAAATTGGTTGGGAGAAAAGAAATGGTTTTGGTTATGAAACTGAGAATGGTTTGGGGAATTGTTTGAATGAGATGATCTAGGAGAGGTATTATGTTGGGCATGGTTTCTTCCATTAGAGAATTGCCAGTTAGGTCTTTGAGGTTTGGCATATCAGTGATGATCATAGAATCTTTGCTGTCTTGGAGACCTCTGCTGTCCACCATATCTTGGCTGTCTAGGAGACCTCTGCTGTCCACCATGTCTTGGTTGTCTAGGAGACCTCTGCTGTCCTTCATGTCTTGGTTGGTTCTCCTTCACTTGCTCCTTGATTCCTTTCTTTTGCCAAATGTATTTACCTTTGCTTGCTTGTTTTCCTTTTCCTTTTGACTGTCTTAAAATGGCTATATGAGTTTTATCAGTGTGAGTGGGGCTATCTGGAGTTGATACATCAGTGATGCTGGAGCTAGCTTCATCCATTTTTCCCTTTTTCTTGAGATCTTCCTTTGTTTGGATAGGATAAACATTTTCTTGGGCTTTGACATAGTTCATGCTTTCAAGAACCATCTTGTCAATGGCCCTTTCATCAGTAATAGGGGTATATGTGTACATAGTAGGATTGTTAGCTCCAATTCCTGATTTGTCACCTGGGTGTCTTTGGTTGTAGCTAAAGTGGGTCAAGGCTTCTCCAGAGCTGTTCCAGGTTTCAAACTTCTTTATGAAGGATTCATTTTCCTTTTCAAGATTGATGTTGGTTTCCAGAAGATTAGAATTCACAGCTGTCAGCTCTTCATTGGCTTTTTCAAGCATAAGATTTTGAACTTTCAGTCCTTGGTTGGCTCTTTCAAGGCTTTCAATGGTTTTACTTTGGGATAGATTATCAATGAGCAATGAAGCAAAGCCAGTTTGGTGTCTTTTTATTTGAATTAAAAGAGTACTAATTAATTTCTTAAATTCTTCATTATTTAAAGTGTTAAATTGAGGTACCTGTTTTTGTTCTTCAGCAACAGCTAAGGCTTCAAGATCTTCTTCATTGTCTGAGTCTTCATCATCTCCAGCCATCAAGCATATCATTGCTTCTTCTCCTTCACTTTCAGAGTCACTGTAGTCACATTCCTCATCACTAAACTTAGATGAGTCAGCAATCAATACTTGCTCTTTGTTCTTTTCGTTCTTCTTCTTTGTGCAGTTGTAGCAGTTACACCTTGAACTGTGAATGATCTCCTTGGAGTATGAGAACTTCTTAGGCATACGATTTTCCCTAGGTTTCCTTGGTTCAGGGCAATCAGATGAGTAATGTCCAAGCTTCTTACAGTTGAAGCATTCAACTTTCTTTTTTTGGTTTTCTTGATCAGAGGTGGATGGGCTATAGCTTCTCTCAAAGGACTTCTTATGTGCTCTCAAGGTATTTCTGACAGCCATGGATATGAGACTAGGTAGATCTCCTTGAGAAAGGTTGTTTGAGGGAAGGTTTACTTTTTGGAGGGAAAGAAGAACCATGGAATCAATGTCTTGTTGGGTGATTGGTTTTTGAGTGGTTTCTTGGGCAGTTAAGGCAAGGGTTTGTGAAATGGAAGGAACTGGTTGGAGTTTTATCATTCCTTCTAGTTCATAAGCTTCAAGCTTACCAAAGTATTGTTCAACAGTCATGGTGCTCCATTCTGAGCCTTCTCTTAATTGTAGAGCTACCTTCTCATATTCTTGAGGAAGGTTGGAGTATATTTTGAGACATAGATCTTGGTTCTCAAAGGTTTTACCATGATCAGCAATGGATCTTACTAAGTCTTCAAACCTTGGTTTTGCAGCACTTACTTTCTCACCAGGGTAGAACTTGAAGTTGTCAAGTTGTCTAAGAAGGTTGTATAGGTTTTGTGTTCTAACACTGGTGTGTTTTTGGATCTTGGTATGGATGAGTTCCCAAGCAGCCTTTGCAGTTGGTTCCTTGGCAATTTCTTGAGCAAGTGAGTCATTAACACTCTTTTGGAGTATGTTCTTGACTTTAAGGTTGGCACTGACTAGCTGTCTTTCTGAATCTGTCCAGAATTCTGGAGATTTTACTTTGCTAGGTCCACCATTTGTATCAACAGATACAGGGTATGTGACTTCATTTTCAAGGGCATACCAATTCCAGATACTATTGGCATCAAGGTAAGTTTTAATTTTTGATGCATATATTTCAAATGATCCACAGTCATCAATATGGGGAATGTCTTTCTCATTATTTCTCCTTGGTTGAGGCATGGTGGGTTGGTAGTTGATCCTTCACAAGTTGTTAGACTTTTGTGTGTGAAGACAAGCTCTGATACCAATTGAAAGGTCCTGTTTACTTAGATCAAATCAAAGGTTAGGCAGTTAAGGTTTGACAGCTGAGGTGAAATCATAGCTGTCAGAGGTTAATTGGTTTTAATGTTTAGAGTTAAATGTGCAGCGGAATAATAAGTGTTGAAATAATGTAAAGACAAGTGAATAGTGTTTGTGTGTGAGATGTGTGTGTGTGTTGTGTGATAATACCAATTGAACACAAGGAATTTTAAGGTGGTTCAGAGTTCACTCCTCCTACGTCCACCCTCACTGTCAACCTTGACAAGTGAGATCAATCCACTTAAATCTAGTTCCCGTTAAGATTTACAAAGGATTGAATAGGCAAGTTCCTTGAACTTCCTCTTCCTAATAAGTACAGTCTATTAGGGATTATGCTCTACACTGAGCAAATTACAATTCCCACTTAAAGTCAGTCTTAAGGGGTTCTTACAAATCAGTTTATACACCTGAGATCAGTTACAAGTGTCTTAATGTTGTTTGATTGTTGGTTGCAGGTTGAGAAAGGTTGAAGGTAAGGTTGTAAGAGTTGTGTGTAAAGGGGTGAGGTCTTCAGTCTTGGAGAGTTCCTTTTATAGGCTAGGAAATAGCCGTTGGAGGAGACAAGGAGACAAGGTAGTAAATGCATGTTGGAGTTGCATTTAGAGCCTTTGTTGACTGGAGAATAATATAGCTGGAATCTGCAACCAAGCATGTGATCTTTATGGAGATGAGCTGGCAACATCTGTATGGAGAGATTGGGCAAGGCACATCTTGGTCATCACAGGAATTCTTCATTGCTGCTGATGTTGAAGATCATAGCTGTTTAGGGATGAAGTCTTTGCTGTGAGAGAACCTTAGCTGTCAGAGCTAAGTTCTTGAGCTGGATGGTTAGATGGTTTGAACAATATGTAATACATCATACTTCATATGTAAATAGATACATTAATGTATATGATTGGTTTTGGGTAGATCATTGCAGGATGGTTGAATCATTGCTGTCCAGTTGATATATTTATGTATGTGCAGATGGAGTTGAGGGCATAGCTGTCCAAGGTCATATGTTATCTTTGCTGTCAGATAACATATGATATATTTCTTTGTCAAAACCTTTTATAACTATGTGGCTTACATAGTTAGGTCCTAACAGATATTAATATTATCAATCATTGGATAAAGTAGTTAGTTTGAAGTTTAATGTTATGGACCACTGGGAGTATTTTTTTATTTTTAAAGGGAGGGGAGGAGCATAATCTTAAAGAAGAAAAGGAAAACAAAAATATAATCAGCTGCAAGTAGAAAATGGACCTGTTTCCAGGGAAGTGTCGGACGGCGGCGAAAGCGAAGGTGATGGCCGGGTTCATGTGGGCACCGGAGATATGTCCAACAGCATAGATCATAACTGTAATAACCCTAAAAATTTATACCATTTATTTATTAAATATTATTCCTTTAATTAATTATGTTAGTTAATTAATTAATTATTTGTGTTATTTCTTTTCCTAAATGGAGGAGGAATATGTGGGCCTAGGCTATTAGAATTAGGTTACCTAAAATTGGGTTTCCTCCTTTGACTTGGACTTGGACTTGGACTTGGACTTGGACTTGGATTAAGTTGGGTTGGGTTTAGGAAATCACAATGTAATTTTTTTTACATCATAAATCTTTGAGACTTTTGAGCTCTTAACTGATGGAACATCTCCATCTTTTCAATGGCAACAAGAGAAGGGAAGAGGCGCATAGAATAAGAATTAGAGAGGGTCACGGCTGGGAGGAGTAAACGGCAAAGCAGAAATTGAGAAATAGAGAGGGAGCCGCAAGGAGGGATAGAACCAGAGAGAGAGAGAGAGTGTGTGTTTAGAGCGAGCGAGAGAGAGAGATGCAGAGGGAAGGAGAGGACAGAAGGGAAGAAGGTGACGGCAAGAAGGAGAAGAAGGAAACCAAGGAGGAGAAGAAACATCATTGTTGTGGTTGAAGATTGAAGCAAAGGTAAAAACCAATTTCAATAGTTGTTTGTCTTAAACCTAATCTACAAAATATCCTTAGAAGCTTGTATTGATTAAGGTTTATCATGATGATGAAAAGGAGATTGAATCTAAGTCTATCATGTTTAGAAAGAGCATCAATTGAAATCCGTTATTGGTTTGATTTTGATATTGGAATCCTAGAAAACCCTAAAGATCTTGGATGATTTTGATTAGGGTTTAGCATGAGGAATTAAATGGTTCTGAACCTAAAAGATGCATGCTAAGTGTTAGGACCTAACTATGTAACTACATAGTCAAGTCTGATTTTGACAAAGAAACATATCTAAAATATGTTTTATATACAACAAACCTCAGACAGCCAAAATATGACATGTATGATAAATCAGGCTGACGGTAATGATCAAGAAAACATCAGAGAACTGTAAGTGCTCCAATTTGAATTGTTAGTATTTCCGTTAGAAAACTAACGAAAGCCTTCACATTCTTAACCTAAACCTTAACTTTTCTAACAAAATCTAACTTTTCTAACAAAGCAAGGGCAAGTTGGGGATTGCTATTTGGAGTTAAGCAATGTAAAGAATCTTACAAAAGGTAAAATTCCGAAACCAGTAAGCTGTAAATAACAGCTGGTTGAGTATTTGAAAAATATATTTCCTTTGTCCAAAGCCTGCAGCAGCATTTAATGAACAGTGCACGCTGACAGGAAGATCCGCACGGATGGAATTGATTTTTCCAGTGGCCTATAAATAGAGCCCCTCACTCACATTTTTAAAAAGAACAACTCACTCACACAGCACCTTAGCGAAAATATTGTAGAAAACAGTGGGAATTTCCTTGAATTGCCACCTTTTTCTTAATCATTTTCCCAAACCTCACTCACTAAGCACTCTCAAATTCAAGTCTCAAACACAAACACAAGGAAGATAGGATACCATCATTGGTAAACTCTCCTTCTCCTTAACTTAAACCTCTCTCATCCATGCATGCATCTCATATCTTAAAGATGTAACTTGTTCATCCACTTGTTGCCCATCTCTTGCCCAAGATCCAAGAGAATCTCCATGGAAGTTCATCTCCATGGATGATTCTCTACAAGGATCTACATTCTCCTAGTTTGTTTTTACTTCCTTGAAAGCATTTTCTTAACCAAAAATCAATTTTCATACATAAAATCTTTATTTCAAGTTAAATCTCCCCTTCCCAAGTAAATGAAGTGCTTCAAGTCCTAATGTACCCTAAGGATGGCTTGATATAGTAGATCACCACTAAACATGTCTAGTGATCACTAATCAAAGCCTAAGGAAATGGGGACAAGCATGGATGCAAAACCCCTTAAAATCACATATTCCTTCTTGAGAATGTTGCTGTCCATTAGCCTTTCTCTAAGACCTCTGTCCATTTTCTAATTTTTTGGACACAGTAAAACTTGGAATTTGGTGTTGACTACAAAATACTTTTTGTAGCCAACATCCATAGAATTCCATAAATATATTTACTTTTTTATTTGCCTGAGTATAACTCCCTTTTTCAAATTATTTTCCAAAAGTCAATTCAGCAGTCTCTGGAAATCCAGATTTCACATCTGTGATTTCCATAAGGTTTTGGTCCATCAAATCATCTCCAATCATAAAAATATTTTGTAGTCACTTTATTTAAGATATTTTGAACAACTTTCATTCTCTGAGTTTCCCCAGATTCTGAATTTTTAAAACTATTAAATCTATTTTAAAATCAAGTGTCCACTGTCTTTTTCATTCTGGCAGAATTTATTTTCAACTTCAAGGAGTCTTTTGAGTACCAAAACTCAACCCTAAAATCATACCAAAAATCATGGGACTTGTTTAATGTCTTACAAAGAGTTCTCAATTTTTAGTTTTCTCAGTTTGCATTTATTTTAACCAAAGAAACACAGACACACACACACACACACTTACAAATAGTTTCAAATTAGGAAGACTCGTTTTACGAGGCATTCCGGGTGAACCCTAACGTTCTTCCCGGAGTGTAACGTGACCTCCGAACCCTAATATCTAATCACGGGCATTTTCCAAAGTTTTGGCCCTTAAAAAAAATGGAGTGGCGACTCCCGTTTTTTAATGATTTTCAAAAGAAAAATCGCGGCGGGCACATTCATCACAGTGGCGACTCCGCAGGGGAAATAAAAATAGGCTTTATCTTTTTTCAAAAAAAAAATAATAAAAAAATGGTATTTGGTATATAGGTGGAAACCATTAAATTTCATACCAAAAATCATGGGACTTGTTTAATGTCTTACAAAGAGTTCTCAATTTTTAGTTTTCTCAGTTTGCATTTATTTTAACCAAAGAAACACACACACACACACGCACACACATACAAATGGTTTCAAATTAGGAAGACTCGTTTTACGAGGCATTCCGGGTGAACCCTAACGTTCTTCCCGGAGTGTAACGTGACCTCCGAACCCTAATCTCTAATCTCGGGCATTTTTCAAAGTTTTGGCCCTTAAAATAAAAATGGCGTGGCGACTCCCGTTTTTTAATGATTTTCAAAAGAAAAATCGCGGCGGGCACATTCATCACAGTGGCGACTCCGCTAGGGAAATAAAAATAGGCTTTATCTTTTTTCAAAAAAAAATAATAAAAAAATGGTATTTGGTATATAGGTGGAAACCATTAAATTTCCTGTACCGCTCCCTAACCCGAGGCTGGGGATAAATTATGGTCTAACAAAGCCACGTACCGGTATCATTGTTTTTTTTTTTTTAAAAAAAAGAAAAAAGAAAAGCTTTTGTTGGTCAAACTTCCGTCCCGACATTTAAAACCATTTGTATTGTGTGTGTGTGTGTTGGTTTTGCACATTTCGTGTTGTTTTGACCGTCCCGGAAAAGTCAAAATTTTGACTGTTGGACCCGTTTCCTTAATTGTCTGAATTTTGTGCCTATGTGCTTATGTGTTTATTTGCTTTCAAAAAAAAAAAATTTCAAAAAAAGATTTCAAAATCAAAAATTAAAAAAAAAATTTCAAAAAAAAAAAAAGATTTTCAAAAAAAAAATCAATCATTTTTTTGCATGCATCATCCTCTTTAAGACACATATGAAAATTTCTATTTTACTCAGAAAAAGAAGATAGACTGCTTGCACACTACGCTCACTTGGCCTTACACTGCACACTACGTCCTTAACCCTGGGAAATCCCAGTAGCAGCCTGTTTGGCCTTATTACGCCTCTCGGTGCGAACACGGGACTACCCAAACATCCCTTGAAGCCTCGTGTCGACCATGCACTTGTCCGTGACACACTTTGTCCGAGACCCGGTTGGTTTTTAGTTTGGTCCGTGTCATGCCCGGTCTGTGCATACACCTTTCCTGTCAAGCCTTAGTCGGCATACCAAGTCAATATCTTTCGGGGACCTAATCAGTCGAAGTCATGCCGGTTTTCTGCCGCAAACTATGACCAGATATTGACTGGCGCCTTGACTTTAACTTTGACTGGCACAACTTATGCACCGACTCCTGGCATGACACTGAGTCATCAAGGATTAATGATTATTCCATGTCTAATTACGGCCTAACTAACGACGGGTCAAGATCAATTATGGACTTTTATCAGTCCGAGCCATGCCGACTTTTCGTCGAGCCCTCCGGACACGATCTTGACCTTTGACGTCAGCTTTGTCCGTAATTTACATCAAATGCTCGTTAAAACTAGATTACCCGCCAGACTTCAGGATCGTTTTTCTTTTTGGTCGGTGGGACCTACTTGCCCTAAGGAACCCTTGTTCGAGGTTACAGGTTGAGGGTCCGCAGGCGTAGTGATGGGGCCCACTGATCCAGGAATCAGAATAGTTTGCGAAAAAGAAGAGCAATCTTTTCCAACCGATTAGGTTAATAAAATACGTTTTAAGTAAACAAGAATAAATAACTGCATGTTACATGAGCCCTAAGCCCAAACACCTACCCTCCTTCACTCCCAAATATCTGAACCCTCGTGTCTTTCCCCGCAGCTCCTCACAAAGCTTGGTTTCGGGCGCCGGGTCACCGTTTGATTAGTTGGGAAGAGTCAACCGCATCGTCAGCTTCACCATTTGTTCCAACTCCGGGTTTGTAATGTACGCATCGGCCGGTAACGATGGGGACAACATCACTCCGCCTCCGGGACCCCTCAAAGCGAGCAGTGGTGGAATCATTTAGCGAACGAGATGAGATTGCGACACGGGAAGCAGTATTAATAGCCTTATGGAAGCCATCCGGAGCCATGGTTTGGCCGCCAGTCTCAATCCCGATGGCACCTTCACAGTGGAAGAAGAAGAGGACCCCAATCCCACTCTTAGTCGCCCTGACTACTCTAGGATGCCGCCACCAACCTCCTATGGTACTACCACCAGAACCCATGCTCCTCGATCTTTGGGTCTGCCAGCTCCCCAACTACATACCACTGGATCCATGCAGCCTGACGGGGCGAACCAGTTCGCAGTTCCTCAGTGGGGACAAAATCAGTACGAAATGTCTTCTCATGGTTGGGGGTACCTCGGAATGCCACAGCAAATTGGGATCCCGCCTCAGTTTGAGGACGATCAAGCCGGACCTTCACAACAGCAGTTCAGAGTGCCTCAGCAACAGTTTGGGATGCCACCACAGTTCGGTTCAGGGCAACAGTCAGGAGCCCCTCCTTAGAATGATGCCAGTTCAGCTGCTCCTAACACAGCTTCTACAAACCCATTTCTCACTCAGGTTTCGATGGGTTACCAAGCCTCCATCCCAGTTTCATCAGGACCGCAGTATCCCCCTGGTTATACACCCTCGCCATAGCCAGCCATGCTATTCAACAACCGAGGACAACAGCCCGCACCTATGCCTACTTATGAATCTCTACTTGGAAAACCAAGCTACCCGGCTACATCAGGCCTGCCTCCGTCCACTCTGCCGGTTGAAAGTCAACAGCAAGCCGCAAGGTTCTATCCCTATGCCCAGGCTCCTACTCACGCTCCCCAGGGTAATTCGGGCCAAGGACAGGTTTTTACCTATGTCCCTGGATCGGCCATTCCCTCCACCAGTCTGCCGCCAGTGGTAGCTCCTCACTCTAGCTCAGTCACTGGTCTGAACGCCATGGCTCCACCACAAGACCCTAACCTGGCCTGGTTCATGGAGCAACATAAGGAAATGAAAGCGCAGATTGCTGAATTAACTGCTAAGAAATCTGCCTTCCGGCCTACGGACCCGGACTCCATTGTTCCCCTGCCCCACAAGTTTGTAATGCCTAATCTGGACCTGTTTGATGGGACTGCATGCCCGAAAACTCATCTGGTCACATATACCTTGGCAATGAAGGCCAAAGGGTGCACCAATCAGCAGCTGGCTGACTACTTCAGCCTCTCTTTGAAGTCTAGTGCTCTAAAATGGTTCTTCCACTTAAAACCCGAAGTCAGGGCTACATGGGATCAGATCACCAGTGCCTTTATAGAGAAGTACAAAGCTAATTTGGAATGGGAAACAAATAGAGTTGACTTGCAGACAACCGTGCAGCGTCCCGATGAGAATGTCGGGGATTTCTACAAGCGGTGGAATCTGAAACTTAGCGAGATGGCCATCCCTCCTTCTGAAGAGGAACAGTTGGACATCTTCCAGTCGTGCCTGAAATCACATCTGAGAACCTCCCTCAGTCATTTCTCGTACTCAGACTTACGGGCCATGGTTAACTCCGCAGCTAAGTTTGAAAAGGCTTACAATCAACAACCGGCTGCTGCACCTGCCTACAGATATCGGGCTCCTGCTAAAGGCAAAGAGGCGATCAACTACGCAGGGCAGGAATGTAATAATGCAACTCCTTTAGCTCCCAGGAAACCAGCTGAGCCAAAGCCTCGGGTCATAAACCTCGAAAGCTTCGGAATGCCTCTGAACGACATCTTTAGATGATTGGTGAAAGAAGGCTTGCTGTGGCCTTTAGAAAATTTCCAACCCAGAAATCCGAATGCTCCCGTGGATACTTCGAAGTTCTGCGCTTTTCATCAGGCCCATGGACATCTAACAGATAACTGCTTTACTCTGAAAAAGGCAATCCAGGGATTGATAGAGCAAGTGAAGTTGGAAGGCCCCGAGGGGCCTAATACAGTCAAAAATCCCTTCCCGAGAAATCAAAACCAGGTGAACATGATTGAAGCCGGAGAACCTTCGCATGCCCAGGAGGATGCGGAAACTGATGAAGACCTCCAAATACTCATGGCCAACCTCATCGAGGATCCTGAATTCGGATTCCCCCTCAGCCTTGAGGATGATGAACAAACAACCCCTCCTTGGTCTCATGTTAGAAATTTCATGCAAGAATATGAGGCTCGCTGCGCTATTTCTCGGAGGAAGGGATAGCTGATACTGAAGAGCTGGGGCTGTTCCGGTCAAATCATGAGAAAACCATTTACACGATATGGTTAGAGCAGTCAAGGAGGATTGAGCAAGAAAGTTTCAGGTGGGCGCCTGTGCTGGGGCTTAACAGCAAAGAGGCCGAAGAGCACCTGGAGTTAGTACACTTCTGCAAGTTGGTTTTGGGAGAAGTCGAATACGATCCCGAGGACAGTAAAAATGAAGAATCAGAGGAGGAGGATTGCTTCTATATCCTTCCTGGAGTCAAATACGTGCCGCCCCCTCTCACTCTCCCCCCTCAGTTTCTGGGAGGAGAAGGGGAGTCGCAATTGCCGCATCCGGCAATGGGGGTATATGACAATTTCTGCGGCTGCACGCACCCATCTTCCCCTAACAGATTTGATCGGCGTTCTCTCTCAGCCGAAATCCCAGTAGTATGGGAAGATGATTCTGATGACAGTAATGACAATGATGATGATGATGACGACGAGAGCGAAGAGTCAACTGAGGCCCAAGATCCGGAATCAATCTGGAACAATCATGCCGAAAATGATATCATGGGAGTCGGACACAATGGTTGGTTGTCAGCAAGCGACAATGAAGGACCGCCAGAAAATGCGGGTCAGATACCAATAGAGATGAACCCCCACGAAGTACTCCTCGTAAGATGCACTTGTGGTCAGTTCCCGGATACCTCAGAGGATGAAGAACAACAAAGCCCACTTACAGATCCATACATATCCAAAATCCTAGAGCACAATGTTCCCTACAAGGACCTAGCAGGCGAGTGGAGAAGGTTCATTGAAGCACTGGTTGAAAAGGGAGGTTTTCAGCAACCGAAAGACGATGAATTTATAAACGTCATCGGTTCCTTTTCTTCCTTCTCTAGAACAGACGGCATCACAACTGTAAGAGTCACTACCGAGCCACTCGAACACCTCAAATGCATGGATTCATTGAAAAGGGTTATTGATCTAAATGTCTCCCCAGTCGCCTTCATACCCATGGACCCACATGACGCTTTCTTATTTGCTCCTGTACCCGACAGTGGACCCCGGGTACTCCTCATTTGGACCCAGATCTACCGAGCTGTTACGTCAAACTACGAAGGGGAGCATTGTCTATCCTTTACGTGTGGTTGCCCTGCTTGCAAGGGTGAAAGAAAGAAGATGTATGACGAGATGGAGGCTGACAGCCGTAAGATTGAAGAAACTTCGGAGGACGATTATGAAACCGAGGACATGAAGGCCATGAATTTTCCTGGGGCTGAGCACGTGGACGTCATAGAGTTCAACACTGCCTACCATGCTTTGGGGAAAGGGTTTTCAGACACCCGATCCAAGAAGATAGTTGAAGATCTCTTAGAGAGATGGAAACTGACTCCCATCCTACCCAATGAGAAAGTAACCATGGTTAGATCAAATCCTCCCCGAAGCAAAGTAACAATCCTTGTAAGGATTATCCAACGAGAGGCCACTTTCCCCGAATGTATTTCAGCTCTTAGAGAAGTCCTAGAAAATGGCATGATACCTGATGCGCCTCCCACACAGAATGCTATAATCGTCTCCAGCTCTAAGTATTACAGAAAGGATCCAGAGTGGCTGCACTATACCGGAGATGAGAACGAAAAGCCGCCGAGCCCTGAGAATAGCAATTCCTGTTGTATGATAACTATGAGCAAGGCAGGCTATGAGAGAGAATCGGAGGACGCCCTAGCTCTGTGGGCCATCCAGGGGACCGTGACACAACCCCAGGTTCAGAAGCCTGTAACTTGGGAAGCAGTTCTAAAGGCTCCTCAGGAGGGAACCAGTACAGCTCAAGCTCAGCCTCTCACCATTACTAAGCTCCGTCAGAACAGTGGCTGGTAGCCAAGAAGGCTCCCCCATTGACCTTGGCGGCATTGAAGAAATCTAGTCAAGAAGCGACTGATGAGGAAGTCAACCTGCTGACCCGATCCGGGCAGATCTACCATGGGAACCCCAAGATAGATAAGAAGGTAGCAGATCAAGCACCAAGGGAAGACCGTCTCCCCTATGCCAAGACAGCCGAAACTTCTGACCTCGAGAAGGAGGATCCCGTGCTCACCCAGCTGAAACAAACTCAGGCCAACATCTCTTTGTGGTCCCTGCTTACCTCATCGTACCCCCACAAGCTAAAGCTGGAAGAAAGCCTAGCCCGCACGCTAGTCCCTATTGATGCTACTCCTGATGATGTGGTGCAGTTGATTGGGAATATCCACTACAGAAACATAATCACTTTCACATACCTCGATCTCCCTCAGTTCGGAGCCGATCATAATGAGCCCCTCTTCATCACAGTCCAGCTGGATGAACGGCGTCTTCCCCGAGTTTTGGTTGACAATGGGTCCAGGATGAATATCCTCCCAGCTAAGATCATGAGTCTGCTCGACATCAAATCCACAGATTTAATGCCTTCCTCCCTCACAGTCAAATCTTACGACTCGACATCCTGCACAATACTTGGGGTTGCTACTTTGGCCCTCTGGTTTGGCAAAAAGATGATACCTGTGGAATTCCAGGTTATCGACATCCCGATCACCTTTAATGCCCTGCTGGGAAGACCTTGGCTGCATCAAGTTAAAGGGGTTGCCTCGAGCCTCCATCAGTGTGTGAGGTTTGTCTCGGATGGGGATTTGACAACCATTTATGGAGACCTAGTCACTTTGTAGGGCACTGATACGGGTGGGATACCTATTCTGGAGATCAAATATGACGAGGAAGGTCTCATGCTAACAGGCTTCACGGTCGAGCCTCCCAAAGCCCAAGTTTGTAACATTGATCTGACGATCACTCGGGACAAGATCCCTCCAGTCTTGAAGTTGATGAGAAGAATGAGCTACCTGCCCGGTCTCGGTCTGGGGAGGCATCAGCAAGGAACTCACAAAGTTATTGAGGTAAAAGGACAGAAAACTCGCCACGGCCTGGGATATGAGGCCACCTCGGTAGACACTACGAAAGAAAACGAAATTGCTCGAAAAAAGGGAGAAGCTGCCAGAGGAAGGGTCCCGATCAACGACCCTAGATCTCTCCCTTTCAGTCCTTATTTGGATGACTACTTTGTAAAAGGTCCTACACAGCAGGGCAGCGCCCCAGTCAAAGAGCCTACTCCGGCAGAGGGATGGATGAAGTTACAGCATGACCTTAACAAGCTCAGGGGAACCAAGGCAAATCCGGTCCGTAGAATGTTTTTGGATCTACCCAAGATACCTGGGGCTACCACTACCATAGAGAGCGAGTACACTTTCAAAGGCGTTCCAAGCCTAGTAGAGCAGTTCGAGAAGCTTGCCACTGTGGTCCCGACTGCCCAAGAAGGCCCAAAGCCTGAGTTTGAGCTGACAATGCTGAAAACCAAAGCCACAGAAGTCTTTTCAAATGATTTGGATGGTCCGATTATGCAGTAGTTATTCGGAGAAGAGGTCCAGGTCCCAGATCTGATCGCCTTCGGTTCAGTCAAAGAGATGATAGCAATGATTGAGAAAGGAGAACAGAAACAGCGCAAATCCCGAGTCATGAGGCCCCTGACAGCAATGCCATTAAAGAATTGGGAAACTCTCTCAGGCCCGTCCGCGACCAAGGAGGAAATGATCACAAAGCTTGGATTGGTCCCCCGTCCCCTTGTGTCAACCTATGTAAAAGTCCTCCGAGTCTCACATTATTGAGTTCAAGTCTCTCGAGTCGTCCGATGGCCTTACGCCTGAAGACTACGAGGTTGTAGCAAACGCTGTATTCCCTTTCGTTCTCAATGAAATGATAAACCTTTCTGAGTATCCCTTGATTGCCACTTTAACTAATGATGAAATAACTAATAACTTTAAAAAAAAACAGTTAATAATGATTCGTTAGATAAAGAAGCAGACTCATTAAATGAAAAATATATTAAAGAAATCTTTAAGCAGGTTGTTCGGAAAGAGAAAAATCGAGCCCAAGCTGCCGAAGAGGTTTTGACGAGTGTGAACTTGGGAACTGCAGAAGAGCCTAAAGAGACGCATATTGGTAGTTTCTTCGAAGGGACCGAAAAGGATACTCTGATTGAGCTGCTAAGAGAATTTGTGGATGTGTTTGCATGGTCCTATAAGGATATGCCAGGCCTCGACCCTTCCATAGTTGAACACCGGATACCGCTCGACCCGGAAGCCAAGAAAGTAGCCCTCTTCATCAAAAAGAACATCATATGCAGATACGGGTTGCCGGCCGAAATCATCTCAGATAATGGATCCCACTTTGAAGGGGAATGCGACAGGCTGCTAGCAGAATTCAGAATAACCCGTCACAAGTCATCTCCCTACAGGCCCCAAACTAACGGAGCCGTTGAGGCAGCAAACAAGACATTGGAAAACATCATTCGAAAAATGGTTGTCCGAGGCAGAGATTGGCCTGACAAGCTGCACCTTGCTCTCTGAGGATACAGAACATCCGTCAGAACGGCAACCGGGGAAACACCGTTTGCTCTTACCTACGGAATGGAAGCCGTGCTCCCAATCGAGCTAGAAATCCCCTCACTCCTGGTACTGTTGGAATGTCAGATCAATGAGGTCGAATGGCTCCAGAGTCGCCATGATGAATTGGCCCTGCTAGATGAACGCCGATTGAGAGCCATGGAACATATCCGAGCGTACCAAGGAAGGATGGCCAGAGCCTTCGATAAGAAAGTAAAACATCGAGAGATCAGGGAAGGTGACCTCGTTTTGAAAGAGAAGCCCCCAGTCCGCATCAACCCGCTTGGCAAAGGGGAGCCTGTCTGGGTCGGGCCATATGTTGTTCAGAAGATCTTCTCCGGAGGGGCCATGCAACTTGCAGACCTCGACGGAAATCATTTTGTGCACCCGGTGAACGGCGATAAGCTGCTCAGATACTACGCAAAAAACACTGAGTAAAAAAAAAAAACCAAAAAAAAAAACAAAAAGAAACCAACAAAAAAAAATTCAAAAAAAAAGTGCTAAAAGAGTAATACCCAACTAGGTTGAAAAACCCGAAAGGGCGGCCTAGGTAAAAGACAGGGTTGCACAAAAAAAAAAAAATAAATAAAAAAACAAAAAAAAAAAAAAAAAAAAAAAATACAAAAAAAAAGAGTGCTAAAAGAGTAATACCCAACTAGGTTGAAAACCCGAAAGGGCGGCCTAGGTAAAAAACAGGGTTGCACCAAAAAAAAAAACAACAAAAAAAAACAAAAACAAATTAACCGGGTCGAACTACGGAGACCTGAGCCCTTTGGTCCAAGGGGAACGTAGGCAGCCGGAAACGGTTCGGTCTAAAACACAAATAAATGTCATACTTTGTTATCAATACATTGATCAAGCCATGAAGGCATTTCGAAAAACTCTAAAGCAATTCACATATTCATTACAGTTAAAAACATTTTGATTAGTCTAAGCTCGGTTCACTCCTACGACTTACAACCTGCTAAAAGAAACTAAGATACATAATGACTAATGTGTCTGCTACGACAAGAAAGGGATACTCAGAAACCTTAAGGTCACTCCAAGCCACTCGTACTGGCTTCTCCCCTCTTCTTCCCTCCTCTTCGGGCCTTCTTCCGCTGCACAGGGAAAATGTCAGTCTTCCTCCTACCAAGCTCTGGTGTAGGGACAGGATCTATCAAACCCGCGTCTGTCAGGGCCTTAGTAGCCCTAGCCTCGTCTCTCATCTCCTGCAGCCGAGCCGGCAACATAGGAGTCCGCCCCTCCTGTCTCTTGACATAAGACTCGTAGTCAGTCACGACATCTCCGCTCCTATCATGAGGGTTGGCCCTCGCCTCAGCCCTCCTCCTCTCAGAAACCATCATGTCTTCCACACCAACAATGGCCTCACGCCGTCTCAAAATAGCCACCTGAGTCTCCCCCAAATGCCTCTCGTACCAATCCAAGTACCAAGTGGTCAGAAATACGTGCCCTGGACGCCTGAGGATAACCCTAGGAGGAAAGACGTAATACCTCCATGCTCGGGAAAGAAATGGGAACACTGAAGGATCATCCATCGAAGCAGAAGCCACCACCCTGGTGGCTATGTCCTCAAAGCCCTCCAAAGGAGTCTGCTCCAAGCCAAACTGCCGCCGAACCAGAGCTGGAATATAAAAACTGGACTGAGAAAGCCCCGGAAGCACAACCACATGAGACCCATCCTGAAGGACTCTTCGAGTCTCTACCCGCCAATGAGGCACCAACCACCTAATATCCGCAGTCTGGCGACAAGCTATCCAATACTCCCGTGAGCCCTGATCATCAAGATCCACAGTAACCCATCTCCTGGCAAAAGTCCAAGGTTTCACCGCATCAAAAGTTTTGCGAAGGACCCCCAGGCGCTCCATCAGCCACATAGTCAAAAAAACGGGCTGCCCCCGTGCATAGACCGCCTCCCGGTAGCCAACCTGTCAAGAGCATGAAGGGTCTCTCCCAGGATCAAGGGCACAACATCCCGGCCCAAACGGCAGTGTATAACCACATCCAGCAAAGCCCGATGACAAATCCCAAAAGAGTAAACCATAAACAAGGTACCAAACATGCAGAGTGCAAAAGCATCCCAATAGGCATCATCAATCAAGCCTAAGCCCCTAAATCTATCGGGAAAACCAGAAATGTCAAAATGATCATGACCACGGATCATATCTTGTGATTCCTCCGGAGAAAGATGAAGAAGGTTGCACAACTTGTCAAGAAAAGAAGCTCCTCAGGGCAAAGGAATCGCAATCTCCTCCACCTCGGAACCACCAAGCAAAGCCCGAAATTCTTCAACGGTCGGAACCACCTCATTGTAAGAGAAGCAAAAGACATGCCTTCTAGTATCCCAAAATGAAGAAGAAGCTCTCAAAAGATCATAATCCGGAACCAATTCTTTGAGAGACCACAAGCACCATATCTTGTACCTTTCTTCAAAGAACGACCTCCTCTCGTGCATAATCTCCCGGGACCAATCCTTGAATTTTTTGAAAAATGACATTTGGATTTCTTTGGACAATTTTGGAGAATTTTTGGTCATTTCCATGGTTTTTCTTTCTTCTTCCCCGAAATTCCAGTAAGTATGAACTGGAGAAGATGGAGTTTCAATGACATTTATGGTCTAAACCAGATCCAACAACCGAAATAAATGAAACTTGTCCGGAGTCAGTCCAATCCGCGCGGACAGGAATGCCTCCGAATCCAATCCGCGCGGATCCTATTGATCCCCAGCAAAATTATTTTTCACAGCTCAAAACCTGCACAAAACATGTCCAAAACAGTTCATATACCATACATTCACACCCTTGCCACAAAACCGGGCTCATGCAACATACACATGCATAATAAAAAAAAAGTAGGTAACAGTAATCCTAGATTATTACATTCCAAAAAAAAAAGAGTGTGCATGAAAAATAAACTGTATCTGTCAAAATATGTACAATCTCAGAATCAACCAAAGATCATCAATCAGAATCCTCAGTGGCTGCCGCTTTCCCCCGGTCCCTCTTGCGACTCGTGCCCGCCTCCTCAGTAGTCATGAATATCTCGGGCTCGGGATCATCATCCTCGTCTCTAGAGGGAGGCTCGCCTGGATCAACCGGCACGCCACGATAAGGGAAGCCGAGATCCGCAAAGAAATCATATCCGAACGTGAACGCATCGGATCCCTGGCCATGCGAAGATGATCCACCGTGGCGCCAAACATGTCCCTGTCCTTGCAAATCCCCGAGGATGACGTGGTCCGGAGGCAGCTCCATGCCAGGATCTATGAGAGGAGAAAGAGGAGTCTCGGTAGAATGCTCGGAAGGAATAGGGGAAGTCTCCCGCTCTACAGGCGCCGGCTGTGCCTGTCTCGCTCTGCCCTGAGCAGCCCCACAGGTAACCATCCTCCTAAGGAACCTCTTGGCCCCAATCATCTGCTTCGTCAGCTTCTCCACAACCACAGCCGGGAACTGCACGGAAACAAAAGCGTTAGAAATGATTGATGCGAAAGAAAAAAAAAGGAGACATAAGTAGTAAAATGCCGTACCTTCATATCTGGACGAGGACGGAAAGCTCGTGGGACCCGCTCAGGGATAGGGATCTGCACTCTCAATCTGACCCCATCCTGGACATATGAAAAGTCCGATCGAGGGTACCGCACAACCTCCTCCACCTCTCTCTCAAGTACCTGGGGCGTCCTCAGCCTCCTCAAGATAAATCGCGAATAATCCTCGCTCGCCACAAACCTCGAGAAGTGCTGGCCACCTCGATAATCACCCCAGGTCTCCGAACTCTCAGTTGGATGCATATGTCAGCGGGAGGCTCCATCGGTGCCATCAAAGGCGCACCTTCACCATGTTAGCGCGTCACCCTCTCCCCCAGGTAATACACATCACAGGTCAAACCCCTCAAAATCCTTCGCTCCACAGTCCACCTCTTCGCACCCTTCAGCTGCTCCACCTCGAAGCGGCCCCAGGGGTAGAACCTCATCCCCTCATCCGTCTCAGCTCTCATCAAAGGCAGGCAATCCTTGTACTTGAGGGTCGTGCGCCCCCTGGAACCTATCTTCTCCCGAGCATGCTTGGTCCAGGAGAGTATAGCCGGATATGCCCCGATGTGCTCCGCCGGCTGCCGCCACATCGTGACATGAAAGAACTCCAGAGCCCATACCTATGAAAGGTAAAGATCACATCAATTAAGTGTGGAAAGAAACAACGCAGGCATAAGGAAAAGAAAAATCAGAAGCTTATACCTCCAGAGGGAACTCAAAGCACGTCAGGGAGCTGACAGCCTTCCGGCTATACCGATCCAGAGCAAAATATAGCTCTGCCAGCCCGGCCTCCCCCCAAGATACCTCTCCAGCCATCTCCACATCAGTCAAAGTCCTCAGCAGGGCAAACACCGCCGTCCCCTCGGCATGTCCAAATAGTGTGCTCGAAAAAGTGAACCACAAGAAGGACCTTGCAATCTGCTCAGCAGCTACTCTGTCATCACCAGCCTCATATCTCTCAATGCTCTCCACAATCTTCCCCTGAACCACCGCATAATCCATCCCCATCCCCTTCTTGGGAATGGGGACAAAGCCTAAAAGATCCTGCAACTCCCGGTCACTGTAACCATCTCTCCACTCGATGCTACGTCCCTTAAAGGACAGGCCCGTGATCGCAGCATAATTAGAAGGTGTGACCGTAGCCTCGCCCCAGAAGAAATGAAAGGTGTGGGTCACGTCCCACCAATGTTGCGCCAAAGCAAAAATCAAGCCCTTACTCTTGGGGAACTTGATCAACCCCCTCAAACACTCAACAAACTCATATAACCCAGTCTCAATGACAATCTGTCTCGGACTCATCAAATTTCCTCTGCCCAAGACTGAAAGCCGATCCCACAGGCTAATCACGGCCTCCACTGATCCCCGAGTCTTCAGCTTATTCAGCTGATCCGTCACGAACCGATCACCACCCTGCAATTGAAAAGAAAAACAAAAATGTCAAAAAAGAAAAAAAAGAGAAAAAATTGTATTTGCATTTAAAAGCATACACATGCATCATAGATATAAAGTTTTGAAGAAAATTCGGCAGCATAACGGCATATAATGGACTCAGCCCCATTTTTCTCGCACAAAAGAAAAGGTTTTTCAGCAACCACCATTCATCATTCATTAAGAAACATGTCAATAACAAGGAGTCAACAGAAGCAAAACTCCGTCCCGTTTTTATTTTCAAAAAAAAAAATGATGACATGCAATTTTTAACAATGCATTCACAAGGAATCAACAGGAGCAGAATCCTATTCCATTTTTCATAAAATAGCACAAATAAGCAATTTTCCACATCCATACATTCAATCAACGGAAGCAAAAATCCGTCCCGTTTTTCACAAAAATCATAATTTTACAAAAAACATGCATGCATACATTCATATCACTCATAAAAACATATCTCATTGCAAAAATCCTACATGCAACAAAAAAAAAGTCCGTCCCGGATTCGGGCAAATTTTCGTCATCTCATATTTCAAAAATGGCAAAATCGCCCATTCTTTTTTTCCAACAAAGTGCACATTTAAATTACCCATATACTCATTACAACATGCAAATAATCAAAGTCCAATTTCAAGGCAAAAAGAGACACAATTTTCGGATTAAAAAAAAAAAAAGAAAAATCACAAAAAATTAATTTCAAACGAAAATCGACAAAAGAAATGAAGAAATTCGAAGTATACCGTGCGAAGACTCGGATCAGTGGACCAATGTTGCCAAGCATCGGGATATGGCTCCTCCGCAATCGATTGCGAAAGTGAGTAATGCCTCCTAATCCTCACAAGTTCTAATCGCCTCTCCGCAACCGGGCCGCGTCCTTGGCCTTGAATGGCAACTCCCCCGTGTTCCATTGCTCGAAAAATCAAAGAAATGGAAGGATTTCGAAGCTTCTTGGGCAAAAATGGCGGAATCTCTCTCTCTCGTAAATTGCAAAACAAACTGTGAAGAGGAAGAAGAAGGGCGGCGCCCTTTTAAAAACCAGTCTGGGTTACGTTCCTGTCCGCGCGGACAGGAATGAAGAGCCAAAAAGACTATTAAAATTCCAGGACTCTGCAGTTTAGTCCTAAACTTAACGGATGATAACCAAAGTCTACCTAGGTTAGTCCCCTTCCAAAAGAACTTCACGGCAGTAAAAATGTAAGTCCGATTTCTCCGACGAAAGTTAACGGAATCTCGTTTCTTTCCTCGATTTCATCAACGGCAGTAAAACGTAAGTCCGATTTCTCCAACAAAAGTTAACGGAATCCCGTTTCTTTCCTCGATTTCATAACCGGCAGTAAAACGTAAGTCCGATTTCTCCAACAAAAGTTAACGGAATCCCGTTTCTTTCCACAATTTCATCAACGGCAGTAGAACGTAAGTCAGATTTCTCCAACGAAAGTTAACGGAATCCCGTTTCTTTCCTCGATTTCATCAACGGCAGTAAAACGTAAGTCCAATTTCTCCAACAAAAGTTAACGGAATCCCGTTTCTTTTCTCAATTTCATCAACGGCAGTAGAACGTAAGTCCGATTTCTCCAACGAAAGTTAACGGAATCCTGTTTCTTTCCTCGATTTCATCAACGGCAGTAAAACGTAAGTCCGATTTCTCCAACGAAAGTTAACGGAATCCCGTTTCTTTCCTCGATTTCATCAACGGCAGTAAAATGTAAGTCCAATTTCTCCAACAAAAGTTAACGGAATCCCGTTTCTTTCCTCAATTTCATCAACGGCAGTAGAACGTAAGTCCGATTTCTCCAACGAAAGTTAATGGAATCCCGTTTCTTTCCTCGATTTCATCAACGGCAGTAGAACGTAAGTCCGATTTCTCCAACGAAAGTTAACGGAATCCCGTTTCTTTCCTCGATTTCATCAACGGCAGTAAAAACGTAAGTCCGATTTCTCCGACGAAAGTTAACAAAATCCCGTTTCTTTCCTCGATTTCATCAACGGCAGTAAAACGTAAGTCCGATTTCTCCAGCGAAAGATAACGGAATCCCGTTTCTTTCCTCATTATCATCAACGGCAGTAAAACGTAAGTCCGATTTCTCCAGCGAAAGATAACGGAATCCCATTTCTTTCCTCATTATCATCAACGGCAGTAGAACGTAAGTCCGATTTATCCAACGAAAGTTAACGGAATCCCGTTCCCAGCAGCTTTTGAACTACGATTGGCTTGATTCCTCTTAAGGATACATAGGTAGCCTACCATAGGTCCAGCCACTCGACCACAATGGTCACCCTTTTTCCCGGCAGAAAACGTAAGATCGGCCCCTTCAAATGAAGTCCACCAAAGGACCATCAAATCTTTAAGGTCTGAGGCACCTAAAACGTCATCATCAAGGTTCGAGGCACCTAAAACGCCATCATCAAGGTTCGAGGCACCTAAAATGCCATCATCAAGGTCCGAGGCACCTAAAACGCCATCATCAAGGTCTGAGGCACCTAAAATGCCATCATTACCAGGTTGACGCCTTAAAATAGTCATTCCTAGGTCAACATCGAAAGACCCGAACTACGACCGACTTGATTCCTCTTAAGAATACGTAGGTAGCCTATCACCAGGTCCAGCCATCCGACCACTTTGGTCACCCCTTGGTCAAATATGGAGCCTTACTCTTATCGACGACCCCGTTTCCTTCGAAAGCGTCGTCGCCGAGGGGCTACTGTAAGTGCTCCAATTTGAGTTGTTAGTATTTCCGTTAGAAAACTAACGAAAGCCTTCACATTCTTAACCTAAACCTTAACTTTTCTAACAAAACTTAACTTTTCTAACAAAGCAAGGGTAAGTTGGGGATTGATATTTGGAGTTAAGCAAGGTAAAGAATCTTACAAAAGGTTAAATTCCGAAACCAGTAAGCTGTAAATACAGCTGGTTGAGTATTTGAAAAATATATTCCCTTTGTCCAAAGCCTGCAGCAGCATTTAATGAACAGTGCACGCTGACAGGAAGATCCGCACGGATGGAATTGATTTTTCCAGTGGTCTATAAATAGAGCCCCTCAGTCTCATTTTTAAAAAGAACAACTCACTCACACAGCACCTTGGTGAAAATATTGTAGAAAACAGTGGGAATTCCCTTGAATTGCCACCTTTTTCTTAATCATTTTCCCAAACCTCACTCACTAAACATTCTCAAATTCAAGTCTCAAACACAAACACAAGGAAGATAGGATACCATCGTTGGTAAACCCTCCTTCTTCTTACCTTAAACCTCCCTCATCCATGCATGCATCTCATATCTTAAAGATGTAACTTGTTCATCCACTTGTTGCCCATCTCTTGCCCAAGATCCAAGAGAATCTCCATGGAAGTTCATCTCCATGGATGATTCTCTACAAGGATCTACATTCTCCTAGTTTGTTTTTACTTCCTTGAAAGCATTTTCTTAACCAAAAATCAATTTTCATACATAAAATCTTTATTTCAAGTTAAATCTCCCCTTCCCAAGCAAATGAAGTGCTTCAAGTCCTAATGTACCCTAAGGATGGCTTGATATAGTAGATCACCACTAAATATGTCTAGTGATCACTAATCAAAGCCTAAGGAAATGGGGACAAGAATGGATGCAAAACCCCTTAAAATCACATTTTCCTTCTTGAGAATGTTGCTGTCCAGTAGCCTTTCTCTAAGACCTCTGTCCATTGTCTAATTTTTTGGAGACAGAAAAACTTGGAATTTGGTGTTGACTACAAAATACTTTTTGTAGCCAACATCCATAGTATTCCAGACATATTTTTACATTATTTTTTTCGTGAGTCTAACTCCATTTTTCAAATTATTTTCCAAAAGTCAGTTCAGCAGTCTCTGGAAATCCAGATTTCACATCTGTGACTTCCAGAAGGTTTTGGTCCATCAAATCATGTCCAATCACAAAAATATTTTTCAGTCACCTTATTTAAGATGTTTTGAACAACTTTCATTCTCTGACATTCCACAGATTCTGAATTTTTAAAACTCTTAAATCCATTTTAAAATCAAGTGTCCACTGTCTTTTTCATTCTGGCAGAATTGACTTTCAACTTCAAGGAGTCTTTTGAGTACCAAAACTCAACCCTAAAATCATACCAAAAATCATGGGACTTGTTTAATGTCTTACAAAGAGTTATCAATTTTTAGTTTTCTCAGTTTTCATTTATTTTAACCAAAGAAACACACACACACACACATATACACATACAAATGGTTTCAAATTAGGAAGACTCGTTTTACGAGGCATTCCGGGTGAACCCCAACGTTCTTCCCGGAGTGTAACGTGACCTCCGAACCCAAATCTCTAATCTCGGGCATTTTTCAATGTTTTGGCCCTTAAAATAAAAATGGCGTGGCGACTCCCGTTTTTTAATGATTTTCAAAAGAAAAATCGCGGCGGGCACATTCATCACAAGAACCAATCCAATAAAACAAGTGTTATGTCATTACAAAGAGATCATTACATATCACCAGACTCAAACCATGACCACTACTCAATCTTGATCTAATAGCTAAGACTGACAGTTAAGAATTCAACAACAGAGATTCATCTCTCTGACAGCTAAGCTCTTCAGTACTCAACAGCAATTTTCTATTCCATTGATGACAAAGATGTGCTATGATTAAAACTCTCAACAACATTGCCATATCATCCCTTTGAAGATCTTCTGAACTTGGGTTGCAAATTCCAGCATGTTTATATCCAGTCAACAATGCCCTAAATGCAAACGCTATTCCAGCTACACCATTTACTGTTTTGTCTCCTCCAACAGCACTTTCTCAGTCTATAAAAGGAAGACTCAACAACTGGATCTCTTGTCCCTCAACACAAAACCTTTTGTAACCTTTCTCAAACCCTTGCATTCCTGCAAACCTGTGAACCAACATCAACAACAAACTGCAGACACTTGAGACTGTACTTCAAGTGTATAATCAAACTTGTAAACACTTAAGACACTCTGTAATTTGCTTTGTAACAAGCAAATCCCTAATTGATTGTACTAATTAGGAAGAGGAAGTTCAAGGAACTTGCCTGATCAATCTTTTTAAACTCTTAAAGTGACCTAGAGTATAGTGGATTGAGCTCACTTGTCAAGATTGACAGTGACGGTGGACGTAGGAGGAGTGAACTCTGAACCACCTTAAATTTCGTGTGTTCTTTGGTATTATCACACACAAACACACACACACTAACACATACCTACCCTAATCACATTGTCTTTACATTATTTCACTTTTTTATTCCGCTGCACAATATACTTTGTTATTTTAACTAGTTAATATCTGACAGCTAAGATTCAACCTTAGCTGCCAAAGCTTAACTGCGTGATCTTCTCTTAGTTGATCAAGTAGATAGGGCCTTTCAATTGGTATTAGAGCTTGTCTTCACCTCCAAAACTCTAACAACTTGTGAAGGATCCTCTTTCAACCCACCATGCCTCAACCAAGAAGAAATAATGAGAAAGACATTCCACACATTGATGACTGTGGATCTTTTTGAAATTTATGCATCAAAAATCAAAACCTATCTTGATGCAAACAGTATTTGGAACTGGTATGCACTTGAAAATGAAGTCACCAATCAAATCCAACTAGATTCAAATGGTGGAGCCAATAAAATGAAATCCCTAGAGAACTGGTCTGAATATGAAAGGCAATTAATTAGTGCCAATCTTAAATTCAAAAACATACTTCAAAAGAGTGTGTGAATGACTCTCTAGCACAAGAAATTGCTAAAGAACCAACTGCAAAATCAGCCTGGAAACTTATCCATACCAAATTCACCAAACACACCTGTGTTAGAACTCAAAATTTGTATAACTTGCTTAGGCAGCTAGATAACTTTAAATTCTACCCTGGTGAAAAGGTTGGTGCTGCGAGACTAAGGTTTGAGGACCTTGTCAAATCCATTGCTGACCATGGAAAAACTTTTGAAAACCAAGACTTATGCCTTAAAATATATTCTAATCTTCCTCAAGAATATGAGAAGGTAGCTTTACCCATTAGAGAAGGTGCAGAATTGAGTACCATGACTGTTGAACAATATTTTGGAAAGCTTGAGGCTTATGTGTTAGGTTTTATGGGTCCATGCACAGCGGAATAAGCATCTAAATAACACAAAACCCAAGCCCTAAGATCCGTTCTATACGATTAAATTGAATTCCTATGATATAGAATTTACCAACCTTTATTGCTTTTCGTTCTTGAGCTATCGAACAATTATCAATGTGATTTTGAATCACAAACTTCGATCTTCAAAAACTTGAATCTTCATATTGCTTTGTACAATAGAACTCTAGGCCTTGATCGTCGTACGAGCGAAGACCCTCTAGTAGTATCCACACGTTAGAATGAACCAAGATACGTTCTTGAGAATTGCTAGATTCTTAAACCTATGGAAGAATATTGAGAAACCTTTTTGGTGTGATTTTTCCCTTGAAAATTCGGCTAGCTGCTAGGGTTTACAGACTTAATATTTATACTACATTAGTATAGGTATTAGTTTCCTAATCGAATTAGGAAACTGCTCTGTATACGCCTCAGGCCTTAATACGTCACACGACCACAAGCAGCCGATGGGCATGTTGTGTCGCACGACCAGGAAGGTCATATCAGGAATTCTCAATCATTCTTCCTTTGTTTTAACCAATTCATTCTAGTTGTGTGTGACCCAATATGATTATATTATGTTGGCAATGAGCTCGATCATATCAACCCTCATAAGACAAAAGCGGACTCTAGCAAGCCATTATGTCTACCCAAATAATATAACGTAAGAGTTCACGTTTCCAATGGTACACTTCCATTTCTCCCTTTGTCTCACGATGTTATATTGAACACTAGTTATGGTCCACATCATTTTGTATTTGTTCAATGCTTTCTCAATCTTGAGTATAATGATAGTCCAATAATATTGGGGTGTGGCCCCACGCTTTCATCATTATCACTCATCGAGGGGCCCAAGCAAAACATCTCTCTTTCGAGGGACAAATCCCATCTTGACTTATCATCCTTCCCATTATGAATCCGATCATGCAAAAGATAGCCTTTATAAATATCGTGTTAAGATATCGTTTGACTAAAATCAAACATGACTTTCATCATATGTAAGGTCATGATAATCTAAGGTCTAGGGACTAAATGAAGTGACCATATGAGATTTAATTATGACATTTGACCATGACATAAATCTCATACGGGTCAAGTCCAGTCACTTGTTCTCTAATAAGTACCCATAATTTCAATGTGCATCTCTATGCATATAATCATCATATGATTATCCATTGACAATTATACTAATTATTCTCTTAATAATTAGGGACGGATATTATTACAATAAATATGCAAAATATATAATAATCAAATAATAAACTTAAACGATAAAGATGATACATAACGGTTTTAAGTTAAACATAACTAAAGCCTAGGGCATTACACCAACAGTCTCCCACTTGCACTAGGTTCCATTTATGTATCAAATACTAATGGATCTAACATGACCATCATTCTTCTGCCTGTGCTCGGGTCTTTGTAAGTGAATGTCTTATGTCATCATCGGTTGATACTTTGCATATCTTAACGTCTTCTCATTTTTTATGAATTCCTCGAAAAACGTCTAAGTGAGTGTTTGGATCACCGTTGTGATCTTGGTTCCAGTGTTTGCACAAATGGTACCACAATTGTCACAACAAAAGTTTCACCTATTAGTGATACTTGGAACATTTCCAAAATACTAATGAACTTTTGATCCAAACTGCCTCTTTTAGCCACATCATATGTTGCTAAAATTCGACCTTAGTAGTAGAATTGGCTACAATTTTCTGCTTGAAACTCTTCCAATTAAAACTGCACCTCTAATAAGCATAAACACAAATTCTAATTGCAATTTTAAATTAAATTTGTCAGTTAGGAAGCTAGCATCTATGTAACCATTACAACAAGATTAACTTCCAATCTTTCAAATCCCAAGAACGTATACTTAGTTCTTCTTAAGTGCTTAAGGATCATCTTGACTGCCATCCAATGGTTCTCATCACAGGATCAGATTGGTATCGACTCATCATACTCAAGGCATATGAGACGTCGGGTCTAGTACAAGTCATGACATATATGACAGATCCAAATGCCGAAGCATATGGAACTTCATTTATTCCCTTTTAGCTCATCACTTGTCATAAGACAATGAGTATTGATAAGAGAAATACCATGACCCATTGACAAGCTACTCTTCTTAGACTCTTCTAAGAACCTTGTCAATGTGAACACTTTGACTCAAATCAATTTATCCTTCTAGATCTATCTCTATAGATCTTGATGCCAAGGATGTAAGCGGCTTCACCCATATCTTTCATTGAGAAACCTTTCCTTGACCAAGACTTGATACTCTTAAGTGTCGGAACTTGTTTTTCCAATGAGTAAGATATAGTTGTAATAAAACAATAGAAACAATACTACGCTCCCACTGAATTTCATGCATGCACAAGATTCATCTTTGATCTTTGATGAAGTCAAACTCTTTGACCAACTCATCAAAATGAAGATTCCAATTCCTTGAAGCTTGCTTCAACCCATCTCATGGATCTTTGCAACATGCATACTTTATTAGATTTTCATGGATCGACCAAACTTCGGGTTGTGTACTATACACATCCTTAATAAAGTCGTTTGACATCCATTTGTCATATCACATAGTCATAATATACTATTATGGCAATTTGAAATTCTAATAGACTTTGACATTGTAATTGGCGAAAAAGGGTTCCATCATAGTCAATACTATGAATTAACCTGAATTCCTTTGCTACAATCCTTAGTCATGAAAGTATACACCTTCCCATCCATGTCGCTCTTATAGACCTACTTGCACCCTTTAGTTTTTACAACTTCAGGTAGCCCAATCAAGTTCCAAACTTGATCATCGAACATGGATGGTAATTCGGGCTTCATGGTTCCTAACCATTTATCCAAATTAAGAGCGGACATCGCCTCAAGATAAGAAGTAGGATTTGTCATTCTCAATGACTTCCACTTTATTACTTTTCGAAACGAGAAATCAATATTTCTTGATTTCGGATCGTAACCTATCCGATCTACGATGGACTTGTGCATCTTGAACCGGTTCCATAACTCCTTGTGAACTTGGTTCCATCTCTACTCTTGGTTCCATATTATTTTCGGTTCTTGAACTTCTTCAAGATTAGTTTTACTCCCATTAGATCATTTATTGAGAAAAAATTTCTCAAGAAACGAATCAAATAGAGCAAAAATCATTTTGTTCTCTTTGTAGTTGTAAAATAAATATCCGAAAATAACCTTGTCAGATTTGGTGCTAACTTATCAGAGACAAGTCTCTTCTTATAAGCTTTACAAACCCAAATCTTCTTGGAAGACAAACTAAGTTTTCTTTCATACCACATCTCATGTGGAGCCTTAGGAACCGATTTAGTAGGGACTCGATTCAGTGTAACCACATCATTTCTAATGCATATCCTCAAATGGAATTAGGAAAGTCAACTTGACACATCATCGAACGAACCATGTCTAACAAGGTTCAATTCCTCCTTTCAGACACATCATACAATGTGGTGTTCCGGGTGGAGTCAACTCTGAAACGATTTCATAGTTTTGAGATGATTGTCAAACTCTTTGCTCAAATATTCACTACCTCGATTTAATCGAAGTACTTAATAGTTTTGCCAAGTTGTTTTGTACTTCATCTTTAAATGTTCAAAACACCTCAAATGATTCACCTTTGGACTTCATCAGATAGACATAGTCATATCTAGATAAGTTTTTAGTGAAATGTGATGAAATACCGAAGTCTTCCCCTAGCAATGCTACTTAATGGTCCACATACATCTCATGTATAATGACCAATATGTTACTAGCCCTCCCACTACTCTTAGTGTAGGGTGGTTTGGTCAATAATCCCAATAAACAAGATCCACATTCCTCAAATGATTTAGAGTCATATGAGTCTAAAAGTCCATGTTAATGGAGTTTTGATATATGTACTTATTTATCTGACTAAGCCGGCAATGCGATATGAACGCGTTGTTCATATTATTCGGTTTAGATTTCCCATTTATATTATAGATAACTTCAATATTATTTTGTTTCTCATTATCAAGGATTTGAAGACCATTTAATGACATATGTAATACAATAAGGCATATCATTAAATAAATATAAAACTTCTTACTTTCAATAAGAAAATTATATCCTTCATCATCCATATAAGATACAGAAATAATACTCATACTCAAATCCGAAACGTAGTGACACTTGTTCAAAACAAGTACTAGTCCATTTAGGTAAAGCGACTTCATAAGTCCCTATGTTTAATGTAGCAACTATTGCTCCATTCCCATGCATAGGTTTAATTCACCTTCTTTGAGTAGCTTTCTATTCTTTGTTCCTTGCACATTTTTCAACAAATGTAGGATCCAATCCGGTATCATATATCCAAGAACAAGAAGTCGAAAAGAAAATATCTTTCATATAGATACTTGAAGTAGTAGCAATCATATTGCCCTTCTTCACCTTTTAGGCCTTCCTAATAAGCCTTGCAACATTGCTTCCAATGACAATCTTATTGCAATGATAGCAAACTGCATCCTTTTGAGGCATTTTGGGTTTATCTTCTTCGGCTTTGCAACTTTTGCCTTAGGTTTAGCAGCTTTTCCTTTACCTTCTTTTATCTTCCCTTTTGAACCCCTTTCTTGTGTTAACCATTAACACACTTGCGGATTGCTCATTTTTCATCTATGCATTAAAAGCCTTCACCACAGCATACATCTTTTACCTAGCTTGCACTTGGAACATTTCCTTTGTGCGGTGTGCTAGAACAAAAGCAGTTTCCATGTGTTCAAGGTTCATCATAAGAGCCTTTAAACATGGTGGCAAGTATAAGGCAAGCAATACTATTAGAATCATCAACATGTTTCTAATTTTGCTCCTTATTTGCCCTTTGCAATATTTGCAATGGGTTCAGTAGGAACGGATTCGTCAAGAACGTACACAATTACCTAAGAACCATTCTTTAGGCTTCTGATCCAATCAGAATTATTTGTATTGTTCCTTTCGAACTTTGTCCTTCATAAGGTCGAATCTCAATTATCATTATGTAATGCTACTTCTACAACAAAATATACAAATTATATGAACACATATCAATATCAACACATTTATCATCTAAGAGCAAATAATGTATCTTACAAATACTCCCACAAAATCATACACCTTCCAATGCAAATAAGCATAATATGCATTTAATGGGCTAAGATCCAACTTTAATTTAATCTCAAGTACGCTATGGCGCACCGCTCAAGATTAAATTAATTAGGTAGAAAACATCAATCATATTGTATATGACTCTTAGATCTTTTATGAGATTTATTTAAGACATCATATGTCTAAGCATATTTTAATCTCATCTTATGCCTTGGGTCCAAAACCATTTTGATAACCCAATTAAGTTCATCTACTTTAAATGTATAGGAACCACCATTTCCTCATCTTGCTCGCACAATGAATAGAATCAAAGCACCTTGCTATGGCAAGCCCACCCAAAACTATCCAAGTGTTCCAAGCGTTTTAATCATGGATTGGCATAAAGAACTTAAAAGTTAAATGAAGGTTCTTTAAAGCAGATTATAAGCATATCAACAAAGATAATCATAATGTACACCAGGTAAGTTCCCAAGAAAAAAGGTGAGCCACAAGGACTGCTTAATTGCCAAATCTTCCTTCGACAGAACTCTCCTAGTCATGCACAATTATAATACCAATTTGAATACAACATAATCAATACTTTGTATACTGACTTGTTTCTCATAAACAATCAGACTCGTAAACTGACTTGTTTCTCATAAACAATCAGATTCCTTCAAATTTTGCGTAAACTGACTTGTTTCTTACAAACAATCAGAAAACCAAAATTTAACGTTTCAACTAAACATTTAACAAATTATTATTCAATGTTTCAACTAAACATCTAATAAAGCTCTTAGAACATAAGAACACAAAATTCATGCATCGCAACAATTAATGAAATCATATTTAAAATAATTAAGCATGCATAAATAATGAATTAATCTAGCATAGCCCTATAAACTTAATATCCAAAAATTTATAGCATCCAAATTAAGACATTAAACATCTCAGATTATAAACATAATCACAGGTTAGCAGAAAAATTATCAAACTGATTATGCCCAGATTGGCTAGTTATGTCGCGCGGCGCCATCAGCCAGTTGGCTAGATCTGTCGCGTGACATACCAAGCCCAACTACCAGATTTTCTCTTCGTGGCCAACTATGTCGCACGATGTAGATTGCCAGTCTGGCAGTTTTCTGAATTTCAATCAATTCCAATCATAAAGCAATTAAATCAAATAAACAGCTTTTAATATATTTAATTCAATATGAACAGAAAACGATTTTGGCACAGTGTTTCAAAAACAATAAAAATATCGCCTAAAAAACATGCAATAAGCATATAAACAATTTATATCTTAATTCTAGCATGCTAATTCAAACTTAACCATACAAACGGGGCTCTGATACCACTGTTGGATTTTATGGGTCCATGCGCAGCGGAATAAGCATCTAAATATCACAAAACCCAAGCCCTATGATCCGTTCTATACGATTAAATTGAATTCCTATGAGATAGAATTTACCAACCTTTATTGCTTTCCGTTCTTGAGCTATCGAACAATTATCAATGTGATTTTGAATCACAAACTTCGATCTTCAAAAACTTGAATCTTCATATTGCTTTGAACAATAGAACTCTAGGCCTTGTTCGTCGTACGAGCGAAGACCCTCTAGTAGTATCCACACGTTAGAATGAACCAAGAACAGTTCTTGAGAATTGCTAGATTCTTAAACCTATGGAAGAATATTGAGAAACCTTTTTGGTGTGATTTTTCCCTTGAAAATTCGGCTAGCTGCTAGGGTTTACATACTTAATATTTATACTACATTAGTATAGGTATTAGTTTCCTAATCAAATTAGGAAACTGCTCTGTATACGCCTCGGGCCTTAATATGTTGCACGACCACAAGCAGCCCATGGGCATGTTGTATCGCACGATCAGGAAGGTCATATCAGGGATTCTCAATCATTCTTCCTTTGGTTTAACCAATTCATTCTAGTTGTGTGTGACCCAATATGATTATATTATGTTGGCAATGAGCTCGATCATATCGACCCTCATAAGACATAAGCGGACTCTAGCAAGCCATTATGTCTACTCAAATAATATAACGTAAGAGTTCACGTTTCCAATGGTACTCTTCAATTTCTCCCTTTGTCTCACGATGTTATATTAAACACAAGTCATGGTCCACGTCAACTTGTATTTGTTCAATGCTTTCTCGATCTTGAGTATAATGATAGTCCAATCATATTGGGGTGTGGCCACACGCTTTCATCATTATCACTCATCGAGGGGCCCAAGCAAAACATCTCTCTTTCGAGGGACAAATCCCATCTTGACTTATCATCCTTTCCATCATAAATCTGATCATGCCAAAGATAGCCTTTAAAAATATCGTGTTAAGATATCGTTTGCCTAAAATCAAACATGACTTTCATCATATGTAAGGTCATGATAATCTCAGGTCTAGGAACTAAATGAAGTGACCATATGAGATTTAATTATGACATTTGACCATGACATCAATCTCATACGGGTCAAGTCCAGTCACTTGTTCTCTAACAAGTACCCATAATTTCAATGTGCATCTCTATGCATATAATCATCATATGATTATCCATTGACAATTATACTAATTATTCTCTTAATAATTAGGGACGGAGATTATTACAATAAATATGCAAAATATATTATAATCAAATAATAAACTTAAACGATAAAGATGATACATAACGGTTTTAAGTTAAACATAACTAAAGCCTAGGGCATTACACCAACATTATGAACTAGAAGGAATGATAAAAATTCAACATGTTCCTTCTATTTCACAAACTCTTGCCTTAGCTGCTCAGGAAACTCCACACAAATCCATTACTCAACATGACATTGACACCATGGTCCTAAATATCCTTCAAAAATTAAACTTTTCTTCAAACAAACATACCTCATAAGGAGATTTAACAAGTCTCTTATCCATGGCTGTCAGAAATGCCATGAGAACACATAGGAAAATATTTGATAGAAAATACAGTCCATTTATCAGATGAAGAGAACCATAAGAAAAAATTGAATGTTTCAACTGTGGAAAATTTGGTCACTACTCATCTGAATGTCATGAACCAAAGATACCAAAGGAAAATCAAACAGCTAAGAAACTCACCTACTCAAAAGAAATCATTCACAGTTCCAGATGAAACTGCTACACATGTTCCAAAAACAAAAAATGAGAAAACTAAAGAACAAGTAATGATTGCTGACTCATTAAAATTCAGTGATGAAGAATTTGACTCAAGTGACTCTGAAAGTGAAGGAGAAGATGCTATGATATGCCTAATGGCAGGAGATGATGAAAAATCAGATAGTGAAGAAGATCTTGAAGCATTGGCAGTTGCTGAAGAATTAAAAAAGGTACACAACATTAACTCTTTAAATATTGAGGAATTTAAACAATTAGTTAGCACTCTCTTAATTCAAATCAAGAGACACCAAACTAGCTTTGCTTCATTGCTCACTAACAACCTTTCCCAAAGCAAAACCATTGAAAACCGTGAGAAAGCCAACTAAGGATTAAAAGAGCAATGTCTTGTGCTTGAAAAGAACAACTGTGATCTGACATCTGAGAGGCTGTGTCACTTTTTAGCTACAACCAGAGACATCCTAGTGACAAGTCATGGATTGGAGCAGAAAATACCACTCTGAAAACCTATACCCCTCCCAATGATGAAAAGGCTATTGAGAAGGTGGTTCTTGAAAGCATGAACTATATCAAAACTCAATAACATGTCTATCCTGTTCAAACAAAAGAAGACAAAAAAAAAAAACAAAAAGAAGACAATGAAATAACTAAAGCAAGTTCAAGTCAATCAAAAGGAGGAGACAAACCAGTATACAAAAAATAGATACATCTGGCAACGAAAAGGAATCAAAGAGCAAAAAGAAAACAAACAGCAAAAATCTTCTAGTCAGCAAAGATTTTCTGGACAGCAAAGATTACCTAGACAGCAACGATTCTGCCATCAACATACATACTGCAAACAGGAAAAACCCAATTGGCAGTAGTCAAATGGAAAGGGTCATGCCAGTCAAAACAACTCACCAAGACCATCATATACAAACAACTTCCATAGCCAACCTTAGTGTCACCAGAACCACAACCAATCTTTTTCTCCAAACCATTCCTTCAACAATTCCCAACCTACTGTTCTCACACCCTACATGATGCAAATCATATCCTATTATAATACCCTAAACCAGTTTTTCAGAAAAAGATCAATGAACAAAGCTAGGGTACCAAAAAAATGTCTAATCCTTTGGGCCCAAAATAATAAAAGGGTACCATAAATTTTATTTCTATTTTTTAGGTACCTAGGAAAGGAATATGGTATTTGGATAGTTGATACAGCAGGCATATATGACCTACAACAAAGAATGGCTACAACAATATATCCCTAAAAATGGTCCAAATATAACTTTTGGTGATAATTCTCAAGCCAAAGTCAAAGAATCAGGAAACCTTATTACTAAAGACATCATTTTCACAAATGTGTCTTATGTAGAAGGTCTCAAACATAACTTGATTAGCATTAGTCAAATTTTTGACAATGGATATTATGTTGTATGTTCAAAGAATCACTGCACTGTCAAAGATGTCAACCACAAAGTAATCCTCACTGGAACCAGAAAAGGAAATCTCTACTGTATAAATTTAGAGATTGTGGAATCCTCAAATGCTCACTGCCTGCTGTCCTATAGCCAGTCTGATATTTCATGGTTATGGCACAAAAGATTGGCTCACCTCAACCTCAAAAGCATCTCCAAATTGGCAAATTCAAACCTAGTCAAAGGACTTCCCAAAATCCCCTTCAAGAAAGACAAGCTATGCAAAGCATGTCAATGTGGCAAACAAAAGAAAACCTCTTTCACAGCCAAAACAATATTAGACACTTCAAAACCTCTGCAACTACTTCACATGGATTTATTTGGACCTATTAGAACTAGATCAATTGGTGGAAAAAAATACTCACTAGATTCACATGGATTATCCTTCTTGAATCCAAAAGTGAAATCTTGGATCACTTGGTCAAACTGTTCAACAAAATTCAAAACCAAAAATGTTTATCTATCATTAAAATTAGATCTGACCATGGTAAAGAATTTGAGAACACTGGTGTTGAAGAATATTGTGATCATAAAGGGATAGAGCATAACTTTTCTGCTCCAAGAACACCACAGCAAAATGGTGTAGCAAAAAGAAAGAACATGACCATTTGTGAAGTAGCCAGAACAATGCTGTCAGAAAACAACCTACCTATGTATTTTTTGGGGAAAAGATGTCACCACTGCTGTCTATGTCCAAAATAAGACCCTCTTCAACAAATTTCACACCAAAACTCCCTATGAGTTATGGAATGGTAGAACACCAACCATTTCATACTTTCATGGATTTGGAAGTAGATGCTTCATTCACAACAATGGCAAAAATAACCTAGATAAGTTTGATTCCAAAAGTGATGAAGGCATATTCCTAGGATACTCCAATACAAGCAAAGCCTACAGAGTATACAACAAAAGGAGATTTGTTGTAGAAGAATCAATTCATGTTTACTTTGATGAAAATAATGATCAAAGCTGCACTGAATTGTGTGATTTTGATGAAGCTGTTGGAAACTCAGACAATATTCAAGAAGTGTCACATGTGCATGACTCCTCAAATATCATTCCTGAAGAAGAATCACCTACCCTTTCCTATATTGTGCCCAAAGACATAATTACAAATCCTATTGTGTCTGACATCAAAGAATCTCAACCCAACAGCAAAAGTGCATCTGACAGCTATGATGCCCTTGACAGCTTACCTTCATCAAGCCAACAAAATAACTCTGACAGTAGACATATTCAACCTTGATGCACCAACAATCATTCTATTCCTCAACCTGAACCTACCATCCATATCATTCCACCAAACATCAACATTTTCATTGACCTTTCCATTAATAAAATGACCATTCCTCCAGATATACATGTCTATGACTCATTAATGAGTGCCTTCATCTCTCAAATAGAACCCATGAAAATAAATGAAGTCCTTCAAGACCCTGACTAGATTGAAGCTATGGAGGAAGAACTGGAGCAATTTGAAAGAAAAAAGGTCTGGCAACTGGTTCCTAAACCCAAAAACCAAACTGTTATTAGAATAAGGTAGGTATTTAGGAACAAAATGAATGAAGAGGGCATTGTTGTAAGAAACAAAGCTAGACTAGTAGTTCAAGGGTACAGACAAGAAGAAGGAATTGACTATGATGAAACTTTTGCTCCTGTAGCAAGACTAGAAGCCATCAGACATTTCCTTGCCTTTGCCTCATTCAAGAAATTGAAAGTGTTCCAAATGGATATCAAAAGTGCCTTCCTAAATGGAGTTCTAAATGAGAAGGTATTTTTGTCACAACCCCCTAGTTTTGAGCATCCAAAATTTCCAGACCATGTGTACAAATTGGACAAAGCCTTGTATGGCCTTAAACAAGCGCCTAGAGCTTGGTATGACACACTATCAAAATATCTCCCTGGCAATAGATTTACTAAAGGGCATATTGATAATACTTTATTCATCACGAAATATGGAGAAGACCTACTACACATCCAAGTGTATGTGGATGACATTATTTTTGGATCATCAAATGAATATCTGTGCACAGAGTTTGGGAACTCATGAAGAACAAGTTTGAAATGAGTATGATTGGTGAACTTACCTTCTTCTTAGGCCTGCAAGTCAAACAAATGAAGGAAGGAATCTTCATTAACCAAGCCAAGTACACAAGGGATATGATCAAGAAGTTTGATATGCAAACTGCCTCACCTGCTAGAACCCTTCTATCAACAACAACCAAGCTTCATGCTGATCCTGATGGTAAAAGTGTTAATCAAACACTATATAGGAGTTACATTGGATCTCTCCTATATGTAACTGCATCTAGACCTGACATCATGTTCAGTGTTTGTTTATGTGCAAGGTTTCAAGTTGATCCAAAGGAATCTCATCTCTCAGCTGTCAAAAGAATTTTGAGATATCTAAAAGGAACTCCTGACTATGGTATATGGTATCCCACTGAATCTCCATTCTCCTTATGTATGGCTTTTTCCTATGTTTCACAAATCTGATGTTACTCATATACTTGCTTCCTTTAAAACACAAATTGAGAATCAGTTATCACGTCGCATATCGGCTATACATACAATTAAATCTATTCAAACTGATGGGGTTGTCAGTTTACTAGTCGTATGTTTACTTCATTTGTTCAAAAATGTGGTATAAAACATCAACTTACGTGTCCATATACTCCACAACAAAATGGTGTCTTGAACGTAAACATCGTCATATAGTTGAAATCGGTTTATGTCTATTATCTAAAGCACATCTCCCTTACAAGTTTTGGTTAGAAGCTTTTAATACTGCTGTTTATCTTATAAACCGATTACCAATGCGTCAACATAAGTTTGTGTCTCCGTATGAAATCTTACTTCTTCGTCAGCCAGAATTATCGATTTCTCAAAACTTTTGGTTTCTCTTGTTTCCCTCATGTCGTTCCTATCAACGCGCACCAACTTATGCGCAAATCAATACACGGTATTTTTCTTGGTTATGATAAGTTGCGAAAGGGTTATCGTTGCATGGATTTACTGAATGGAAAAAATTTATATATCCCATCATGTGATATTTGATGAATCTTCTTTTCCTTGGGAAAATAGTGGCACAAATAATGATGTACCAGGTACAGTTGGGATGCAGTCAGACAATCTATTGAAGTTGGACAATATACGAGATCACTCTATGCAGCTTCTTTCTTCTACTAGTCCAACTGATGTCCCTGTTTCCTCCTCACTACGGAGGTTGATCGGCGGATGTAGGAGTTCTAACATGCATGCTAACGAACACATCCAAAAAACCGACATCGGCACCATGTTCCTTTTCATATAATCATTAAAACAAACAAATATAATCATATGCTTAAACAACTTGGTTTGTTTTACATACATAATTCATATATATAGGAGGATATGTGTCCCTTTTATAAGAAGCTACTAGATTCACCTTCGCTATCTATCTTGCCACAATGTGCGCTTACCATATTATAGAGTCGACACTAAGTTGTGTATATCGGGCCTATCTTCCTGCCCGCTCGACTAGAACTCATATCTAAATACACTAAAAATATTAAAATATAAAACTTTATAAATAGGAAATAATATATTAACAGATCTACTTAAAATAAATTTAAAGTTCTAATAATTTAAAGCATTCACAATACATCTAAATACACTAAAAATATTAAAATTTAAAACTTTAACAATAGAAAACAATATATTAACAGATCTTCTTAAAATTAATTTAATGTTCTAATAATCTAAAGCATTCACAATACATCTAAATACACTAAAAATATTAAAATATATAACTTTAACAATAGGAAACAATATATTAACATATCATCTTAAAATAAAATTAAAGTTTTAAAAATCTAAAGCATTCACAATACATCTAAATACACTAAAAATATAAAACTTTAAACTATTATGAATCTTCATCCCCATCCTCATCACTGGACTCTGAATTACTACGAAACTTAAATTTTTCAGCTTCGTCTTCGTACTCTGATGAATCAAACTCTGGTTCGACGTCCTCTTCCTCTTCCTCTTCCTCTGATTCATTAATTTCAATGTGCGCAAGATGACTTGAACAAGGCAGAAAAGGTGGCAAATTCACTGGAAAGAAATCCTCCTCAGGTTCATCAACATTTTGAGAAATATGAGTGGCATCATCTAATGGATGATTAGCCGTTGAAACGTTAGGTGGCATTGGCATTTCATCCTCTTGATAGGTTGTTTCTAATGTCGACCCTGTAGTTGTATGTATATCAATCATGCTTCTAGCCTTAGTCTTCCAGATAGCCCACCATCCGTCAGGTCGCCGACGAGGGTAGGGTGTCATGTATACATGTTGTGCTTGAGATGCTAAGATGAAAACGTCATCGCCAACATGTCTAGACGAGTACTTTACATCGACAAGGTCAAATATGGCGCGCTTCTTAACACCTCGCACAGCATCTCGCCACTCACAATTGAACAAGACAACATTGTTTCCACCCAAATACTCCACCTCGACTACTTCTTTCAGGACACCATAGTAATCATGGTTTCCTTTAAGATTCACACCGCTATTCCTCGTTAATTTAGAGTCCGCAAAAGTTATTGTATGAAACACATAGCCATTCACGAAATAACAGTTGTATAAATTAACGTTCAAATACGGAGTTGCTGCTAAATGTCTTAACCTCGTAGCTTTGGCATCACCCGGATGTTCAGTTGTCTATAAGACAATATGTAACCAATTTAATACAATTTTAAGATTGAATGTTTAAAAAAGTGTAGAGAATAAATTTGAATGAAACGAAATATTTACATATTTCCTTAGCCAGTTTGAAAATTCTTTGTCTGCCCTTATTTCGATGAGTTCTGGAGATAAATCCTGAGATAAATCTTCAAACATTCTGCAATAGGGTTAAACAAGGCATTTCATATGCAGTTAATTAAACATGCATAATTTAATCGACGAGGCATAAACATAACATCAATGACTTACTTGACATATTTCTCAACCGCGTCACAATTAAGAAGTACATAGAGTGAGACCGTGGCAAACTCTTTAGCGGTACCCGTTTGCCGAGGAACCGACTAGGGGATGAATATACAGAGATGCTTCCATTAGACACAGGACAACCACCATCGTAATTGCGGCCAACCCTAGTCAATCTCGTATCAACATCAGGATAAAAATATGTTCTGACAAAGGCAACAATCTCATCTATAATAACAGCCTCTGAAATTGAGGCCTCGACCATGGCCCTATTGCTCATCTTCCTTTTCAATTGGCCTAGGTGCCTAAAAGTCATTTGTAGATTAAAACATAAATAATGTTAAAGAAGGTATATTTTTAACGCTCAAATTATTTAGAATTAGAATAAATTCAATTACCTCTCAAATGGATACATCCATCTGTATTGAACTGGACCACTGACTCTATCTTCATATGCCAAGTGGACCAGTAAATGCTCCATAGAATCAAAGGATGAAGGAGGAAATATCTTCTCAAGTTTGCACAAAGTCACTACGATGCTCTCCTCAAGCTTTTCCATGTGATCAACACTTAGTGTAGTCTATCCAGTAAACCGTGGAAATCATGACTCTTCAAACCCTGCACTTTCCCCTCATCTTCATTGACACAGTTACCAATGTTAGACGCATAACAATCTGGAAGCTTTAAATCCTTGAACCATTTCAGGAGGAGGTGTTTGTTTTCCTTTGTAAGCATGTATTGAGCCACCGGTTTCACTGTTTTACCATTGACCTCAGCCAACTCTAAGGCCGACCGCTTACAGATTTCCTTAAGGTTCATTCGACCTTTCACTGTGTCTTTAGTTATTGCCTTGACATCCATTAACATGTTAAAAACATTATCGAATACATTCTTCTCATTATGCATCATGTCAAGGTTATGTCGAATGAGATTTGTTTTCCAGTATGGCAACTCCCAAAATATACTCCTCTTGGTCCAATTATGGGATTTCCCAAACCCTTGCATTTTGCTCTTCGAATGCTTTTTCCCCCACCGAGGATCGGGCAATCTAGATACCTCGCTATAGACCGTGTCACCACTCAAACGAATCGTGGGCTCATCATGGTCATTCTTATTCTTTTTAAATGAATTCTTCTGGGTCCTGAATGGGTAGTCCTCTGGAAGAAATTTTCTATGGCAATCGAACCAACATGGTTTTTCAGAGTACTTGAGCGTGAAAAACTTTGTGTCACTCATACAATACGGACTGGCCAACTTTTGGTGGGTGCTCCAACCCGATAACATCCCATATGCAGGGACGTCATTAACTGTCCACATCAGGGGGAAGATTGTAGACAGTGGCCATAACCGGCCAACAAGAGTAAAATTTTTCCCCAGGACCAAACGGATTGAAACTATCAGAGCAGATGCATAACCGTATATTTCTTACTTCAGACGCAAAGTCAGGATAAGTTCTATCAAAGTGTTTCCATGCCTCCCCATCACTAGGATGAATCAACACACCCTCTTCACGCAAACTTTCCTTATGCCAACGCATTACTTCTGCAGTAGATTTAGACAGGTAGAGGCGTTGCAATCTCGGAATCAATGGTATGTAACACAACTGCTTATATGGTTTGTTTTTCTTGTGTTTTGAACTACCCCTCCGATTTGTCTTATATCTACTTTCTCCGCAAAATTGAACACTTGTCTTCTGTGAATCTTCCTTGTAGAATAGCATGCAATCATTCTTACACGCATCAATCTTTTTATTACATAGCCCAATCTGCCCAACCAACTTCTTTGTCTCATAAAAGTTTGTAACCAGCTTATTCACTTTCGGCAACAACCGCTTAATTGCTTTCATGATACGATTATAAGCAGACTGGCTAATATTGCAATCCGCCTTTATGTTAAGGAGCTCAGCCACAGCCTCCAACACACTGATCTCGCAACCTAGAAAGACCTTCTTTTTTGCAGAGTCCATAACATCAATAAATTTCTTGGCAGCAGGAGTTGGTTCCTGCTGTTGGTTCTCAGACCAATCGAATTTAGGACCGCCTGCATCCCTAACCATATCTTCCATATTTAAAGGTGGTTCTTCATTGTCCTGAAGAATAGATTCGGGTTCAGTAGGTACATGAATATTCCTGGGGGATTATTCGCAACATTTGGGCGCAATATCATTTGCTCACCATGAGCTATCCACCATTTGTACCCAACATCAAACCCGTTATGCAAAAGACGTCTCTGAGTATCGATCACACATAGAAACTTGGTATTACGACACTTGGCGCATGTACACCTAATCTTATCACCATTCATGTAGCTGGGATTTGATATAGCAAATTCAATAAACCCCTTAAACCCTCTTATGAACTCAAGATTGATACCCATTTGATTCGGCAACCTCTAATTGTACATCCAACTACGATCACCGTTGACAAACATCACTCCTGAATTGCAATCTATATATTATGCGTACACTAAATCTAATCGACGAATGAAACAAAATTGGGATGTTAATAATTATTTGATTTCATAATATATTAACAGTTTAGATGTAATTAACGTATTACCATTCCCTAAATTTGAATTACAAACTTAAAAGCAACAAGACACTTCATTTAGGTTTAAAATTCGGGTTGGCTTCTATCCCATCCCGAAATGCACGATTATATGAATTGCAAATGTCACTTTGTCTACTTGCTTTATAATCGAAAATCATGAAATTTCGGCAGCATAATCCCATGGTCTCCAAGTGCACGACATAGACTAGGTCAATCAAGCACTATCGATTAGAATCGACAGTTTGTAATCAACCATGTCTAGTATACACTAAACAATAGGAATGCAACCGAAATATCTCAACTATCAACTATTCAAGCAATTTTAATAGTCAAAGATGATATTTAAAAAATCATATAATCTTGCATTTCAAGACTGTCAATACGGACAATTTATGAATCGATGAATACATGTTGACCTCAACATATAAGTTAATGATTTTTAAATGGGTTACTAAGCTTTTGTGTTTCAACCGTCACAACGTTACGTCGTAACATTAATTTTTATTCATTACCGTAAAATGCATAATTTTACAATAATGAATTAACACACACATCTATCACATTTTTTAAATTATTAATATTGTGAATAATTTTAAATATTATTATTTAATTCTTTGTTGTAAAATATATAATTTTACAATGATGAATTAATATTTATACACATCTATTTTTTTAAATAGTTATCATTTAAATAATAAATTTATTTTAATTTTTTATTTCTTGAGACTTTTAACTTTTTAATTGATCCGTGTCTTACAATAATATCAATGAATGGACTTTTATTTTATTTTGGGAGGAAGTATTATATTTTCTGACTTTGTTCACTAAACTGACTTATTTATTAACACAATTGGTAACAAGTCCAAATCATCAACATGGTTTAATTAAGGTTAGAAAATATTTATTATGAGCCAGTTTGATAGTAATGTGTTGGATTAATTAAGATTAGAAAATGGTTATTATGAGTCAGTTTGATAGTAATGCGTTGGATTAATTAAGATTAGAAAATGGTTATTATTAGTCAGTTTGATAGTAATGCGTTGGATAAAGTAGTTAGTTTGAAGTTTAATGTTATGGACCACTGGGAGGGTTCAAAATCAAACCCAGGCTGGGATTGGCTATGTGAAGTGATACTAGTATTTTTTTTTAAAGGGAAGGGAGGAGTATAATCTTAAAGAATAAAAGGAAAACAAAATATAATCAGCTGCAAGTTGAAAATGGACCTGTTTCTGTTTCCATGGGAAGTGTCGGACGGCGGCGAAAGCGAAGGTGACGGCCGGGTTCATGTGGGCACCTAACTATGTAACTACATAGTCAAGTCTAGTTTTGCCAAAGAAACATATCTAAAATATGTTTTATACACAACAAACCTCAGACATTCAAGATATGACAAGTATGATAAATCAAGTTGACAGTAATTATCAAGCAAATATCAGAGAACCAATCCAATAAAACAAGTGTTATGTCATTACAAAGAGATCATTACATATCACCAGACTCAAACCATGACCTTTACTCAATCTTTATCTAATAGCTAAGATTGACAGCTAAGAACTCAACAGCAGAGATTCATCTCTCTGACAGCTAAGATCTTCATTACATAACATCAATGTTCTATTCCATTGATGACAAAGATGTGCTATGATTAAAAATCTCAACAACATTGCCATGTCATCCCTTTGAAGATTTTCTGAACTTGGGTTGCAAATTTCAGCCTGTTTATATCCAGTCAACAATGCACTAAATGAAAACACTATTCCAGCTACATCATTTACTGCCATGTCTCCTCCAACGACTCTTTCTCAGTCAATAAAAGGAAGACCCAACAACTGGATCTCTTGCCCCTCAACACACAACCTTTTGCAACCTTTCTCAAACCCTTGCATTCCTGCAAACCTGTGAACCGACATCAAAAACAAACTGCAGACACTTGAGACTGTACTTCAAGTATATAATCAAACTTGTAAACACTTAAGACTGTGCTTTAAGTGTGTAATATGTAATTTGCTTCGTAACAAGCAAATCCCTAATTGACTGTACTAATTAGGAAGAGGAAGTTCAAGGAACTTGCCTGATCAATCTTTGTAAACTCTTAAAGTGACCTAGAGTATAGTGGATTGAGCTCACTTGTCATGATTGACAGTGAGGTTGGACGTAGAAGGAGTGAACTCTGAACCGCCTTAAAATTCTTGTGTTCTTTGGTATTATCAATCACAAACACACACAGAGTAACACACACTTACAGTAATCACTTTGTCTTTATATTATATTACTTTATTTATTCCGCAGCACATTATACTTTGTTATTTTAACCAGTTAATATCTAACAGCTTAGATTCAACCTTAGCTGCCAAAGCTTAACTGCTTGATCTTCTCTTAGTTGATCAAGTACACAGGGCCTTTCAATTGGTATCAGAGCTTGTCTTTACCTCCAAAAGTCTAACAACTTGTGAAGGATCCACTTTCAACCCACCATGCCTCAACCAAGAAGAAATAATGAGAAAGACATTCCACACATTGATGATTGTGGATCTTTTGAAATTTATGCATCAAAAATAAAAACCTATCTTGATGCAAACAATATTTGGAACTGGTATGCACTAGAAAATGAGGTCACCTATCCAATCCAACCAGATTCAAATGGTGGAGCCAGTAAAATGAAATCCCCATAGAACTGGACTGAATATGAAAAGCAATTAATTAGTGCCAATCTTAAAGTAAAAAGCATACTTAAAAAGAGTGTGAATGACTCTCTAGCACAAGACATTGCTAAAGAACCAAATGCAAAATCAACCTGGGAACTTATCCATACCAAATTCACCAAACACACCAGTGTTATAACTCAAAATTTGTATAACTTGCTTAGGCAGCTAGACAACTTTAAATTCTACCCTGGTGAAAAGATTGGTGTTGCTAGACCAAGCTTTGAGGACCTTGTCAGATCCATTGCTGACCATGGAAAAACATTTGAAAACCAAGACCTATGCCTTAAAATATATTCTAATCTTATATATTCTAATCTTCCCCAAAAATGTGTGTTGTGCCGTGTATGTTGTGTGTGAGGTGAAGTGTGTGTGCGTGTGTTCTGCAGTGTGTTTTGGTGGGTGCTGTGAGTGTGTGTGTGTGTGTTTTGCATGTGTGTGTATTCTGCAGTGTGTGTTTTGGTGTGTGTTGTGAGTGTGTGTTTGTGTTCTGCGTGTGTGTGTGTGTTCTGCAGTGTGTGCTTTAGTGTGTGTTAGTGTATGTGCTGGAAAAGGTGTAATTAAATTGTGTAATTGTGAATTAGAGATTATTATTGGGGATTGAGTATAGAAAAACCCTAGGGGTATTTTGGTAAAACCTATGGGGGATTTGTTAACCTAAGAAGATGTTAAGAAAGATTAACTTATAGGTAATAAGAAAGATTGAAGATTATTCGGGTTAGGTAATTAGGCATTATTGTACCCTAAGAAACCTTTTTGCAATGATTGTAGATTCGTGTGCGTGAAGCATTGTTGGAAGTACTAAGCAACGCTAAGGTAAGGGATTATACATCTTTAAGTTAATTGATTTCCGCCCCGTTTCATTATTTAGGCTTCTGCATATTTCTTGTCGATGTACGTTTCTTTGATACGTAAAAGCTGACCTCGCGTCAGTATTTGTTTTGACTCCCTCGTTTACCGTTATTTGCTAATCTTTTGTTATTCGCTTGCTAAATCATTCTTTTGATTTCGTAAATACAGAATTTTATTGTTATTGTGAAAGTTCGTATTCTGTATAAAAAGTGAGTTTTGGTATGATATGATTTTGTGTTCCATCAATGATCGCTAAGTTAGACAACCTGCTTCGGCAGGGTACACTTGATATTTGGCCTTCGGGCAAAATTAGTTCACTGCTTCAAGTTAGTGGTGGGGTGTTCCGGATACACTGTTTAGGACTCAACGGAGTCATTTTGTTCCCTTTATGGGATTTTGGTTTGATAAGGTCAGTGGACCACTTATGTGATCATGATGTCCGTGAATGATTTGATTATCTACAACTGGTATGGGACATTTGTAGATAACTAGATCATTCGAGTCAACTTTGTTCAGTTTATCAGTCCTTTAAATTTCCTTATAATCTGTGAGTGGTTTAGTTAGTTAAAACTGGTATGGGACGGTTTTAATTAAGTAAATCATTCGAGTCAATTTGAAACGATTTCGTCATCATTTGAAACTCCAAAATATTTGTCAACTCAGTTTGTGAAACCGTTGAGAATTTGAAAGACATTTGGTTTGTGATTTGGCAAATAACTATTTCGAATTTGTGTTCTGTTATGTCTTCGATTATTATTTGAAATTTGTATCGTTTGATATTCCTTCAGGTCAACTCCTCCTTATTAACCGGAGGGGTTGTATATGAACTTATCGGGCATTGTTCGCTCACTCTTTCATCTTCTTTTCTTCCAGATTTCATATAGGAAGAATGTGAAACGGTTCGGGAGCACTTCATAAGGAGTTCAAGGATCGTTTTAGTTTATTTTCATTTTAGATTCTTTAGTCAGTTGTTTAAGTTATTTTAGAGTTTGTAAGACTTTAAGGATTTTGTTGAGCTAGTGGATTGTACTAGCCGTTGAAATTGTTACCGTTATCCGCAATTAAGTTATTTCAAATTGTGGTTAGTGTTTGAATTATGGTTTTAGTAGCCGTTGGAGGTTATTTTATTATCAATTAAGTATTATTTTTGTTGTGGATTTTGGGATCGTTACAGTTGGTATCAGAGCTTTGGCTTTAGATCTTTGGGAGTTTAGGATGTGTGAGGATAAGTGTTAACTGAGTCTTAGGTTTGACCTCAGTGACATTCTTGGAGTGTTTAGTGTAGATTGTTATGATAAGATTAGTTGCATTATCGAATTATGAAAGTTGATAATGTTTTATTTCCTAGCATGTCAAAAGCTTATCTATTTGGATTTATGACTATTTTCCCCTTTTGCCATTTTAGGTTAATGGCGAAAAGAAGAGTGAGTGCAAGAATCCAAAATCGGAGAGGTCGACAACAGAATCAGACTAATGATGTGATGGAAGAGGATCATGTTGAGAATGATAACCATGAGGTTTTAGCTGAGAATAGTTCTAATCATAGGGTTAAGAATACCCAAAATGCTCAAGATTGTAATCAAACTATTGGGGGTAATGGTCAGGGAGTGCAGCAACCAGTAGCGCCGGTGGCAGAATTAGTTCCCTTATTGCAAGCACTTACATGATTAATCCAACAACATCAGGTTCAGCAGCAATAACAAGTTGGTGGTGTCCCACCTAGGCAGAGTAGTGATTTAGCAGAATTTAAAAAGCATACTAGCGCAACCTTTAGTGGTACTGGGGGACTATGGCAGCGAAGGATTGGGTGCAAGAAATGGAAAAGACATTTGAGGGGATGCGCTATCGTGAGAGTATCAAAGTGTCGTGTGCCACATTCATGTTGAAGGAAGGGGCCTATGATTGGTGGCTTATGGAGAAGTGCAAACATCAGAATGACGAGTTTTTGTTTACTTGGGAAGATTTCAAGGTAGCCTTTTATGAGAAGTATTATCCTATGAGTGAGCAAATTCAGAGAGAGAATGACTTGATTAAGCTAGTTCAGAAGGACAAGACGGTGTCTGAGTATGAGGCTGAGTTTGCACGTCTTGCCAAGTTTTCCCCTACTTATGTGTCAACAGAAGAAAATCGCATGCGTAGGTTTGAAGAGGGTTTAAATCCTGCGATCAAGAGGGGTGTGGTACCATTTGAGCTTAAGACATATAAGGAAGTGGTAAACAAGGCGTTGCTAGTGGAAAGAGGTCTTATCGAAGTGCAGGCAGATTGGGATGACAAGCATAAAAAGAGAGATAGACAAACAAGTTTTCACGATAATAAGGATTCAGGAAGTCAGGCAAAGAAACAGGTGACACAACATGCTGATGGTGCCAAGTGTCGAATGTGTGGGGGTAATCATGAAACCCAACGTTGTTATAGAATCTTAAAGGCATGTTTCAACTGTGGGAAGACCGAGCATATGATCAAGGATTGCCCTGAACCACTTAAAGAGAGGTTCACAAAAGGTCGAGAGAACAAGGACAAGAGTAAGGACAACAAGGATGACTCAAATTCGAAGCGTACCGGAAGAGTCAATACTATGAAAGCTAGAGATGATGAGGATGCAAAGTGGACAGTGGCAGGTACGTTAAGTTTAGAGGACTAAACTTCTTTTAGGGGGTAAGAATATAATAACCCGAATTTTTGGTTTCTTTTTTTTTCTTTTATTAATTAAATTATTTGTTATTCCTTCTTGTAATTAGATTAGAGTTGTGGACTTGTTTATTGGGCTTAAGTTAACTTCATTGGATTTGGTTTACCTTTTTGGGCTAGGTTTTGGAAACCCTATTATAAATACATCCTTACTAAACCTAGAAGCCTCATTGTTAATTCTAAAATCCTAAAAAGAAAATAAGAGAGGGAGGCGGCTGAGAGAGAAAGCGGGCAGAGAGAGAGAGAGAGGGAGAGGTCAGAGGGAGAGGTCGGCTAGGAGAAGAAGGAAGGAAGAACGAGGAAGGACCTCCATTGTTGTGATTGAAAGCTCAAAATCAAAGGCAAGCAACATTTTTGTTTTGATTTCCAAGGAAGAACACCCTAGAAAACCTTCATTTTTGATTAAGATTAGGGTTGGATATGGGATTATGGGTGTTAATTAATTGCTAGGGTTATGAAAAGATGAGAGTTTGGTGGCTTTGGTAGGTGTGCCGTGTGTGTGTGGGTCGTGTGTGTGTGTTGAGGTGAAGTGTGTGTGCATGTTCTGTAGTGTGTTTTGGTGTGTGATGTGAGTACGTGTTTTGTTCTGCGTGTGTGTGTGTATTCTGCAGTGTGTGTTTTGGTGTGTGTTGTGAGTGTGTGTGTGTTCTGCATGTGTGTGTGTTCTGTAGTGTGTGATTTAGTGTATGTTAGTGTGTGTGTTGGAAAATGTGTAATTAGTGTGTGTAATTGTGAATTAGAGAGTCTTATTTGGGATTGAGTATAGAAAAATCCTAGAGGTATTTTGGTAAAACCTATGGGGATTGGTTAACCTAAGAAGATGTTAAGAAAGATTAACTTATAGGTAATAAGAAAGATTAAAGAATATTCGGGTTAGGTAATTAGGCATTATTGTACCCTAAGAAACCTTTTTGCAATGATTGTAGATTCGTGCGTGTGAAGCATTGTTGGAAGTACTAAGCAACGCTAAGGTAAGGGATTACACATCTTTAAGTTAATTGATTTTCGCTCCGTTTCATTATTTAGGCTTCCGCATATTTCTGGGCGATGAACGTTTCTTTGATCCGTAAAAGCTGACCTCGCGTCAGTATTTGTTTTGACTCCCTCGCTTACCGTTATTTGCTAATCTTTTGTTATTCGTTTGCTAAATCGTTCTTTTGATTTCGTAAATACAGAATTTTATTGTTATTGTGAAAGTTCGTATTCTGTATAAAAAGTGAGTTTTGATATGATATGATTTTGTGTTCCATCAATGATCGCTAAGTTAGACAACTTTCTTCGGCGGGGTATATTTGATATTTGGCCTTCGGTTAAACTTAGGGACGGATATTATTACAATAAATATGCAAAATATATAATAATCAAATAATAAACTTAAACGATAAAGATGATACATAACGGTTTTAAGTTAAACATAACTAAAGCCTATGGCATTACACCAACAGTCTCCCACTTGCACTAGGTTCCATTTATGTATCGAATACTAATGGATCTAACATGACCATCATGCTTCTGCCTGTGCTCGGGTCTTTGTAAGTGTATGTCTTATGTCATCATCGGTTGATATTTTGCATATCTTAACGTCTTCTCATTTTTTATGAATTCCTCGAAAAATGTCTAAGTGAGTGTTTGGATCACCGTTGTGATCTTGGTTCCATTGTTTGCACAAATGGTGCCACAATTGTCAAAACAAAAGTTTCACCGATTAGTGATACTTGGAACATTTCCAAAATTCTAATAAGTATAAACACAAATTCTAATTGCAATTTTAAATTAACTTTGTCAGTTTGGAAGCTAGCATCTATGTAACCATTACAACAAGATTAACTTCCAATCGTTCAAATCCCAAGAACGTATACTTAGTTCTTCTTAAGTGCTTAAGGATCATCTTGACTGCCATCCAATGGTTCTCATCACAGGATCAGATTGGTATCGACTCATCATACGCAAGGCATATGAGACGTCGGGTCTAGTACAAGTCATGACATATATGACAGATCCAAATGCCGAAGCATATGGAACTTCATTTATTCCCTTTTAGCTCATCACTTGTCATAAGACAATGAGTATTGATAAGAGAAATACCATGACCCATTGACAAGCTACTCTTCTTAGACTCTTCTAAGAACCTTGTCAATGTGAACACTTTGACTCAAATCAATTTATCCTTCTAGATCTATCTCTATAGATCTTGATGCCAAGGATGTAAGCGGCTTCACCCATATCTTTCATTGAGAAACCTTTCCTTGACCAAGACTTGATACTCTTAAGTGTCGGAACTTGTTTTTCCAATGAGTAAGATATCGTTGTAATAAAACAATAGAAATAATACTACGCTCCCACTGAATTTCATGCATACACAAGATTCATCTTTGATCTTTGATGAAGTCAAACTCTTTGACCAACTCATCAAAACGAAGATTCTAATTCCTTGAAGCTTGCTTCAACCCATCTCATGGATCTTTGCAACATGCATACTTTATTAGATTTTCATGGACCGACCAAACTTCGGGTTGTGTACTATACACATCCTTAATAAAGTCGTTTGACATCCATTTGTCATATCATATAGTCATAATATACTATTATGGCAATTTGAAATTCTAATAGACTTTGACATTGTAATTGGCGAAAAAGGGTTCCATCATAGTCAATACTATGAATTAACCTGAATTCCTTTGCTACAATCCTTAGTCATGAAAGTATACACCTTCCCATCCATGTCGCTCTTGTAGACCTACTTGCACCCTTTAGTTTTTACAACTTCAAGTAGCCCAATCAAGTTCCAAACTTGATCATCGAACATGGATTGTAATTCGGGCTTCATGGTTCCTAACCATTTATCCAAATTAGGAGCGGACATCGCCTCAAGATAAGAAGTAGGATTTGTCATTCTCAATGACTTCCACTTTATTACTTTTCGAAACGAGAAATCAATATTTCTTGATTTCGGATCGTAACCTATCCGATCTACGATGGACTTGTGCATCTTGAACCGGTTCCACAACTCCTTGTGAACTTGGTTCCATCTCTACTCTTGGTTCCATATTATTTTCGGTTCTTGAACTTCTTCAAGATTAGTTTTACTCCCATTAGATCATTTATTGAGAAAAAATTTCTCAAGAAACGAATCAAATAGAGCAACAAACATTTTGTTCTCTTTGCAGTTGTAAAATAAATATCCGAAAATAACCTTGTCAGATTTGGTGCTAACTTATCAGAGACAAGTCTCTTCTTATAAGCTTTACAAACCCAAATCTTCTTGGAAGATAAACTAAGTTTTCTTTCATACCACATCTCATGTGGAGCCTTAGGAACGGATTTAGTAGGGACTCGATTCAGTGTAACCGCATCATTTCTAATGCATATCCTCAAATGGAATTAGGAAAGTCAACTTGACACATCATCGAACGAACCATGTCTAACAAGGTTCAATTCCTCCTTTCAGACACATCATACAATATGGTGTTCCGGGTGGAGTCAACTCTGAAAGGATTTCATAGTTTTGAGATGATTGTCAAACTCTTTGCTCAAATATTCACTACCTCGATTTAATCGAAGTACTTAATAGTTTTGCCAAGTTATTTTGTACTTCATCTTAAAATGTTCAAAACACCTCAAATGATTCACCTTTGGACTTCATCAGATAGACATAGTCATATCTAGATAAGTTTTTAGTGAAATGTGATGAAATACCGAAGTCTTCCCCTAGCAATGCTACTTAATGGTCCACATCATCTCATGTATAATGACCAATATGTTACTAGCCCTCCCACTACTCTTAGTGTAGGGTGGTTTGGTCAATAATCCCAATAAACAAGATCCACATTCCTCAAATGATTTAGAGTCATATGGGTCTAAAAGTCCATGTTAATGGAGTTTAGATATATGTACTTATTTATCTGACCAAGCCGGCAATGCGATATGAACGCGTTGTTCATATTATTCGGTTTAGATTTCCCATTTATATTATAGATAACTTCAATATTATTTTGTTTCTCATTATCAAGGATTTGAAGACCATTTAATGACATATGTAATACAATAAGGAACGGATTCGTCAAGAACGTACACAATTACCTAAGAACCATTCTTTAGGCTTCTGATCCAATCAGAATTATTTGTATTGTTCCTTTCGAACTTTGTCCTTCATAAGGTTGAATCTCAATTATCATTATGTAATGCTACTTCTACAACAAAATATACAAATTATATGAACACATATCAATATCAACACATTTATCATCTAAGAGCAAATAATGTATCTTACAAATACTCCCACAAAATCATACACCTTCCAATGCAAATAAGCATACTATGCATTTAATGGGTTAAGATCCAACTTTAATTTAATCTCAAGTACGCTATGGCGCACCGCTCAAGTTTAAATTAATTAGGTAGAAAACATCAATCATATTGTATATGACTCTTAGATCTTTTATGAGATTTATTTAAGACATCATATGTCTAAGAATATTTTAATCTCATCTTATGCCTTGGGTCCAAAACCATTTTGATAACCCAATTAAGTTCATCTACTTTAAACGTATAGGAACCACCATTTCCTCATCTTGCTCGCACAATGAATAGAATCAAAGCACCTTGCTATGGCAAGCCCACCCAAAACTATCCAATTGGTCTCTAGTGTTTTAATCATGGATTGGCATAAAGAACTTAAAAGTTAAATGAATGTTCTTTAAAGCAGATTATAAGCATATCAACAAAGATAATCATAATGTACACCAGGTAAGTTCCCAAGAAAATAGGTGAGCCACAAGGACTGCTTAAGTGCCAAATCTTCCTTCGACAGAACTCTCCTAGTCATGCACAATTATAATACCAATTTGAATACAACATAATCAATACTTTGTATACTAACTTGTTTCTCATAAACAATCAGACTCGTAAACTGACTTGTTTCTCATAAACAATCAGATTCCTTCAAATTTTGCGTAAACTGACTTGTTTCTTACAAACAATCAGAAAACCAAAATTTAACGTTTCAACTAAACATTTAACAAATTATTATTCAATGTTTCAACTAAACATCTAATAAAGCTCTTACAACATAAGAACACATAATTCATGCATCGCAACAATTGATGAAATCATATTTAAAATAATTAAGCATGCATAAATAATGAATTAATCTAGCATAACCCTATAAACTTAATATCCAGAAATTTATAGCATCCAGATTAAGACATTAAACATCTCAGATTATAAACATAATCACAGGTTAGCAGAAAAATTATCAAACTGATTCTGCCCAGATTAGCTAGTTATGTCGCGCGGCGCCATCAGCCAGTTGGCTAGATCTGTTGCGTGACATACCAAGCCCAACTACCAGATTTTCTACTCGTGGCCAACTATGTCGCACGACGTAGATTGCCAGTCTGGCAGTTTTCTAAATTTCAATCAATTCCAATCATAAAGCAATTAAATCAAATAAACAGCTTTTAATAGATTTAATTCAATATGAACAGAAAACGATTTTGGCACAGTGTTTCAAAAACAATAAAAATATCGCATAAAAAACATGCAATAAGCATATAAACAAATTATATCTTAATTCTAGCATGCTAATTCAAACTTAACCATACAAACGGGGCTCTGATACCACTGTTGGATTTTATGGGTCCATGCGCAGCGGAATAAGCATCTAAATAACACAAAACCCAAGCCCTAAGATCCGTTCTATACGATTAAATTGAATTCCTATGAGATAGAATTTACCAACCTTTATTGCTTTCCGTTCTTGAGCTATCGAACAATTATCAATGTGATTTTGAATCACAAACTTCGATCTTCAAAAACTTGAATCTTCATAATGCTTTGAACAATAGAACTCTAGGCCTTGTTCGTCGTACGAGCGAAGACCCTCTAGTAGTATCCACACGTTAGAATGAACCAATAACAGTTCTTGAGAATTGCTAGATTCTTAAACCTATGGAAGAATATTGAGAAACCTTTTTGGTGTGATTTTTCCCTTGAAAATTCGGCTAGCTGCTAGGGTTTACAGACTTAATATTTATACTACATTAGTATAGGTATTAGTTTCCTAATCAAATTAGGAAACTGCTCTGTATACGCCTCAGGCCTTAATATGTTGCACGACCACAAGCAGCCCATGGGCATGTTGTATCGCACGATCAGGAAGGTCATATCAGGAATTCTCAATCATTCTTCCTTTGGTTTAACCAATTCATTCTAGTTGTGTGTGACCCAATATGATTATATTATGTTGGCAATGAGCTCGATCATATCGACCCTCATAAGACATAAGCGGACTCTAGCAAGCCATTATGTCTGCCCAAATAATATAACGTAAGAGTTCACGTTTCCAATGGTACTCTTCCATTTCTCCCTTTGTCTCACGATGTTATATTAAACACAAGTCATGGTCCACGTCAACTTGTATTTGTTCAATGCTTTCTCGATCTTGAGTATAATGATAGTCCAATCATATTATGGTGTGGCCACACGCTTTCATCATTATCACTCATCGAAGGGCCCAAGCAAAACATCTCTCTTTTGAGGGACAAATCCCATCTTGACTTATCATCCTTCCCATCATAAATCCGATCATGCCAAAGATAGCCTTTAAAAATATCGTGTTAAGATATCGTTTGCCTAAAATCAAACATGACTTTCATCATATGTAAGGTCATGATAATCTCAGGTCTAGGGACTAAATGAAGTGACCATATGAGACTTAATTATGACATTTGACCATGACATCAATCTCAAATGGGTCAAGTCCAGTCACTTGTTCTCTAACAAGTACCCATAATTTCAATGTGCATCTCTATGCATATAATCATCATATGATTATCCATTGACAATTATACTAATTATTCTCTTAATAATTAGGGACGGAGATTATTACAATAAATATGCAAAATATATTATAATCAAATAATAAACTTAAATGATAAAGATGATACATAACAATTTTAAGTTAAACATAACTAAAGCCTAGGGCATAACACCAACATTATGAACTAGAAGGAATGATAAAAATTCAACATGTTCCTTCTATTTCACAAACTCTTGCCTTAGCTGCTCAGGAAACTCCACACAAATCCATTACTCAACATGACATTGACACCATGGTCCTAAATTCCCTTCAAAAATTAAACTTCTCTTAAAAAAAATATACCTCATAAGGAGATTTAACAAGTCTCTTATCCATGGCTGTCAGAAATGCCATGAGAACACATAGGAAAATATTTGATAGAAAATACAGTCTATCTATATCAGATGAAGAGAACCATAAGAAAAAATTGAATGTTTCAACTGTGGAAAATTTGGTCACTACTCATCTGAATGTCATGAACCAAAGATACCAAAGGACAATCAAACAGCTAAGAAACTCACCTACTCAAAAGAAATCATTCACAGTTCCAGATGAAACTGCTACACCTGTTCCAAAAACAAAAATGAGAAAAATAAAGAACAAGTAATGATTGCTGACTCATTAAAATTCAGTGATGAAGAATTTGACTCAAGTGACTCTGAAAGTGAAGGAGAAGATGTTATGATATGCCTAATGGCAGGAGATGATGAAAAATCAGTTAGTTAAGAAGATCTTGAAGCATTGGCAGTTGCTGAAGAATTAAAAAGGGTACACAACGTTAACTCTTTAAATATTGAGGAATTTAAACAATTAGTTAGCACTCTCTTAATTCAAATCAAGAGACACCAAACTAGCTTTGATTCATTGCTTACTAACAACCTTTCCCAAAGCAAAACCATTGAAAACCCTGAGAAAGCCAACTAAGGATTAAAAGAGCAATGTCTTGTGCTTGAAAAGAACAACTGTGATCTGACATCTGAGAGGCTGTGTCACTTTTTAGCTACAACCAGAGACATTCTAGTGACAAGTCATGGATTGGAGCAGAAAATACCACTCTGAAAACCTATACCCCTCCCAATGATGAAAAGGCTATTGAGAAGATGGTTCTTGAAAGCATGAACCATATCAAAACTCAACAACATGTCTATCCCGTTCAAACAAAAGAAGACAAAAAAAAACAAAGAGAAGACAATGAAATAACTAAAGCAAGTTCAAGTCAATCAAAAGGAGGAGACAAACCAGTACACAAAAAATAGATACATCTGGCAACGAAAAGGAATCAAAGAGCAAAAAGAAAACAAACAGCAAAAATCTTCTAGTCAGCAAAGATTTTCTGGACAACAAAGATCACCTAGACAGCAACGATTCTGCCATCAACATACATACTGCAAACAGCAAAAACCCAATTGGTAGTAGTCAAATGGAAAGGGTCATGCCAGTCAAAACAACTCACCAAGACCATCATATACAAACAACTTCCATAGCCAACCTCAGTGACACCAGAACCACAACCAATCTTTTTCTCCAAACCATTCCTTCAACAATTCCCAACCTACTGTTCTCACACCCTACATGATGCAAATCATATCTTATTATTTTACCCTAAACCAGTTTTTCAGAAAAAGATCAATGAAGGGTACCAAAAAATGTCTAATCCTTTGGGCCCAAAACAATAAAAGAGTACCATAAATTTTATTTCTGTTTTTTAGGTACCTAGGAAAGGAATATGGTATTTGGATAGTTGATACAGCAGGCATATGACCTACAACAAAGAATGGCTGCAACAATATATCCCTAAAAATGGTCCAAATATAACTTTTGGTGATAATTCTCAAGCCAAAGTCAAAGGATCAGGAAACCTTATTACTAAAGACATCATTTTCACAAATGTGTCTTATGTAGAAGGTCTCAAAGATAACTTGATTAGCATTAGTCAAATTTGTGACAATGGATATTATGTTGTAATTTCAAAGAATCACTGCACTATCAAAGATGTCAACCACAAAGTAATCCTCACTGGAACCAGAAAAGGAAATCTCTACTGTATAAATTTAGAGATTCTGGAATCCTCAAATGCCCACTGCCTGCTGTCCTATAGTCAGTCTGATATTTCATGGTTATGGCACAAAAGATTGGCTCACCTCAACCTCAAAAGCATCTCCAAATTGGCAAATTCAAACCTAGTCAAAGGACTTCCCAAAATCCCCTTCAAGAAAGACAAGCTATGCAAAGCATGTCAATGTGGCAAACAAAAGAAAACCTCTTTCACAGCCAAAACAAGATTAGACACTTCAAAACCTCTGCAACTACTTCACATGGATTTATTTGGACCTATTAGAACTAGATCAATTGGTGGAAAAAAATACTCACTAGATTCACATGGATTATCCTTCTTGAATCCGAAAATGAAATCTTGGATCACTTGGTCAAACTGTTCAACAAAATTCAAAACCAAAAATGTTTATCTATCATTAAAATTAGATCTGACCATGGTAAAGAATTTGAGAACACTGGTGTTGAAGAATATTGTGATCAGAAAGGGACAGAGCATAACTTTTCTGCTCTAAGAACACCATAGCAAAATGGTGTAGCAAAAGAAAGAACATGACCATTTGTGAAGTAGCCAGAACAATGCTGTCAGAAAACAACCTACCTATGTATTTTTTGGGGAGAAGATGTCACCACTGCTGTCTATGTCCAAAATAAGACCCTCTTCAACAAATTTCACACCAAAACTCCCTATGAGTTATGGAATGGTAGAACACCAACCATTTCATACTTTCATGGATTTGGAAGTAGATGCTTCATTCACAACAATGGCAAAAATAACCTAGATAAGTTTGATTCCAAAAGTGATGAAGGCATATTCTTAGGATACTCCAATACAAGCAAAGCCTACAGAGTATACAACAAAAGGAGACTTGTTGTAGAAAAATCAATTCATGTTTACTTTGATGAAAATAATGATCAAAGCTGCACTGAATTGTGTGATTTTGATGAAGCTGTTGGAAACTCAGACAATATTCAAGAAGTGTCACATGTGCATGACTCCTCAAATATCATTCCTGAAGAAGAATCACCTACCCTTCCCTATATTCTGTCCAAAGCATAATTACAAATCCTATTGTGTCTGACATCAAAGAATCTCAACCGAACATCAAAAGTGCATCTGACAGCTATGATGCCCTTGACAGCTTACCTTCATCAAGCCAACAAAATAACTCTGACAGTAGACATATTCAACCTTGCTGCACCAACAATCATTCTATTCCTCAACCTGAACCTACCATCCATATCATTCCACCAAACATCAACATTTTCATTGACCTTCCAATTCATAAAATGACCATTCCTCCAGATATACATGTCTATGACTCATTAATGAGTGCCTTCATCTCTCAAATAGAACCCATGAAAATAAATGAAGCCCTTCAAGACCCTGACTAGATTGAAGCTATGGAGGAAGAACCGGAGCAATTTGAAAGAAAAAAGGTCTGGTAACTGGTTCCTAAACCAAAAAACCAAACTGTTATTAGAATAAGGTGGGTATTTAGGAACAAAATGAATGAAGAGGGCATTGTTGTAAGAAACAAAGCTAGACTAGTAGTTCAAGGGTACAGACAAGAAGAAGGAATTGACTACGATGAAACTTTTGCTCCTTTAGCAAGACTAGAAGCCATCAGACATTTCCTTGCCATTGCCTCATTCAAGAAAATGAAAGTGTTCCAAATGGATATCAAAAGTGCCTTCCTAAATGGAGTTCTAAATGAGAAGGTATTTGTGTCACAATCCCCTAGTTTTGAGCATCCAAAATTTCCAGACCATGTGTACAAATTGGACAAAGCCTTGTATGGCCTTAAACAAGCGCCTAGAGCTTGGTATGACACACTATCAAAATATCTCCTTGGCAAAAGATTTACTAAAGTGCATATTGATAATACTTTGTTCATCACGAAATATGGAGAAGACCTACTACACATCCAAGTGTATGTGGATGACATTATTTTTGGATCATCAAATGAAGATCTGTGCACAGAGTTTGGGAACTCATGAAGAACAAGTTTGAAATGAGTATGATTGGTGAACTTACCTTCTTCTTAGGCCTGCAAGTCAAACAAATGAAGGAAAGAATCTTCATTAACCAAGCCAAGTACACAAGGGATATGATCATGAAGTTTGATATGCAAACTGCCTCACCTGCTAGAACCCTTCTATCAACAACAACCAAGCTTCATGCTGATCCTGATGGTCAATGTGTTAATCAAACACTATATAGGAGTTACATTGGATCTCTCCTATATGTAACTGCATCTAGACCTGACATCATGTTCAGTGTTTGTTTATGTGCAAGGTTTCAAGTTGATCCAAAGGAATCTCATCTCTCAGCTGTCAAAAGAATTTTGAGATATCTAAAAGGAACTCCTGACTATTGTATATGGTATCCCACTGAATCTCCATTCTCCTTATGTATGGCTTTTTCATATGTTTCACAAATCTGATGTTACTCATATACTTGCTTCCTTTAAAACACAAATTGAGAATCAGTTATCACGTCGCATATCGGCTATACATACAATTAAATCTATTCAAACTGATGGGGGTGGTCAGTTTACTAGTCGTATGTTTACTTCATTTGTTCAAAAATGTGGTATAAAACATCAACTTACGTGTCCATATACTCCACAACAAAATGGGGTCTTGAACGTAAACATCGTCATATAGTTGAAATCGGTTTATGTCTATTATCTAAAGCACATCTCCCTTACAAGTTTTGGTTAGAAGCTTTTAATATTGCTGTTTATCTTATAAACCGATTACCAATGCGTCAACATAAGTTTGTGTCTCCGTATGAAATCTTACTTCTTCGTCAGCCAGATTATCAATTTCTCAAAACTTTTGGTTGCTCTTGTTTCCCTCATGTCGTTCCTATCAACGCGCACAAACTTATGCACAAATCAATACACGATATTTTTCTTGGTTATGATAAGTTGCGAAAGGGTTATCGTTGCATCGATTTACTGAATGGAAAAATTGTATATATCCCATCATGTGATATTTGATGAATCTTCTTTTCCTTGGGAAAATAGTGGCACAAATAATGATGTACCAGGTACAGTTGGGATGCAGTCAGACAATCTATTGAAGTTGGACAATATACGAGATCACTCTATGCAGCTTCTTTCTTCTATTAGTCCAACTGATGTCCCTGTTTCCTCCTCACTATGGAGGTTGATCTGCGGATGTAGGAGTTCTAACATGCATGCTAACGAACACATCCAAAAAACCGACATCGGCACCATGTTCCTTTTCATATAATCATTAAAACAAACAAATATAATCATATGCTTAAACAACTTGGTTTGTTTTACATACATAATTCATATATATAGGAGGATATGTGTCCCTTTTATAAGAAGCTACTAGATTCACCTTCGCTATCTATCTTGCCACAATGTGCGCTTACCATATTATAGAGTCGACACTAAGTTGTGTATATCGGGCCTATCTTCCTGCCCGCTCGACTAGAACTCATATCTAAATACACTAAAAATATTAAAATATAAAACTTTATAAATAGGAAATAATATATTAACAGATCTACTTAAAATAAATTTAAAGTTCTAATAATCTAAAGCATTCACAATACATCTAAATACACTAAAAATTTTAAAATTTAAAACTTTAACAATAGGAAACAATATATTAATAGATCTTCTTAAAATAAATTTAATGTTCTAATAATCTAAAGCATTCACAATACATCTAAATAAACTAAAAGTATTAAAATATATAACTTTAACAATAGGAAACAATATATTAACATATCATCTTAAAATAAAATTAAAGTTCTAAAAATCTAAAGCATTCACAATACATCTAAAAACACTAAAAATATAAAACTTTAAACTATTATGAATCATCATCCCCATCCTCATCACTGGACTCTGAATTACTACGAAACTTAAATTTTTCAGCTTCGTCTTCGTACTCTGATGAATCAAACTCTGGTTCGATGTCCTCTTCCTCTTCCTCTTCCTCTAATTCATTAATTTCAATGTGCGTAAGATGACTTGAACGAGGCAGAGGAGGTGGCAAATTCACTGGTAAGAAATCCTCCTCAGGTTCATCAACATTTTGAGGAATATGAGTGGCATCATCTAATGGATGATTAGCCATTGAAACGTTAGGTGACATTGGCATTTCATCCTCTTGATAGGGTGTTTCTAATGTCGACCCTGTAGTTGTATTTTTATCAATCATGCTTCTAGACTTAGTCTTCCAGATAGCCCACCATCCGTCAGGTCGCCGACGAGGGTAGGGTGTCATGTATACATGTTGTGCTTGAGATGCTAAGATGAAAACGTCATCGCCAACATGTCTAGACGATTACTTTACATCGACAAGGTCAAATATGGCGCGCTTCTTAACACCTCGCACAGCATCTCGCCACTCACAATTGACCAAGACAACATTGTTTCCACCCAAATACTCCACCTCGACTACTTCTTTCAGGATGCCATAGTAATCATGGTTTCCTTTAAGATTCACACCGCTATTCCTCGTTAATTTAGAGTCCGCAAAAGTTTTTGTATGAAACACATAGCCATTCATGAAATAACCGTTGTATAAATTAACGTTCAAATACGGAGTTGCTGCTAAATGTCTTAACCTCGTACCTTTGGCATCACCCGGATGTTCAGTTGTCTATAAGACAATATGTAACCAATTTAATACAATTTTAAGATTGAATGTTTAAAAAAGTGTAGAGAATAAATTTGAATGAAATGAAATATTTACATATTTCCTTAGCCAGTTTGAAAAATCTTTGTCTGCCCTTATTTCGATGAGTTCTGGAGATAAATCCTGAGATAAATCTTCAAACATTCTGCAATATGGTTAAACAAGGCATTTCATGTGCAGTTAATTAAACATGCATAATTTAATCGACGAGGCGTAAACATAACATCAATGACTTACTTGACATATTTCTCAACCGCGTCACAATTAAGAAGTACATAGAGTGAGACCGCGGCAAACTCTTTAGCGGTACCCGTTTGCCGAGGAACCGACTAGGGGATGAATATACAGAGATGCTTCCATTAGACACAGGACAACAACCATCATAATTGCGGCCAACCCTAGTCAATCTCGTATCAACATCAGGATGAAAATATGTTCCGACAAAGGTAACAATCTCATCTATAATAACAGCCTCTGAAATTGAGGCCTCGACCATGGCCCTATTGCTCATCTTCCTTTTCAATTGGCCTAGGTGCCTAAAAGTCATTTGTAGATTAAAACATAAATAATGTTAAAGAAGGTATATTTTTAACGCTCAAATTATTTAGAATTAGAATATATTCAATTACCTCTCAAATGGATACATCCATCTGTATTGAACTGGACCACTGACTCTATCTTCATATGCCAAGTGGACCAGTAAATGCTCCATAGAATCAAAGGACGAAGGAGGAAATATCTTCTCAAGTTTGCACAAAGTCACTACGATGCTCTCCTCAAGCTTTTCCATGTTATCAACACATAGTGTAGTCTATCTAGCAAAACGTGGAAATCATGACTCTTCAAACCCTGCACTTTCCCCTCATCTTCATTGACATAGTTACCAATGTTAGACGCATAACCATCTGGAAGCTTTAAAGCCTTGAACCATTTCAGGAGGAGGTGTTTGTTTTCCTTTATAAGCATGTATTGAGCCACCGGTTTCACTGTTTTACCATTGACCTCAGCCAACTCTAAGGCCGACCGCTTACAGATTTCCTTAAGGTTCATTCGACCTTTCACTGTGTCTTTAGTTATTGCCTTGAAATCCATTAACATGTTAAAAACATTATCGAATACATTCTTCTCATTATGCATCACGTCAAGGTTATGTCGAATGAGATTTGTTTTCCAGTATGGCAACTCCCAAAATATACTCCTCTTCGTCCAATTATGGGATTTCCCAAACCCTTGCATTTTGCTCTTCGAATGCATTTTCCCCCACCGAGGATCGGGCAATCTAGATACCTCGCTATAGACCGTGTCACCACTCAAACGAATCGTGGGCTCATCATGGTCATTCTTATTCTTTTTAAATGCATTCTTCTGGGTCCATAATGGGTGGTCCTCTGGAAGATATTTTCTATGGCAATCGAACCAACATGGTTTTTCAGAGTGCTTGAGCGTGAAAAACTTTGTGTCACTCATACAATACGGACTGGCCAACTTTCCGTCGGTGCTCCAACCCGATAACATCCCATATGCAGGGAAGTCATTAACTGTCCACATCAGGGGGAAGATTGTAGACAGTGGCCATAACCGGCCAACAAGAGTAAAATTTTTCCCCAGGACCAAACGGATTGAAACTATCAGAGCAGATGCATAACCGTATATTTCTTACTTCAGACGCAAAGTCAGGATAAGTTCTATCAAAGTGTTTCCATGCCTCCCCATCACTAGGATGAATCAATACACCCTCTTCACGCAAACTTTCCTTATGCCAACGCATTGTTTCTGCAGTAGATTTAGACACGTAGAGGCGTTGTAATCTCGGAATCAATGGTATGTAACACAACTGCTTATATGGTTTGTTTTTCTTGTGTTTTGAACTACCCCTCCGATTTGTCTTATATCTACTTTCTCCGCAAAATTGAACACTTGTCTTCTGTGAATCTTCCTTGTAGAATAGCATGCAATCATTCTTACACGCATCAATCTTTTTATAACATAGCCCAATCTTCCCAACCAACTTCTTTGTCTCATAAAAGTTTGTAACCAGCTTATTCACTTTCGGCAACAACCGCTTAATTGCTTTCATGATACGATTATAAGCAGACTGGCTAATATTGCAATCAGCCTTTATGTTAAGGAGCTCAGCCACAGCCTCCAACACACTGATCTCGCAACCTAGAAAGATCTTCTTTTTTGCAGAGTCCATAGCATCAATAAATTTCTTGGCAGCAGGAGTTGGTTCCTGCCGTTGGTTCTCAGACCAATCGAATTTAGGACCGCCTGCATCCCTAACCATATCTTCCATATTTAAAGGTGGTTCTTCATTGTCCTGAAAATAGATTCGGGTTCAGGAGGTACATGAATATTCCTGGGGGATTATTCGCAATATTTGGGCGCAATATCATTTGCTCACCATGAGCTATCCACCATTTGTACCCAACATCAAACCCGTTATGCAAAAGACGTCTCTGAGTATCGATCACACATAGAAACTTGGTATTACGACACTTGGCGCATGTACACCTAATCTTATCACCATTCATGTAGCTGGGATTTGATGTAGCAAATTCAATAAACCCCTTCAACCCTCTTATGAACTCAAGATTGATACCCATTTGATTCGGCAACCTCTAATTGTACATCCAAATACGATCACCGTTGACAAACATCACTCCTGCATTGCAATCTATATATTATGCGTACACTAAATCTAATCGACGAATGAAACAAAATTGGAATGTTAATAATTATTTGATTTCATAATATATTAACAGTTTAGATGTAATTAACGTATTACCATTCCCTAAATTTGAATTACAAACTTAAAAGCAACAAGACACTTCATTTAGGTTTAAAATTCCGGTTGGCTTCTATCCCATCCCGAAATGCACGATTATATGAATTGCAAATGTCACTTTGTCTACTTGCTTTATAATCGAAAATCATGAAATTTCGGCAGCATAATCCCATAGTCTCCAAGTGCACGACATAGACAAGGTCAATCAAGCACTATCGATTAGAATCGACAGTATGTAATCAACCATGTCTAGTATACACTAAACAATAGGAATGCAACCGAAATATCTCAACTATCAACTATTCAAGCAATTTTAATAGTCAAAGATGATATTTATAAAATCATATAATCTTGCATTTCAAGACTGTCAATACGGACAATTTATGAATCGATGAATACATGTTGACCTCAACATATAAGTTAAAGATTTTTAAACGGGTTACTAAGCTTTTGTGTTTCAACCGTCACAACGTTACGTCGTAACATTAATTTTTATTCATTGCCATAAAATGCATAATTTTACAATAATGAATTAACACACAAATCTATCACATTTTTTAAATTATTAATATTGTGAATAATTTTAAATATTATTATTTAATTCTTTGTTGTAAAATATATAATTTTACAATGATGAATTAATATTTATACACATCTGTTTTTTTAAATAGTTAACATATAAATAATAAATTTATTTTAATTTTTTATTTCTTGAGACTTTTAACTTTTTAATTGATCCGTGTCTTACAATAATATCAATGAATGGACTTTTATTTTATTTTGGGAGGAAGTATTATATTTTCTGACTTTGTTCACTAAATTGACTTATTTATTAACACAATTGGTAACAAGTCCAAATCATCAACATGGTTTAATTAAGGTTAGAAAATATTTATTATGAGCCAGTTTGATAGTAATGCGTTGGATTAATTAAGATTAGAAAATGGTTATTATGAGTCAGTTTGATAGTAATGCGTTGGATTAATTAAGATTAGAAAATGGTTATTATTAGTCAGTTTGATAGTAATGCGTTGGATAAAGTAGTTAGTTTGAAGTTTAATGTTATGGACCACTAGGAGGGTTCAAAATCAAACCCAGGCTGGGATTGGCTATGTGAAGTGATACTAGTATTTTTTTTTTTTAAAGGGAAGGGAGGAGTATAATCTTAAAGAAGAAAAGGAAAACAAAATATAATCAGCTGCAAGTTGAAAATGGACCTGTTTCTGTTTCCAGGGGAAGTGTCGGACGGCGGCAAAAGCGAAGGTGACGGTCGGGTTCATGTGGGCACCTAACTATGTAACTACATAGACAAGTCTAGTTTTGCCAAAGAAACATATCTAAAATATGTTTTATACACAACAAACCTCAGACATTCAAGATATGACAAGTATGATAAATCAAGATGACAGTAATTATCAAGCAAATATCAGAGAACCAATCCAATAAAACAAGTGTTATGTCATTACAAAGAGATCATTACATATCACCAGACTCAAACCATGACCTTTACTCAATCTTTATCTAATAGCTAAGACTGACAGCAAAGAACTCAACAGCAGAGATTCATCTCTCTGACAGCTAAGATCTTCATTACTTAACATCAATGTTCTATTCCATTGATGACAAAGATGTGCTATGATTAAAAATCTCAACAACATTGCCATGTCATCCCTTTGAAGATTTTCTGAACTTGGGTTGCAAATTCCAGCCTGTTTATATCCAGTCAACAATGCACTAAATGAAAACACTATTCCAGCTACATCATTTACTGCCATGTCTCCTCCAACGGCTCTTTCTCAGTCAATAAAAGGAAGACTCAACAACTGGATCTCTTGCCCCTCAACACACAACCTTTTGCAACCTTTCTCAAACCCTTGCATTCCTGCAAACCTGTGAACCAACATCAAAAACAAACTGTAGACACTTGAGACTGTACTTCAAGTATATAATCAAACTTGTAAACACTTAAGACTGTGTTTTAAGTGTGTAATATGTAATTTGCTTCGTAACAAGCAAATCCCTAATTGACTGTACTAATTAGGAAGAGGAAGTTCAAGGAACTTGCCTGATCAATCTTTGTAAACTCTTAAAGTGACCTAGAGTATAGTGGATTGAGCTCACTTGTCATGATTGACAGTGAGGTTGGACGTAGAAGGAGTGAACTCTGAACCACCTTAAAATTCTTGTGTTCTTTGGTATTATCAATCACAAACACACACAGAGTAACACACACTAACACTAATCACTTTGTCTTTACATTATTTTACTTTATTTTTTCCGTAGCACATTATACTTTGTTATTTTAACCAGTTAATATCTGACAGCTTAGATTCAACCTTAGCTGCCAAAGCTTAACTGCTTGATCTTCTCTTAGTTGATCAAGTACACAGGGCCTTTCAATTGGTATCAGAGCTTGTCTTTACCTCCAAAAGTCTAACAACTTGTGAAGGATCTACTTTCAACCCACCATGCCTCAACAAAGAAGAAATAATGAGAAAGACATTCCACACATTGATGATTGTGGATCTTTTGAAATTTATGCATCAAAAATAAAAACCTATATTGATGCAAACAATATTTGGAACTGGTATGCACTAGAAAATGAGGTCACCTATCCAATCCAACCAGATTCAAATGGTGGAGCCAGTAAAATGAAATCCCCATAGAACTGGACTGAATATGAAAAGCAATTAATTAGTGCCAATCTTAAAGTAAAAAGCATACTTAAAAAAAGTGTGAATGACTCTCTAGCACAAGACATTGCTAAAGAACCAACTGCAAAATCAACCTGGGAACTTATCCATACCAAATTCACCAAACACACCAGTGTTATAACTCAAAATTTGAATAACTTGCTTAGGCAGCTAGACAACTTTAAATTCTACCCTGGTGAAAAGGTTAGTGTTGCTAGACCAAGGTTTGAGGACCTTGTCAGATCCATTGCTGACCATGGAAAAACATTTGAAAACCAAGACCTATGCCTTAAAATATATTCTAATCTTCCCCAAAAATGTGTGTTGTGCCGTGTGTGTTGTGTGTGTGCGTGTCTTCTGCAGTGTGTTTGGGTGGGTGCTGTGAGTGCGTGTGTTCTGAGAATGATAACCATGAGGTTTTAGCTGAGAATAGTTCTAATCATAGGGTTGAGAATACCCAAAATGCTCAAGATTGTAATCAAACTATTGGGGGTAATGGTCAGGGAGTGCAGCAACCAGTAGCGTCGGTGGCAGAATTAGTTCCCTTATTGCAAGCACTTACATGATTAATCCAACAACATCAGGTTCAGCAGCAATAACAAGTTGGTGCCACCAACTTGGTGGTGTCCCACCTAGGCAGAGTAGTGATTTAGCAGAATTTAAAAAGCATACTAGCGCAACCTTTAGTGGTACTGGGGGACTATGGCAGCGAAGGATTGGGTGCAAGAAATGGAAAAGACATTTGAGGGGATGCGCTATCGTGAGAGTATCAAAGTGTCGTGTGCCACATTCATGTTGAAGGAAGGGGCCTATGATTGGTGGCTTATGGAGAAGCGCAAACATCAGAATGACGAGTTTTTGTTTACTTGGGAAGATTTCAAGGTAGCCTTTTATGAGAAGTATTATCCTAGGAGTGAGCAAATTCAGAGAGAGAATGACTTGATTAAGCTAGTTCAGAAGGACAAGACGGTGTCTGAGTTTGAGGCTGAGTTTGCACGTCTTGCCAAGTTTTCCCCTACTTATGTGTCAACAGAAGAAAATCGCATGTGTAGGTTTGAAGAGGGGTTAAAGCCTGCGATCAAGAGGGGTGTGGGACCATTTGAGCTTAAGATATATAAGGAAGTGGTAAACAAGGCGTTGCTAGTGGAAAGAGGTCTTATCGAAGTGCAGGCAGATTGGGATGACAAGCATAAAAAGAGAGATAGACAAACAAGTTTTCACGATAATAACAATTCAGGAAGTCAGGCAAAGAAACAGGTGACACAACGTGCTGATGGTGCCAAGTGTCGAATGTGTGGGGGTAATCATGAAACCCAACGTTGTTATAGAATCTTAAAGGCATATTTCAACTGTGGGAAGACCGAGCATATAATAACCCGAATTTTTGGTTTCTTTTTTTTCTTTTATTAATTAAATTATTTGTTATTCCTTCTTGTAATTGGATTAGAGTTGTGGACTTGTTTATTGGGCTTAAGTTAACTTCATTGGATTTGGATTACCTTTTTGGGCTAGGTTTTGGAAACCCTATTATAAATACATCCTTACTAAACCTAGAAGCCTCATTGTTAATTCTAAAATCCTAGAAAGAAAATAAGAGAGGGAGGCGGCTGAGAGAGAAAGCGGGCAGAGAGAGAGAGAGAGAGGGAGCGGTCAGAGGGAGAGGTCGGCTAGGAGAAGAAGGAAGGAAGAACGAGGAAGGACCTCCATTGTTGTGATTGAAAGCTCAAAATCAAAGGTAAGCAACATTTTTGTTTTGATTTCCAAGGAAGAACACCCTAGAAAACCTTCATTTTTGATTAAGATTAGGGTTGGATATGGGATTATGGGTGTTAATTAATTGCTAGGGTTATGAAAAGATGAGAGTTTGGTGTCTTTGGTAGGTGTGCCGTGTGTGTGTGGGTCGTGTGTGTGTGTGTTGAGGTGAAGTGTGTGTGTGTGTTCTGTAGTGTGTTTTGGTGTGTGATGTGAGTGTGTGTTTTGTTCTGCGTGTGCGTATGTATTCTGCAGTGTGTGTTTTGGTGTGTGTTGTGAGTGTGTGTGTGTTCTGCGTGTGTGTGTGTGTTCTGTAGTGTGTGATTTAGTGTATGTTAGTGTGTGTGTTGGAAAATGTGTAATTAGTGTGTGTAATTGTGAATTAGAGAGTCTTATTTGGGATTGAGTATAGAAAAATCCTAGGGGTATTTTGGTAAAACCTATGGGGATTGGTTAACCTAAGAAGATGTTAAGAAAGATTAACTTATAGGTAATAAGAAAGATTAAAGAATATTCGGGTTAGGTAATTAGGCATTATTGTACCCTAAGAAACCTTTTTGCAATGATTGTAGATTCGTGCGCGTGAAGCATTGTTGGAAGTACTAAGCAACGCTAAGGTAAGGGATTACACATCTTTAAGTTAATTGATTTTCGCTCCGTTTCATTATTTAGGCTTCCGCATATTTCTGGCGATGAACATTTCTTTGATCCATAAAAGCTGACCTCGCGTCAGTATTTGTTTTGACTCCCTCGCTTACCGTTATTTGCTAATCTTTTGTTATTCGTTTGCTAAATCGTTCTTTTGATTTCGTAAATACAGAATTTTATTGTTATTGTAAAAGTTCGTATTCTGTATAAAAAGTGAGTTTTGATATGATATGATTTTGTGTTCCATCAATGATCGCTAAGTTAGACAACATTCTTCGGCGGGGTATATTTGATATTTGGCCTTCGGTTAAACTTAGTTCACTGCTTCAAGTTTGTGGTGGGGTGTTCCGGATACACTGTTTAGGACTCTGCGGAGTCATTTTGTTCCCTTTATGGGATTTTGGTTTGATAAGGTCAGTGGACCACTTATGTGATCATGATGTCTGTGAATGATTTGATTATATATAGCTGGTATGAGACGGTTTTAGATAACTAGATCATTCAAGTCAACTTTGTTCAGTTTATCAGTCCTTTGAATTTCCTTATAATCTGTGAGTGGTTTAGTTAGTTAAAACTTGTATGGGACGGTTTTACTTAAGTAAATCATTCGAGTCAATTTGAATCGATTTCTTCATCATTTGAAACTCCAAATTATTTGTCAACTCAGTTTGTGAAACCTTTGAGATTTTGAAAGACAATTGGTTTGAGATTTGGTAAATAACTATTTCGAATTTGGGTTCTGTTGTGTCTTCGATTGTTATTTGAAATTTGTATCGTTTGATATTCTTTCAGGTCAACTCCTCCTTAGTAATCGGAGGGGTTGTATATGAACTTACTGGGCATTGTTCGCTCACCCTTTCATCTTCTTTTCTTCCAGATTTCATATAGGAAGAATGTGAAACGGTTCGGGAGCACTTCATAAGGAGTTCAAGGATCGTTTTAGTTTATTTTCATTTTAGACTCTTTAGTCAGTTGTTTCAGTTATTTGAGAGTTTGTAAGACTTTAAGGATTTTGTTGAGCTAGTGGATTGTACTAGCCATTGAAATTGTTACCATTATCCGCAATTAAATTATTTCAAATTGTGGTTAGTGTTTGAATTATGGTTTTAGTAGCCGTCGGAGGTTATTTTATTATCAATGGAATAGATGGGGGAAGTCAAAACATCAGAGAAAACAATTCTAAAGGAGCATTAGTAGAGAGAGAAGAGTCGAAAAAAGGTAATTTATGACTTTTATTAATGTCGCATGCGTTACAATTAGAAAATGACTATACGGAATCGATAAAGAAAACTGTTTTATTCAAAAGATAAATAATTGGAACTGCTGGATGGCGAAGATGATGATGCCAAGAGTGATGAGACTCATAGATTCCAAGAAGAGCTTGAGGAGAGGGAGGATGCCTTAGGTAGACTCCACGATCACTTGTGTCATGGAGTAGAATTTTATGGGTTGTGAGATCCTTGACAAAAAAAGAGGTAGGTGAGAAAACAAAATAGGCATTGTTATCTTGACAGAATTGTGAGATGGAAATAATATTGAAAGATATAAGAGGCACAAAAAGAACATTATTGATTTCTAAGGATTTGGAGGAAGAAGGAAAAGTAAAAGAACCTATTTCAGAGATTGGGAGAGACGACCCGTCACCAATTATCACATCATCGCTTCCATTATAAGGATTATAGAGGGAGAGGTTAGATAGGTCGTTGGTGTGGTGATTTGTGGAACCCGTGTCAAGGAGCCAGGATGGGGAAGGGGATGGGTGAGGGGTTGTGGCCGTTTGGGCTTGAGGGTGCGGAGAGGAGGTGGGCGTGGGAAGGAGAGGGGGGGGAAGGGTTTGGGGAAGGTAACACTTGGATAGTTTGAGATGACAACATTGGGATAAGACATGTCATATGTAGTTACAATATTGGCATTTTCCCTTAAAAGGGTTCGGATTGTAAGAAGAAGAGGGTGTGTGACGTAGCGGAAGACTTGTAAAGATTAATCACAGAATTTCGCTCGAGAAATTCAGCAATCAATCGGCAATTTTCGCTCAAGAAAACTGAAGAGTAAACACTCAAATTTTATTAATCAACAACTGAAATTCGGAATTACAATTAGCCCTAATTATATAGTGACTCTAATACTTGAAAAACAAGTCAAAATCTTTCCAAAATAACCATAGTCTATATAGTAACCTAATCAATCAATAAAACTTTAAAATAAAGTCCTAATATACTTCTAATACCAAAAATATTACCTATTTAAAATAAATTCCGAAAATAATAAAATAATAACAAATAAAAATAGTTAAAATCAAATCCTAACTTATCATAATAATTTCCCTTCATCATTCTCCCCTGCTTGAAGAAAATTCGTCCTCGAATTTTAAGTTTTGCTTGAATTGAAGCACTTGGAACTATTTGACGGACTTTAAATTTAATACCACACGCCATGATATCCATCCAGTCTGTCCATCCATCCATGAGAAAGTTCTCAATACTCATCTTTTCGAAGAACCAAGAATCTGAAACATTAGAACTATCAACATTGAAAGGATCTTCGTAAGGATGACCAATATCAAACTTCCACATCAATTTATCTTGTGAAGACTCAACGCCAACCATTAGTACAACCATATGATGAGATGTTGGTAATTGACAGATTTCACAATTACATTCATCATAAATAGGTGGTTTTGACCAATCGATGAAAAGTTCGGCAGTCACCGATTCGACGAAAGGCCATGAAATATCACCACCATCAGAATCCACCTCCCAGTCTCGCTGTCCGTCGCTGCCACCAGGTCTAGGCTGATTCCTCTGAGTCTGTTGATTGAAAAAGTCGGTCATCCAGCCCGTTAACTGTTCCATCAACAACTCCCTACGTTGATCTACGATGGATCCGATGCGTTCCTCCAGAACCGCTTCATCTCGCTCGTAGATCGCTTCCACAGTTTGTCTCTTATGCCCCCGAACCATTCTTCCTGAATCGAACGAAAGGCTCTGATACCAACTGACGTAGCGGAAGACTTGATAAAGATTAATCACAGAATTTCGCTCGAGAAATTCAGCAATCAATCGGCAATTTTCGCTCGAGAAAACTGAAGAGTAAACACTCAAATTTTATTAACCAACAACTGAAATTCGGAATTACAATTAGCCCTAATTATATAGTGACTCTAAGACTTGAAAAACAAGTCAAAAACTTCCCAAAATAACCCTAGTCTATATAGTAACCTAATCAATCAATAAAATCTTAAAATAAAGTCCTAATATACTTCTAATACCAAAAATATTACCTATTTAAAATAAATTCCGAAAATAATAAAATAATAACAAATAAAAATAGTTAAAATCAAATCCTAACTTGTCATAATAATTTCCCTTCATCAGTGTGGACGTGGGAAGTAGAGGGGGGAAGGGTTTGGGCGAGTATTTGGTTTGTAGGAGGGGCTGCGATTTTGAGCTATTTGTGCGGAAGCCGGAAAGGAGGTGGGTGTGGTGTTGTGTTTTATGGTAAGTTCATGATGAATGAGTTTTTCATGTAGAGCCTTGAAGGAGATGTGTATGTCACGAGCCCTAACTGAGTCAATAACTGGCTTGTAGGTCTCATAATCTAGACCATTAAGTGTTTTGCCTATAATATCTTCAGGATCCATTGGTTTTCCTAGGATGGCTAATTTGTCTGTACAAGCTTTGATGGCGTGCATGTAATCGCCATTGGTGAGATTGGATTTGGTGAGGGAATCGAGGTTGTCCTTGACTTGAAGGATATGCCCACGGGATGGGTTTGCATAAGTAGTTTGGAGAATGTCCCAAGCTTCTTTGGATGTTTTTGCTTGGAGAACAAGAGGGGCTATGGTGGTGTCTAGAGGGCCTAGGAGAGAGCCTAAGAGAAGACGGTCTTGTCTATTCCAATTTATGTGGGCAGGATTGTTAGATTTATGATCATTGATAGTGATTTTGGCCGGTGGTTGGGGGTGTAATCCATCAACAAACTTGAGTAGATCTAAGCCAAAGTGAAGAGAATGAAGCTGACAAGCCCATGGAAGGTAAGTGAGAGGGGTAAGTGTAATGCAATGGGAGAGATTGACAAGAATAAAAGGTGAGGAGGGGTCAGCCGAATTGGCAATGGTTGCTGCAGGAGAGGCCATGGCAGGAAGAAGGGTGTTGAGCCGAAGAAGGGAGGCGAAAGGGTGGCTGCCGAAGGTTGAAGAGGGAACTAGGGGTGGATCGAAAGCTCTGATACCATATTATGAGAACAATATTTGTGAGAGAAAAACTTGATTTGTATTATTGATACTCTTGATATATATATACAACTCTTGACCTAGGATGTTTCTAGAGAGAATATTACAACAAATATTGGAAGATATCTACAAGATTAGGAAACTAAATCAGAGATATGATATCTACAAATAATGGGAAACTAAATCATAAAATATATACAAAGAATAATTATGAATCTTTTTGTATCTTATCAATTTCCTCGTGCTCATAGTCTTTGACTCGTATTCTTTTTTATCTGTGTATTTGTCATGGTTTGACCGTAATTTATGTTCAACTTATATAAAGCTAATGTATATGTCAAGGAACATTGTTGCTTGCAATTGTTCTTCTTGTAAAGACATGATGCAATGTTCACTCCTTTGATTATTTATAAAAAGTGTAAAAGTGTGACTTTATCACCCTTAATGACGGGTCTGGGGCCTGTGCATGTCCTTAGTTTTATAGTACATGAGTTACATCATACTCCCTCTGTCCCATAATAAATGTCGCATTTTTCATTTTGGTTTGTTCCAAAATAAATGTTGTCCTACCAAATAAGGAAAGTGACTTAGTGCAATATTATCATTGCACAAGTAATGTACAAACTAGTAAAGCACCTTTCTTTAAAACGTTGACAAGTCAATTGCGGCGTTTATTATGGACGGAGGGAGTATGATAACATGATTTACATATTATAATAACAAGAGTTACATTTTACTAGCATAAGAGAACATTATAGTAACATGACTTGCATCCTATAGTAAAGGTTTAAGACTTATGTTACAAAACTGCATTTAGTACAAGAACATCAGCTTATATTCAGAAAGTTGTGCTAAATCCTGCAGGCTCATTGTAGCAATTTGCTTTTAAGTAACTTTATATTATTTCATAGAGAACTGAGAGGATCTTTTGGTTCGACCTGGACTTGGTTGCTCCTCAAACGACGAAGATTGAATGATAATGAAGGTAGTGAGATTGCATGAACCGGCTGGTCTGATAACCGAATAAATTTATACAACCATGCCCCTGATAGTGTTCCCGTTACCGGTCCAACAATATAAACCCAAAGTCCCTTGTAATATTCACTGGCTATTGCTGGTCCAATCGTCCTTGCAGGGTTCATTGAACCTCCAGATACTGGTCTGCAAGATTGTCGAGAAGCATTAATTTTGGGATGGAGGGAGTATACATAATGTATTTACCAAACAATTTACCCTGCTAAGATGGAAGTAATGCATACAGCTGACCCGACTGCAATTCCTGCAAGCTCCCCTATCTGAAAACTTGGATTAGTAAATGAAAAAAGTAAAAGCTAGGGGCGAAAGATATTTCTTACAGCTTTAGTATCTGTTGCAACAGCAGAGGTGACAAACATCATGGAGAAAGTGACGATAACCTCCATGATAAGAGCTTGAATGTCTGTCCCTGAAGGTGCTGTTGTGCCTACATGTTTGATTGGGTGCAGTAATATCTTCAGTGCAAATGAAGCAGAAATGGATCCTGTAAGTTGCGCCACTGCATATACAGGAACCTGCAAATTGGAAAAGAGGGAGTATATAATATTGCTCTTTATTATCGTAAGGGTACATGACAAATAAGGGGTCTAAAGTTTAGGGGTCATAGTTGGAACTTGTTTCTATACTATATACTTTCGTGCATAATTCTAAATCTTAACAATCCACCACATATCAATTAATTCAAAAATGTTAAAGTAGTTAGTTTGAAGTTTAATGTTAAGGACCACTGGGAGGGTTCAAAAACAAATCCAGGCTGGGATTAGCTATGTGAAGTGATGCTAGTATTTTTTTATTTTTAAAGGGAGGGAAGGAGCAAAATCTTAAACAAGAAAAGGAAAACAAATATATAATCAGCTGCAAGTAGAAAATGGACCTGTTTCCAGGGGAAGTGTCGGACAGCGGCGAAAGCGAAGGTGACGGCCGGGTTCATGTGGGCACCGGAGATATGTCCAACAGCATAGATCATAACGGTAACAATAAGTCCACCAGCCAGAGAAGCTCCAAGCTTTGACACCTTCTGTTCATCACTTGCGCTCAGCGCTGCGGCGCCACATGTCACAAACACCAATAGGAAGGTTGCTATTATCTCCGCCACCACCTGTCATTTCAACCACCCATCCATTCACAAATTATACCCATCACAAACACACACACACACACACTACTAGGATTAGATTTTCTATACTCCGTGTTACTTTGTGTATTTTGTATAACACATTCTATACGAAATGCCACATTCAATGCACATGAGATGTATTCATAAACCCGAGCCAAGGTTAAACTCCCAAAATGATACCATAAAGTTGTCACGCCCTAAACTGAGACGTGGGCGTGGGCGTGACAGCTGGATGACTTACCTTTCTGAGAAAGCCAGGAGGGTAATGATTCCGGTAAAATTGGAAGACATCACATGATAGAGTGTCGATTGACTTTGTGATTTCTGGGTTTTGTTGTGGTTCAGATACAGAAGTAGAGATCATGGTTAAGATTTCGGGATTTTGATGTGGTGGGATTGTTGCTGCCATGTTTTTGGTTGGTCTTTCTATGTTGACGAAAGATTGACCCAAAATGAAGGAGCAAGTCACTTCTTTCCTCGGAATTTAGATGGTTCCTAGGACTCAAGGAGAGGCTTATGTTTGGAAAGGCCTAGGTCTAATGTCTATATATATATATAGAATTCTTGTTGAATTGCTTATAAGTTAGGTTTATCATTATATATACTCCATCCTTCCTTATCAAAATGAATAACCATGCGGACACTTTTAAAAGGATGACTTTTTATTGTAAATATGCATAAATATTTTTGGTATCATAGATCAAACTTTTAGTTTTGCAACTATTAAATGAGATATGAAAAAAATAAGAAAATATCATTTAGGGACAAAAAAATTGTTCATTTTAAAAAAAAATATTTTAGGACTAAAATGTATGTATACAGGGGAAGAGAGGTACACCATTTCTTTTCTGAAAGTGTAAAATATATTTTTTTCTTCTTTTGAAACACAAATAAAAAGTATTGTAGATAATTAAATATACAACACTATTGTGCACAATTGTTGTATTTGATATAAATTTACCAACCAACAACAATCTTTTCATTAAAACTCAAACCCACCACCATAACCAACACCCACCACCATGGCCCAAATTGGAGGGAAGAGGATGATCGGCGGAAGGTAGGGAAGGTAGGGGAGGGATTTCCAGAGGAGAGGAAGTGATAGAGATATATCAAATCACAATCATATATTATGTTTCATTATTATAATATGTTAGTGTAAAACGCAGATGATATCCTAAGTGATTTCAGTTGTTTCCAAATGATATCCCACATGATTTCCAGCGCTGGAATTTATTTGAACATTTCTTGATTAATTGTTTATGTACTAATGTGCTAATATGATTTGTTTAGTATATGTTGTAAGTCCATATTTCAGGTTACAATATAATAGAGGAATTAGCTAAAAACGTGGAGGAATTTGGAAAAGAGAAAGTTATGCATAAAAAACGTTTTATGCATAAGCCTTGTTTGTGTCAACAACTTCAAAAAATGTGGAAGACAAAGTCAAGGGAGATTGTTGCTGCTTATTATAGAGTACAAGCTGAGAAAGCTTGGGTGTACAAGGCCATAAAGCGTGGACTTGGAGAGCAAGGTTTCGGTTGCAAGAAAAGGGGAAATGGAGCTAACAATTACCATGAAGTAAGGAGCAAGATCAGCCACTTCCCCACTCTGCCTCAACGTCTAAGACAACCCTAAGGTTGTTTGTTTGAGTAGACATCAAGACACTTGAAGACTATAAATATGCATTGAAGGAGACACTTGAATATATGCTAATTACACACATCACACCTTCAAGCATATAGAAATAAAGTTCTTTGTTTGGTTTGATTTGTTCCATCCTCTCATATAATATTTCACACTTGATTACCTTAGTTTCAAGTTGTGTGTTGGCTAGGATTGGAATTGGTTCTTTAACTCTTGTTCCATAGAAATTACATTGTAATTTCTATGAATCCGTCTCCTTCCGAAACTACGCAACTTGTGCCTGAGCCTCTGCAGCCTTTGCCTGAGCCTCCGCAGCTTGTGACCTAGCCTCGGTCTCCTCTCTTTGGATGTCCATCTGAGGTAACCACTTGCCAAATATCAGGCACGAATGGAACGGGCTGGCTGGGAGGAGTACCTTCGGGGGCAACGGCGGCTTGGTTTGTATTCTGTCAAAATAAAACAAACAAATATAATCATATACACAATATACATAAATAAATTTACATATTCAAAAATCAAGTCATTTAATGATAGTTTACTTACAAAGTCCAATGGAAATCGATCATCAACCCACTACGGAGGTTGATCGGCGGATGTAGGAGTTCTAACATGCATGCTAACGAACACATCAAAAAAACCAACATCGGCACCATGTTCCTTTTCATATAATCATTAAAACAAACAAATATAATAATATGCTTAAACAGCTTGGTTTGTTTTACATATATAATTCATATATATAGGAGGATATGTGTCCCTTTTATAAGAAGCTACTAGATTCACCTTCGCTATATATCTTGCCACAATGTGCGCTTACCATATTATAGAGTCGACACTAAGGTGTGTATATTGGGCCTGTTTTCCTGTCTGCTCTACTAGAACTCATATCTAAATACACTAAAAATATTAAAATATAAAACTTTAACAATAGGAAATAATATATTAACAGATCTATTTAAATAAATTTAAGGTTCTAATAATCTAAAGCATTCATAATACATTTAAATACACTAAAAATATTAACATATAAAACTTTAACAATAGGAAACAATATATTAACAGATGTTCTTAAAATAAATTTAATGTTCTAATAATCTAAAGCATTCACAATGTATCTAAATACACTAAAAATATTAAAATATAAAACTTTAACAATAGGAAACAAATATTAACAGAACATCTTAAAATAAATTAAAGTTCTAAAAATCTAAACTCTGAATTACTACAACACTTAAGTTCTTCATCTTCGTTTTCGTACTCTGATGAATCAAACTCTGGTTCGACGTCCTCTTCCTCTGATTCATTAATTTCAATGTGCGCAAGATGACCTGAATGAGGCAGAGGAGGTGGCAAATTCACTGGTAAGAAATCCTCCTCAGGTTCATCAACATTTTGAGGAATATGAGTGACATCATCTAATGGATGATTAGCTGTTGAAACGTTAGGTGACACTGGCATTCCATCCTCTTGATAGGGTGTTTCTAATGATGACTCTGTAGTTGTATGTTTATCAATTATGCTTCTAGCCTTAGTCTTCCAGACAGCTCCTCTTCCTCTTCCTCTGATTCATTAATTTCAATGTGCGCAAGATGACCTGAATGAGGCAGAGGAGGTGGCAAATTCACTGGTAAGAAATCCTCCTCAGGTTCATCAACATTTTGAGGAATATGAGTGACATCATCTAATGGATGATTAGTTGTTGAAACGTTAGGTGGCACTGGCATTCCATCCTCTTGATAGGGTGTTTCTAATGATGACTCTGTAGTTGTATGTTTATCAATTATGCTTCTAGCCTTAGTCTTCCAGACAACCCACCATCTGTCAGGTCGCCGACGAGGGTAGGGTGTCATGTATACCTGTTGTGCTTGAGATGCTAAGATGAAGACGTCATCGCCAACATCTGGACGAGTCCTTTACAGTTTACATCGACAAGGTCTAATATGGCGTACTTCTTAACACCTCGCACAGCATCTCGCCACTCACAATTGAGCAAGACAACATTGTTTCCACCCAAATACTCCACCTCGACTACTTCTTTCAGGACACCATAATAATCAAGGTTTACATTAAGATTCACACCGCTATTCCACGTTAATTTAGAGTCCGCAAAAGTTTTGGTATGAAACACATAGCCATTCACGAAATAACCGTTGTATAAATTAACGTTCAAATACGGAGTTGCTGCAAAATGTCTTAACCTCGTAGCTTTGGCATCACCCGGATGTTTAGTTATCTATAAGACAATATGTAACCAATTTAATACAATTTTAAGATTGAATGTTTAAAAAAGTGTATAGAATAAATTTGAATGAAATGAAATATTTACATATTTCCTTAGCCAGTTGGAAATTCTTTGTCTGCCCTTATTTCGATGAGTTCTGGAGATAAATCCTGAGCTAAATCTTCAAACATTCTGCAATAGGGTTAAACAAGGAATTTCATATGTAGTTAATTAAACATGCATAATTTAATCGACAAGGCATAAACATAACATCAATGACTTACTTGACATATTTCTCAACCTCGTCACAATTAAGAAGTACATAGAGTGAGACCGTGGCAAACTCTTTAGCGGTACCAGTTTGCCCAGCCGACCAGGGGATGAATATACAGAGATGCTTCCATTAGACAAAGGATAACCACCATCGTAATTGCGGTCAACCCTAGTCAATCTCGTTTCAACATCAGGATGAAAATATGTTCCGACAAAGGCAACAATCTCATCTATAATAACAGCCTCTGAAATTGAGGCCTCGACCATGGCCTATTGCTCATCTTCCTTTTCAATTGGTCTAGATACCTAAAAGTCATTTGTAGATTAAAACATAAATAATGTTAATGAAGGTATATTTTTAACGCTTAAATTATTTAGAATTAGAATAATTTCAATTACCTCTCAAATGGATACATCCATCTGTATTGAACTGGACCACTGACTCTATCTTCATATGTCAAGTGGAGCGGTAAAGGCTCCATAGAATCAAAGGACGAAGGAGGAAATATCTTCTCAAGTTTGCACAAAGTCACTACGATGCTCTCCTCAAGATTTTCCATGTGATCAACACATAGTGTGGTTGATGTTAACGCTCAGAAAAACTCACTTAACTCTATTAACGCCACCCAGATATTGTCAGGCAAGAGATCCCTGAGAGCAATCGAAAGCAGTCTATCCAGCAAAATGTGGCAATCATGACTCTTCAAACCCTGCACTTTCCCCTCCTCTTCATTGACACATTTACCAATGTTAGATGCATAACCATCTGGAAGCTTTAAATCCTTGAGCTATTTCAGGAGGAGGTGTTTGTTTTCCTTTGTAAGCACGTATTGAGCCACCGGTTTCACTGTTTTACCATTAACCTCAGCCAACTCTAAGGCCAACCGCTTACAGATTTCCTTAAGGTCCATTCGACCTTTCACTGTGTCTTTAGTTGTTGCCTTGAAATCCATCAATGTGTTAAAAATATTATCGAATACATTCTTCTCATTGTGCATCACGTCAAGGTTATGTCGAATGAGATTTGTTTTCTTGTATGGCAACTCCCAAAATATACTGCTCTTGGTCCAATTATGGGATGTCCCAAACCCTTGTATTTTGCTCTTCGAATGCTTTTTCCCCCACCGAGGATCGGGCAATCTAGATACCTCACTATAGACCGTCTCACCACTCAAACGAATCGGGGGCTCATCATGGCCATTCTTATTCTTTTTAAACGCATTCTTCTGGGTCCTGAATGGGTGGTCCTCTGGAAGAAATTATCTATGGCAATCGAACCAACATGATTTTCCAGAGTGCTTGAGCATGAAAAACTTTGTGTCACTCATACAATACGGACTGGCCAACTTTCCGTGGGTGCTCCAAACCGATAACATCCCATATGTAGGGAAGTCATTAATTGTCCACATCAGGGGAAAGATTGTAGACAGTGGCTATAACCGGCCAACAAGAGTATGATTTTGCCCCATGACCAAACGGATTGAAACCATCAGAGCAGATGCATAACCGTATATTTCTTACTTCATACACAAAGTCAGGATAAGTCTTATCAAACTGTTTCCATGCCTCCGCATCACTGGGATGAATCAACACACCCTCTTCACGCAAACTTTCCTTATGCCAACGCATTGCTTCTGCAATAGATTTAGAAACGTAGAGGTGTTGCAATCTCGAAATCAACGGCATGTAACACAACTGCTTATATGGTTTGTTTTTCTTGTGTTTTGAAATACCCCTCCGATTTGGCTTATATCTACTTTCTCCGCAAATTGAACACTTGTCTTCTGTGAATCTTCCTAGTAGAATTGCATGCAGTCATTCTTACACACATCAATCTTTTCATAACATAGCCCAATCTGCCCAACCAACTTCTTTGTCTCATAAAAGTTTGTAACCAGCTTATTCTCTTTCGGCAACAACCGCTTAATTGCTTTCATGATACGATTATAAGCAGACTAGCTAATATTGCAATCAGCCTTTATGTTTAGGAGCTCAGCCACAACCTCAAACACAATGATCTCGTAACCTAGATAGACCTTCTTTTTTGCAGAGTCCATAGCATCAATAAATTTCTTGGCTGGAGGAGTTGGTTCCTGTTGTTGGTTCTCTGACCAATCGAATTTAGGACCGCCTGCATCCCTAACCATATCTTCCATATTTAAATGTGGTTCTTCATTGTCCAGAAAAATATGTTCGGGTTCAGGAGGTACATGAATATTCCTGGGGGGATTATTCACAACATTTGGGCGCAATATCATTTGCTCACCATGAGCTATCCACTATTTGTACCTAACATCAAACCCGTTGTGTAAAAGATGTCTCTTAGTATCGATCACACATAGAAACTTGGTATTACGACACTTGGCGCATGTACACCTAATCTTATCACCATTCATGTAAATGGGAATTGATGTAGCAAATTCAATAAACCCCTTCAACCCTCTTTTGAACTCAAGATTGATACCCATTTGATTCGGCAACCTCTAATTGTACATCTAACTACGATCACCGTTGACAAACATCACTCCTGCATTGCAATCTATATATTATACGTACACTCAATCTAATCGACGAATGAAAGATGTTAATAATTATTTGATTTCATAATACATTAACAGTTTAGATGTAATTAACGTATTACCATTCCCTAAATTTGAATTACAAACTTAAAAGCAACAAGACACTCCATTTAGGTTTAAAATTAGGGTTGGCTTCTATCCCATCCCGAAATGCACGATTACATGAATTGCAAATATCACTTTGTCTACTTGCTTTATAATCGAAAATCACGAAATTTCGGAAGCATAACCCCATGGTCTCCAAGTGCACGACATAGACTAGGTCAATCAAGCACTATCAAATAGAATCGACAGTATGTAATCAACCATGTCTAGTATACACTAAACAATAGGAATGCAACCGAAATATCTCAACTATCAACTATTCAAGCAATTTTAATAGTCAAAGATGATATTTATAAAATCATATAATCATGCATTTCAAGACTGACCACACGGACAATTTAAGAATCGATGAATACATGTTGACCTCAACATATAAGTTAAAGATTTTTAAACAGGTTTCTAAGCTTTTGTGTTTCAACCGTCACAACGTTACCTCGTAATATTAATTTTTATTCATTACCATAAAATGCATAATTTTACAATAATGAATTAACACACACATCTAACACATTTTTTAAATTATTAATATTGTGAATAATTTTGAATATTATTATTTAATTCTTTGTTGTAAAATATATAATTTTACAATGAAGAATTAACATTTATACACATCTGTTTTTTTTTAATTAGTTAACATTTAAATAATAAATTTATTTTAATTTTTTATTTCTCGAGACTTTTAAATTTTTAATTGATCCGTGTCTTACAATAATATCAAATTATAATTTGATTTTATTTCGTTTGTTCGATTGCTTGATTGGATATCAAAAGTTACTATGTCTATAAAATATCAACAAGATTAACAAGTTAACAGACAATAAAGATATGGTTTAAATAAGTATATAAACATAGATCATTGATGATGCGAAAATCGTCAAATCAGCCCAAATTCAAGCGTTCAGATGCTCCGGAGATTGCAAGGCCTGAAAATAAGAGAAAACACGTAAACTAAGCAGGGGCGGATCCGGCTAAAGGCCCTCCGGCTTGAGAGTAAGTTCAAGGTTTATATGTAAGAAACTAAATTGACAGAGTTTCTGTATTGTAAAAAGTAACGTACCAAATAATGAGCCATAGGGCTTGTATTTATAGGGATGGATTGATAGAATCCATGTTGAAGTGAACATGTAAAGAGATAAGATATAATCCTAAGAGAAATATATCTGTTAAGGAGTCATTGTTTGACTTGAATTGGTGTTGGTAATTTTAATCCTGATTGGATCACGACTGTTGAATCCTTGTCTGATAAGGACTGTGTAATCTGCTAGCCGGAAGGCCGAGGAGCAAGAATGTTTTATCTCGGCATTTGTATATAAGCCGAGATGAATGATTCTTATTCCTCGTCATTTGATGATTGGCCGACATGTGAATATGCCGGGATGAAGGATTTTGTCTCCTCGTCATTTTGTGAAATGCCGAGGTAAGAACTTTTCTCTCCTCGTCACTCTGTGATATCTCGGAGTACTATTGTCCAAGTATGAAGATATAAGGCCGAGATGGATGTTCCTCGGCATACGAGGATGGTGTTCCTCGGCCCTGATACTTGTGTGTTGGATTATGTTTATGGCCCAATCCATTTGGGCCCAACTCGAGCGAGCCCATGTTCGTATCTCGGTTTATACTGTTCAGTGACCCCCGACTTTCTAGCTCGGCTTAGGATGAGGAGAAAGTCATCTCGTCCCCGGCTTATGGGATACGAACGGGTTTTTACATGTGTCCTCGGTGTCTCTTCGTTATCTGACGGTTAATATTCTGATGATTACCTGGGGCCCCCCAGTCTTGTCACGCCTTGAAACTCGTTACCAGCATTTAATTTAGGGGGCACCTTACCCGGATTCTTGCTTTACCCATGGGTTTAACTCGATTAAGTGAGTATAAAAACTAAAACCCTTCACATTTAAACCTTTACTTGCCCAAATTATTTGAGAGCATAGGAGAGAGGTTCACCGGCGAACACAGCAACCTTCAATTTCCAGTTTCCGGCGAACTTGAGTTTCCCGGCGAAGTAGCATTCTGTTGCGATTCCATCCATTCCTTCACACTCAGGTATGAAATTTCTCCCTTTTTATGCCTTTCGCTCCTGATTTCGAGTTTTCTAGGGTTTTTGGAAGAAATTTTGAATGTGCCAAGAAAAAGAACCTCCATTGTTGAAGACTGAAGCTTTTCTTCATGAATTTCTACTTTTTTAACTCTTCAAACTTCAAATCTTTGATTTCCTTTGGATTTTATATGAATTTCTTCAAATATTGAATGAAATCCCCCTTTAATCTTTGATTCCCCTTAGAAATGGCTCGTTCTTTGGACCATTCCCCCCAATTCCGTTATGGATATCACACCGGCAATCTGAGGGTTTATCGTAGGGAGAGAGGTCCATGGTTGATGCTGAACTTGGATGACATAGGAAAAATGTTGAGAAGTTATGGCCGTACCCGAATGTTCATCCAATACCCAGATAAAACAAGGATTGACCGAATTGACTCTTCAACTCGTAATGTAGTGTTGCTTGAGGGTAGAGCAGAAATAGTGGAACACATCGAGTTGTTCTATCCTTCCTCTGATCACCTAGTCCGCGAGCATTTGAGTGGTAAGGCTCCCTCCTCGGCCTTATGTAATGACGAGGAGGGATATCTCCCTTCCCCGTCATTAGATCAGCCATTGACGAGGTAACTAATTTTGTCCCCTCGTCTTTTTGCAGATATGACGGGTAGAGAAGGAGAGACCTCTTCGTCCCCCCGAATCGTTGATGCTTTCATGGAGGGTGCCCAGGTTGAGGGCAGAATAGGCCGAGGAAGGGGAAGCCGAGGGAAACAACGAGAAAGGGCTCCAAAGGCCGGGCATCCCATGCTCGAAAAATTGTATTCCACGTATGGGGTGAACAAGGCCGAATATAAGTTAACTTATATGGGCAAACTTGATCTTAAGACTAAGAAGGAGGAGGAGAGCTTCTACTACAATGAAGATTACGTCCACTTTTACTTTAAACAATTTCAACAGGGGCTTCGTCTTCCTTTCGACCCCTTTATCAACGAATTCTTAGACGATGAGAGCGGTGTCGGCCATGCTAGGAGCCAATGGTACCAGGGTCCTCGTAAGTTTCATTGTCCTTTGCCATAGCCTAGGATATGAGCCGACCATGGGAGCTTTCCGGCACTTCTACCATGTTGGCTTTGTCAAGGAAAGTTGGCTCCTCGTCATTAGGAGTGCACCCAAGAAACCAAAGCTGCTTCTCCCCATGTCTAGCAAAGTTGCAGGTTGGGATAATCACGTTATTAGGGTTGAGAGTCACCAAGGATGGGAGTTCCAATCCCCTTGTAAGGATCCAACTTCATCAGGTCCCATTCAGCAGTATGAATGGACTAAGGCCTTGATCAAGCGCATAGAGGCATTTGCCGAGGTGGGGCTCCTCGACTGGAAGTCAATTGAGTCTTCGGATCACTACTACGTCCAGGCAGGTCTGATGCCGGGGCCGAAGGACGGGGTGGTTCCCCTCGTCACTATTAAGAGGGGAAGGTGGTTCAACGATTGGACCACACATCCTAGCCTCGTATTTCACGAGGATTGTCCGAGGTGCAAGATCTCTCCCCTTGATCAGTGTCTGGAGGAAGTAGATGTGGTTGGATGTAAATAATTAACTCTAATACTTTATAATTTTTGCATGTTCATTTCTTCTTCTGCTCATACTTAACCATCTCTTCCTTGTCTTTGTAGTTTTAACCCCCGAGGAAGAAGCAGCACTAGACATGAAGAGACTAAGTCCCATGGAACTGGTGAAACAAAAAAGGAAACAAAGCAAGAAGTTCGGCTTAGTGGAGAGGAGGGAGGAAGCCAATGCCCGCAACTTGGTACTAAATGCTCAGGGTGATCAACCCCTTCCTTTCAAACCCCACGGGGAGGTGAATGCCGAGGAGGCGGCGTCCGAGGAGGAAGCGAATCCATCAACTACAGAGGGGCATAGCCTCCATGTTGATGCCGAGGAGGTGGGGGCCGAGGAGAGAGCCCTTGTCCCAAGGAAATCTGGCTCAAAAAGAGCCCAATCTGCTAGCGTCGAGGAGCCTGCGGCTAAGCGGGCAACCGTTAGTGGAACTTCCAATCCTGAGGCTCCACCTCGTCTGACCATCAAAAATGCTAAGACTCAAGCTGATGCCGAGGAGCTTGCTCGGCTTATGGTTGCTAACGTTCCCCGCCTGAAGGGCCTTCATCTGCAAGATAGGATGAGCCATTTGATGAGGTTGGGCAGAGCTCCTATCCAAAGGGCTATGGATGAGGCTGATTACGATGCCTTGTGAAGGAGAAGCCGAGCAGGGATAACCTGCTCTGCCGCAAAGGACTCATGCTTGCTGAGGTAGACTTCTCGTACTTTCTGACTAACTTAGTGGATTTTATTTGTGCTTGTTTCAAGGTTTTAGCACATATTTATTTTTGCAGTCGGCCAGCATTGCGGCATATGAGAATGTCTTGGCCAAGGCCCAAGAGAAGAAAGTTACTGAAGCCAAGGCTACTCTAAAGACGAGTGAAGTCGAGAAGGCTAACTTGGTCGACCTCTTGAAGGCCAAAGATGCCGAGCTTGAAGCTGCTCAGGCCAAGGTTGAGGCCGAAGTAAAGAGAGCCGAGGAAGCTCGTGCTCAGGTTAAGGATGCCCGAGATAAAGTCGAGGAACAACTCCGGCTAAAAAATGCTGAGGTGGAGGAGGCGAAGAAGGCCAAGGCCGAGGTCCAAACGAGGGCCGAGGAAGCTGAAGCCAAATGCCGAGGGTTCGAAGCTACTCTTTCTTCTAGGGAAGAGGAGGCTGTGATCCGTTTCAAAGAGAGCCAGGATTTCAAGGATGCCATGATGGCCAGCTCGGCCTTTCAAGATGTCGTGGATGAGAAAACGTCAACCAAGTTCGAGGATGGGTATCTCCACCTCGCTCGCCGTATCTTGGCCGAGCCTGCCACTGGCTTGGACATCCACAAGGTTGCTCAGCTGATTTGCCGGGATCAGTACAACGAGGAGGCTAGGGCTCTTCATCCTTTGGTTCCCTTTTCTGAGTATAACTTGGAAGTTATTGCTGATAAAGATGCCCAAGCAGGCCGAGCAGCGTGGGAGACTGCCTCTGTCGTCCCCGGCAACATCAAAGCCTTGGTGGAGGCGATTCAGGACGAGGGTGAGCCTGAGGACATGGAAGCCGAGGTCGGGGGAGGAGATGTCGAGAGGACTGGTGCTCAAACTGAACGAACTGTCCTTCCTCCCCCTGGTACTATCAATGAGGACTGGCTAGACAAGCCTTTTAATGATGGCCAACAGTCTTAGGATAGATTTTTCTTTCCTCTTCTACTTTTTTTAATAGATGGTAGGATTTGTAATTTTCTTTGAATTTTCAATGAAAAAATCCTTTTCTTTATTCATGTTGTTTCAATGAATTGTTTAGGCTTCTGTATGCTAGGCATAAGCACCAGACTTGTGAGGGTGGGATCCGAGGAGGGTCCCTCGATCCTTAATTGTTGAGCAAGTGATTAGGCCGAGGAAGGACTCCTCAGTTTTAACTGTACTCTAAGTCATATAGGCCGAGGAAGGACTCCTCGGCCTTGACTGTTGGGTGATTTCTTCTTTTTCGTCTCCTTATGCAGAGGAAGATGACTCGTGCACAGGTTTCAGACGTGTTACCTTTTGGTCGTAGTTACAAGGTGTTTCCTTGTCTTGACTTGAGGCAAGTTATCAGGCCGTGGAGAGATCCTTGGTCTTGACTGTGATAGTTGGAATCCTGGAATCAAGGCGGACCCTTGTCAGGATGTAAACTCATTAGGCCGAGGAGGACCCTCGGTCTTGACTGTTATAATGGTAATCCTGGAATCAAGGCGGACCCTTGTCAGGATGTAAGGTAAGCCATCAGGCCGAGGAGAGCCCTCGGTCTTGGCTGTTAGGAGCCTGTAGTCGTTGAGTTAAGGCGGTCCCTTGTCAAGACGTAAGGTGTATGCTTTGAAGAGTCGGGGATAAGGTCCTCGTCTTCTGGTGTTTGCGTGAGGAGCTAATAGTTGCTTTGCATGTTGGAAGAAACTACTTTCGTAAAACTGAAACGTGATTACATCGAACTGCAATCCTATCAACTAAAAAACTAAAGACAGGAAACAAAAAACTAATCTACTGCAAAATAAACTAGACTAGTGATAATATTTTCTAAGATTGTCGGAGTGCCACGGATGCTTGAGATATTTCCCCTCCTTGGTCTTCAATCTGTAGGTCCCTTCTCGAATGACTTGAGTGATGATATAGGGACCTTCCCAATTTGGGGAGAGCTTTTTTTGTTCTGCCTTCCGACCAGTTGCCTCGATTTTTCTAAGTACCCAATCGCCAACTTGGAATACTCTTCTGATGACCCTCTTGTCATGATATCCCTTGGTCCTTTGTTTGTAGTTTACCATCCTCATCTGTGCGGCTAGTCGCTTTTCATCTATCAGGTCTAGGTCTAGGAATATATTAACCTTGTAGACTTGCTCATCATAATGGGAGTTTCTCACCGTAGGGATGGCCATTTCAGCTGGTGCCATAACCTCTGAACCGAAGGTTAGTGCGAATGGGGTTTCCTCGGTTGGCCCCCGGGTGGTTGTGCGAACAGCCCATAAGGCTAGGGGAAGTTCGTCAAACCATCTACCCTCGCATCCCTCAAGGTTCTTGGTAAGGGCGGTTAGGACCAGTTTATTGGCAGCTTCTGCTTGACCGTTGCCTTGGGGTCTGCTGACTGAGGATTTTGCATGGCGGACTTTGAATCTTCCCAATTCTGTTGTGAATGCCGTAGAGAATTGCAGTCCATGATCAGAGACAATTGTATGTGGGAGGCCAAATCTGCACCAGATGTTGTCGTGGACAAAGTTGATTGCGTTTTCTTCCGTTATCTTGGCCAATGCCTTTGCTTCTATCCACTTGGAGAAATAATTAACAGCTACGATGATGTATTTGCAATTACCACGGGCGGGAGGGAAGAGTCCGATGATATCGATCCCCCACATATCAAATGGCCACGTAGGTATCACAAGTGTTTGCTCAACTGCCGGTAGTCTAGGAATGTCGGAGAATCTTTGGCATTTGTCGAATTTTCTAACATAGGCGTACGCGTCCTCCCTTAGGTTTGGCCAATAATAACCTAGTAATATGATCTTGTCGGCTAAGGTTCTGGCCCCCGGGTGTCCGCCGCAAACACCTTCATGCACTTCTGCCAAGAGGTTCTCAATTTCCTTGGGATAGACACACCTTAGCAGGGGCTTTGTGAAAGATCTTCGGTAGAGGACTCCATTCATCACAACGAACCTTGGGGACCTCTTCTTGATAAGCTTAGCTTGAACTTCATCATCTGGGAGTTTCTCCTTCTCAATGTAGTCAACATAGTCGTCGATCCAACATCTATCCTCTCCATCTAGGAGCATGACTTGTAATCTCTCATAAGCAGGTTCCTCAGCATAAACTACATATGGACTGGTCATAGATGTAGACACATCCATGGTTGCTAGTTTAGATAGAACGTCTGCGACTTGGTTGTCTTCCCTGCCTATTTGCTTGAGTTCGAAAAATTCCAACTTCTTCGCACTACAACAAAAAAGGGCTTTGACAACGTTTAAAAAACGTTGTTAAAGACCTTTGACAACGTTTATCAAAACGTTGTGTCATCCACCGTTGTCTTAGGTCCCAGTTCAAGACAACGTTTTTTGAATGTTGTAAAAAAGGTCATTAAACGTTGTATCCAGGCTAAGGACAACGTTTATTAAAACGTTGTAGTAAGTATATTGACAACGTTTTACTAAAACGTTGTAATAATGAAATGACAACGTTTATAAAACGTTGTAAAAGAGATTAAGACAATGTTTATAAAACGTTGTCTAAATTCTTAAGACAACGTTTCTTTAAACGTTGTCTAAATATGTTTTACAACGTTTTATAAACGTTGTCATTTTATTATTACAACGTTTTTTTAAAACGTTGTCAATATGAATAATTAAAAAAAAAATTTCCCTCCATGTTTGACAACGTATTGTAAACGTTTTCTTAATGCTTTATACAACGTTTTGAAAACGTTGTTAAAGTGAAAAAAAAAATTATTTCCCCCCCCCCAAATTCACATTTGCCCCCTGCAATTTAGACACCTATAGTCATTTCATTAAAAGCACCCATTCAAGCACTGTTGAACTATAAAAATATGATACAATTGCAAACACGAACAAAGTTTAAGCACAATATACATTTATTACAAGAGATATAGCTAGACAACAAAAAAAAAAAAAAAGTGTATCAGCACCATTCAAGCAATACTGCTAAACTAAAGTGAGTTTTCTATTCATAGTGGTAGCCAATGAGGGCCGAGGCTTCTTTGTTCAAGGAGATGGCAGCCACAACTAAATTGTGCAATAAGTCTGAATATGCACAAAAAAAAGACCATGTTATATCAGATAACATCATATTTTAACTACATAAATTAAGAAGTTATGAAAGACACTCACCAAGTCCTTGCTGAAAGCTAAGAAGTAATCTATATCCCACTGCCACAAGCTCCTCATATTTTGCAAGCCTATCATGAAAGAAGCATAGTAAATAATACAAAAGGAATCACATAATCTGCATATAATGAACTACAAATTCCCTCAACATGACTGCATTAACAATCTCATCATAGAATAACAAGTACACTTGCATCATCATTCAGATGAAACCTGGTCTGAGTTGAATCCTAATCATGAGAGAAGGTGTCCAGGTTATTTAGATCCGGCACAATGCAGTAAATCGCAATTGGCATTTACCATTTCAAGGATAAAAGATTCATTTCCAGCATGACTAGAATTTTCCATTTAGGCACTACAAAAACATGATCCAATTGGGGTCTATAATATTCAATTAACTGCATGTAATACTTGTACGGGTAAATACGGGAAAACTGGATGGGACGGGATAAAAATAAGTTGTCCCGCGACGGGAACGGGACAATACGGGACGGGACGAAAACAGGACGGGACTAAAATATTCCGTCCCATCCCTTCCCATTTGTATGGCGGGACGGGACGTCCCGACGGGACCGTCCCAACTTGACGGCTCTATTTATAAATAATCAGAGGAGCGAATATTGCACCATGTCTTTACAAGAAGAACAATTGCAAGCAGCAATGTTCCTTGACATACACACTGGCTTTATATACGTTGAACATAAATTACGGTCAAACCATGAAAAACATACACAGATAAAAAAGAATACGAGTCAACGACGAGGAAAGTTCATATGTCACCTTAAGCAACTTTTGCACCAACAACAAAGCTAGATGGGTCAATGGTAATGCTCTTACAAGACTGATAATTATAATGTCTAGGACAAGGTCTCTATACTTGGCAAGGGTGGGGTCTTGGGTGTTATACTCTCCCTTTACTTGTTTGACAACGAGTTGGGAGTCACAGAAAGCCGCCACCTTAGTTGCTCCGTAGAAGGAGGCCAACTCAATGCCAAATATTAGAGCTTCATATTCAGCTTGATTGTTGGAGGCAGGGAACTTGAAACGGATGGCGTCTTGCATAGTGTACTCTCCTTCCAGGCTTGCTAGTACAACTCCAACTCCGCTTCTTTCTTTTGTAGCTGATCCATCTGTATACAGGGTCCAACAATTGGATGGGAGTTCAATGGGAGAGTCTTTTTCCTCCAGTGCATTTTGCTTCTGGGAGGTGGGGAGATGCTCACCCATAAAGGCAGTCTCGACCATGAAGTCAACCAAAGGCTGTGCCAGGAGGGTCTTCCTTGGTTGGTAGGTGATATCAAACTCGGTAAGAGCGATAGACCAATTAAGGAGACATCCGGAGCTGTCCAACTTATGTAATATCTTCTTCAGCGGTTCATTCGTGTATACGGTGATAGGATGTGTAGAGAAATAGGCACGTAATTTCCTTGATGCAATGACTAGCGCGTACGCTATCTTCTCCACATTAAAGTATCTGCTCTCCATGTCAGATAGTGCCTTAGAGACATAGTAGACGGGCTTCTGATTTCCTTCGTCATTCTGAACTAGGACAGCTGCGACCGCATGATCAGTGGCAGCTAGGAATATGTACAACATTTCGCCGGTAGTCGGACTGCTGAGCAAGGGAGGGGAACCCAAGTACTTCTTCAATCGGAGGAATGCTTTGGAGCATTCGGGAGTCCAGGAGAAGCTCTTGGTACCCTTCAATACCTTGAAGAAGGGCAGTGACTTTTCGGCAGATTTGGCAATGAATCTTCCAAGTGCCGCTATTCTTCCATTTAATCTTTGAACCTCCTTGATGGTGGTAGGTTCCTTCATGTCAATGAGTGCCTTGATTTTTTCGGGGTTTGCCTCAATTCCCCTTTGTGATACCATGAAGCCCAAGAACTTTCCAGCTATTACCCCGAACACACATTTACTTGGGTTTAACTTCATGTTATTGGCCTGGAGGTTGTTTATTGTCTCTTCCAAGTCAGGAGTGTGACTACCCTCCTTGGTCTTAATGACCATGTCATCAATATATGCTTCCATGTTCCGTCCTATTTGTGCGCCAAACACTTGATTCACCATCCGTTGGTAGGTAGCACCGGCGTTCTTGAGCCCAAAAGGCATCATGATGTAACAGTAGTTTCCCCCAGGTGTTTGAAAGGCCGTCTTCTCAATGTCCTCTTCCGCCATTTTTATCTGATGATAGCCTGAATAGGCATCTAGGAAACTGAGAGTTTGGTGTCCAGCAAAGGAGTCAACCAATTTATCAATTCTGGGAAGGGGATAGCTGTCTTTGGGGCAGGCCTTGTTCAGATCAGTAAAGTCTATACACATACGCCACTTCCCATTTTGCTCTTCACCATAACTACATTGGCCAGCCAAACGGGGTACTTGACTTCACGAATTATCTCGGCGCTAAGTAATTTCTGCACCTCTTCCTTAATAGCTTCCTCCTTGTCCCTTGCAAAGTTTCTCCTTGTTTGGGAGATAGTCTTCGCCAAAGGAACAACTTCCAAGCGGTGGAGGGCTACTTCTTCATTGATCCCCCTCATGTCTTCGACTCTCCAGGCAAAAACGTCGAGACTATTTTTCAAGAGGGAGATGATTCTTTCTTTCTCTTCTAGAGATAGTTGGCCCCCGAGTTTAATTTTTTGTTCAGGATAGTCTGGATTGATGACTACCTCTTCCAACTCTTCTACAGGCTTCATTTCAGGACCGTCTCGAAATTCCAGAGACTCGATAATAATTTCTCTAATTCTCCTCCCTCCCATGTAGTTTACATTGAGGCCTTCTTCCTCCATAAGTTTATCAACGTCGGGAAGATCGACCCTTCTCATGTCCTGGTTGGCCCCCGAGTTCTGGCCGTTGATGGGATCTTCCTCGGAGACGGGCGGAACTATGCCTTGGTCATCTGCACTTTCTTGGACCAGAGGCTCTTCATCAGATACAGGTGGGACAACGCCTTGGTCATCTGCAATTTCTAGGACCATAGGCTCTTCCTCATTATCAAGCACCTCACGGATATAGCTCATTCTGGAGCTAGTTTCGGTGGTTTTCTGAGACTTAGAGATCTTGATGTTTTCCTCGGGGGTGTCTATCTCCACACTTTTAGACTTCTTTCTACTTTTGATGACATGTTCCAAGAAGTCTTTGGGGGTTGCCCTCACACATCCAATTCCAGCACGAGTGGGAAATTTAACTCGTTGGTGAGGAAGGGAGGCTACCATCCCAAGTTTAGCTTGACTTGGATGCCTATGATTGCATGATAATCACTGGTCAAATCCATGACCACGAAGTTGACGGTAGCCTTGGCTCGGAAGGGATGTTCATCGACTTCAAGTTCCAATTCCACAGTTCCCTTAGCTCCAACCTTATGGTTGGTGAATCCTTCCAGCCTACCATTATATGGTTCCAGCATAGTGTCTTTCAATCCCATTTGTTGAAAAGCGGAATAGTACAGAATGTCACGGGAGGCCCCCGTGTCTACAAGTAGTCTTTCCGATTCCACATTATCAATCCTACCATTTATGACCAAGGGTTGCTCACGGGCAGCTCGGCTCCCTGCCAATTCGTTGGGAGAGAAGCTGATGACCTCTTCCGCCTTATGAATCCAAGCAGGCACATGGTAAACTTTGCTCAGCTCATGTATCTGATCCCTCAGCTTTCTGGTGGAAGTCACTTCTTCACGGATCACATGCAATTTGGCCCTAGGAGGCCTATGCTCTCCATCTTCACTTTTGTCGTCGTCTTCACTTTCCTCCTCCTTTCGTTTCCGCTTTCCATCCTTCTTCATGACATAGCGGTCTAGCTTTCCCTCGTCGACCCACCGTTGTATTATTGTCTTGAGGGCCCAACAGCCATCAGTATTGTGGCCATGGTCCTTATGGAAATCACAGAATTTATTTTTATCACGGGGAAATTTCGGTTTGTCACTCAGTGGACGGGAAGGAGGAAGATCTACCAGTTGCATAATTTCTGAGATAGGTTTAGTAAGAGGGGTGAATACTTCCGGCTTTTCGGTGCTTCTTGTCCTATTCTTCCCCTTGGAGCTTTTACCGTTTCCCTTTTCTTTGTTTTATCCTCGGCCATGGAAATGGCATAAGCCACCTTGTATAATTCGGCCTTGGACTTAGGTTCCCGGGCGGAGAGTTCGTATATGAGGGGACCCGATTTTAACCCATAGTTGAAACAAACTATGACTTCCCTGTCAGTAAGGCTCTCTTCTACTTGGTCCGCCATTTTGCAGAATCGGTTGTAATAGCTGACGGTGGTTTCTCCCTTTCCTTGTTCGATATTGGCCAGGTCGGCCAATCTCATCTTCCTCTTACCAGCAATGGCAAAGTGGTCTAAGAACATTCTCCTCATGCCCCTCTAGCAATCGATGCAACCTCTTTTACGCTCACGGAACCAGGTCAAGGCTGTTCCGGAGAAGGTGCTCGCGAAAGCTTTGCAGAGCATGTCATCAGCAGTGGTGAGGTGAATCATGGTTTGTTCAAAACTTTGCACGTGGTCCTTCGCATCAGTGGTTCCATTGTACTTTTCGAAATTTGGGACCTTGAAGTGAGGATTTGGTGGTGCTTTACTGATTCTTCGGGAGAATGGACGGGTTGCCCAGTCATAGTCATCGTCATTGAACTTCTTTCCCATCTCCATGTCATCCAGTCTTTGTTTCAGTAGTTCCCATTATTTGGTTTCCACTCCTTTATAACTGCTAGAGTGGGTGCTTCGATGGGAGCTACGGGTTGATTTATCCTTGGGGTGACCATTCACCCTACTGTGCTCCCCGTCATTTCGATGGTTGTCACGTTTAGATGGTGCCTTATCACGTCTTAGTCCCAACTCTTGGCCACCGAGTGTCATTCAGAATGGTTCCGGGGTTCTCGGTCTAACAAATTGACCAGGTTGAGGAGAATCACGACGATATTGACGAGGTCGAGGAGAATCAGGACGATGTCGACGAGGATGAGGAGAATCAGGACGCCGAGGTGCTATGACTAGACGAGGAGGAGAAAGCCTCTTGGACAAGTTGAGACTTGTCCTAAGATCCCTGGAATTCACCTCTTCTTCCCTGGGAGTTAACTGGCTTCTCAGGTCAACCACCTGATCCTTCTTCTGATTGTTATGCCGAGGACGGGAGGAATCTCGAGGGGCCTGCTTAGATGGTACGGCAGGATCGAGGGGAGGACCTCGTCGCTCACCCTGCTCCATTCCAAGAGGGTTGCCCATAGATGGCAGCATGAATTCGGCCATGGAATGGTCTGGGTCCAATTGCAAAAGAGCAGCCTGTGTCACATACATCCTCTGCAACGTCTCCATTTGTTTATGTTGCAAAGAGCGTCGGTCAACAGGTTGAGTTCCTCCCGTTTGACCGGCGTCGGCATTCTTGTCTTCTTCCTTCCCACTTGCTTCCCACGAGGACGAGTAGGACGAGGAAGGTTAGAACCCTCTCCCTCGGCATTCGCCTGACCCTTTGAACGAAGAGTCATGGCGAGGGGAGGAGGGCCTTCTGGCTGAGGTAGAGGAGGAGGAGGAGGAGGTAGCTCCTCGGCACCTGTGTTAACCCCATTCACTTGGGTTTGGTCCTCAGCAGTTACGCTTGTAAATTGTCCGTCCATTGCGAATCAAGAAGCAAATTACCAATTAAGCGAATTTCTCCAAAAATCACGATTTCCAATAAAATTCGAAGCAGAATTTGATGCAAATTAAGAAACTGCAATGTTTGCAATTTTGACAACGCCAAATTACGCAAAATTCCACGCTACAACGAAATTGCAGATCGCGATTTTTCCAACACAAAAATTCCGGCCGAAAAATTCACTCCAGGCGTGAATTTGCAGATTCCGGTCGAATCAATAACAGGTCCAAAACTGAACAGAAACGAAACAGATTTTCCGTCCAAATCAAGAACAATTCCGACAGAAAACAGGCTTCAAGCGAATTTTTCCAGGCCAAACAAAGGGTGTTTGAATCGATTTCCCGGCAATGGGGCGGATCCGGCTAAAGGCCCTCCGGCGTGAGAGTAAGTTCACGGTTTATATGTAAGAAATTAAATTGACAGAGTTTCTGTATTGTAAAAAGTAACGTACCAATAATGAGCCATAGGGCTTGTATTTATAGGGATGGATTGATAGAATCCATGTTGAAGTGAACTTGTAAAGAGATAAGATATAATCCTAAGAGAAATATATATGTTAAGGAGTCATTGTTTGACTTGAATTGATGTTGGTAATTGTAATCCTGATTGGATCACGACTGTTGAATCCTTGTCTAATAAGGACTGTGTAATCTGCTAGCCGGAACGCCGAGGAGCAAGAATATTTTATCTCGGCATTTGTATATAAGCCGAGATGAATGATTCTTATTCCTCGTCATTTGATGATAGGCCGACATGTGAATATGCCGGGATGAAGGATTTTGTCTCCTCGTCATTTTGTGAAATGCCGAGGTAAAAACTTTTCTCTCCTCGTCACTCTGTGATATCTCGGAGTACTATGGTCCAAGTATGAAGATATAAGGCCGAGATGGATGTTCCTCGGCATACGAGGATGGTGTTCCTCGGCCTTGATACTTGTGTGTTGGATTATGTTTATGGCCCAATTCATTTGGGCCCAACTCGAGCAAGCTCATGTTCGTATCTCGATTTATACTGTTCAGTATTCATTACTAGATTCCTTAAGGTCCTTGAACTTGATTCCACATCAAACACAACGGTATGTGAAATACAATAAATTAAGGGTATAACTAATTAGCATTATCTACAGCCTCAATAAGAAACCTTAATCTGAACCAAAAAGTGAAGCAAACTGAAAATGATTAAACTAATGAAGATCACACCAAAAAATAGTGATTCCGTCTGAAATAAACATTTTCAAATCTCCTTAAATAAACAAATTGAAATTCATTTTGGTGAAGGAAAACTAAAAAGATAACAACTATACTAATCATTTTTTCAGGCCAAAATCGCATAAAATAAACAAATTGTCACAGTTGTGCATATGTATATGTCAAAAAAAAAAAAAAAGCAAAGAACAAATAATGGAGCATTTGATATGATGCCAAATTAAGGACAAAATTATATTTGTTTTATTTTGGGAGGAAGTATTATATTCTCTGACATTGTTCTTAAACTAAACTAAACCAAATTAAGAACAAATAGACTGACTTATTTATTGACATAATTGGTAACAAGTCCAAATCATCAACATGGTTTAATTAAGATTAGCAAATGGTTATTATTAGTCGGTTTGTTTGTAATGCGTTGGATTAATTAAGATTAGAAAATGGTTATTATGAGTCAGTTTGATAGTAATTCGTTGGATTAATTAAGATTAGAAAATGGTTATTATGAGTCAGTTTGATAGTAATGCGTTGGATAAAGTAGTTAGTTTGAAGTTTAATGTTATGGACCACTGGGAGGGTTCAAAATCAAACCCATGCTGGGATTGGCTATGTGAAGTGATACTGTTAGATAGAAATATTATGAAATTTTAAAAATTGTTATTAATAAATCATTTGGTGTTTTATTATTAGATTTCACTAGGATATGATTAAATTGATAATAATGCTGGGTCAATGTTCACCTGTGTTAATCTTCAAAAGTCAAAAGTGAAAAAAAAAATGAGACGGAGGAAGTAGTTATAATGACAAATAAAGACTCACTCGATTACAAGAAAAATAGTCTCACTTTTCTTTTTGATTTAAAAATAAAAATAAAAATGCCACATATTAGAAGACAATAATTAAAGTGCAAATTCAAGAAAATACAAGCAAGTAAAACATTACCAACTAGAAGTTTTACTAGTCAATTCGGACTATTTTATTGGAATGGTGGGAATATTTGTTTCTTGCCATGGCATAGTACGAAATGGAATAATTTTTTTTGGTTATGCAAACAAAAAGAGAATCTAACCATCTAACCAAGAATCCTATATTATTAAAAAAAAAAAATTAAATAAAAATAGTCCAATTTCCATAAAATGATGTAAACATAGTGAATTTCGAGGAGGTAGAACCATTTACACCTACAATCTTTAAATGTGTTTCTCAAATGAGACTATTTTATTGGGTCGTATAGAGTATATTTATTTTGTATAACAAGTAACATAAGCATTCTGCTTCCGAAATTAAGAAAAACTGAAATTGTTTAAACTTTAGAAACGAGACTCCCTTTGGGACAAAATGAAAAGTGTCTCTCTTTCCGGGAAGTCGGAAGTATAATCTTTTGATTTTTCTTATATTTTTTTATTTTTTCTTTAATTTAAATACTATTCTTAATTAAAGCGGGTAAAAATATATCATAAAATGTTGGTTTGATGGTAGTGTGAAATTGATATTAATATTATCAATCATTGGATAAAGTAGTTAGTTTGAAGTTTAAGGTTATGGACCACTGGGAGTATTTTTTTATTTTTAAAGTAGTTAGTTTGAAGTTTAATGTTATGGACCACTGTGAAATTGATATTAATATTATCAATCATTGCATAATCTTAAAGAAGAAAAGGAAAACAAAATTATATTCAGCTGCAAGTAGAAAATGGACCTGTTTCCAGGGGAAGTGTCGGACGGCGGCGAAAGCTAAGGTGATGACCGGGATCATGTGGGCACCGGAGATATGTCCAACAGCATAGATCATAACTGTAATAACCCTAAAAATTTATACCATTTAGTTATTAAATATTATTCGTTTAATTAATTATGTTAGTTAATTAATTAATTATTTGTATTTATTTCTTTTTCTAAATGGAGGAGGAATATGTGGGCCTAGGCTATTAGAATTAGGTTACCTAAAATTGGGTTTCCTCCTTTGACTTGGACTTGGACTTGGACTTGGATTAAGTTGGGTTGGGTTTAGGAAATCACAATGTAATTTTTTTACATCATAAATCTTTGAGGCTTTTGAGCTCTCAACTGATGGAACCTCTCCATATTTTCAACGGCAACAAGAGAACGGAAGAGCCGCATAGAATAAGAATTAGAGAGAGGGTCACGGCTGGGAGGAGTAAACGGCAAAGCAGAAATTGAGAAATAGAGAGGGAGCCGCAAGGAGGGATAGAACGGGAGAGAGAGAGAGAGAGAGTGTTTAGAGAGAGAGAGAGACGCAGAGGGAAGGAGAGGACAGAAGGGAAGAAGGTGATGGCAAGAAGGAGAAGAAGGAAACCAAGGAGGAGAAGAAACATCATTGTTGTGGTTGAAGATTGAAGCAAAGGTAAGAACCAATTTCAATAGTTGTTTGTCTTAAACCTAATCTACAAAAAAAAATCCTTAGAAGCTTGTATTGTTTAAGGTTTATCATGATGATGAAAAGGCGATTGAATCTAAGACTATCATGTTTAGAAAGAGCATCAATTGAAATCTGAAAGGCCCTTGTTTGATATGCAAATGATCAGACAGCTATGGTTTGTCTTAGCTGTCAGATATTTGTTGAGTTGTGCAGCGGAATAAGTAAGGCTTGAAATAATGATAGGACAATGAACACAATGAAATAATACAAGTGTGTGAATGTGTTTGCAGAAAAGGTAATAACACAACAAGATTTAAAGTGGTTCAGAGTTCACTCCTCCTACATCCACCCCCACTGCCAACTGACAAGTGAGATCAATTTATTATAATCTTAATCAACAAAAATTACAAAGATTGATTAGGAAAGTTCCTTGAACTTCCTCTTCCTAATTAGTACAGTCAACTAGGGATACACTTAAAGTACAGTCTTAAGTGTTTTTACAACTTGAAGTACAGTCTCAAGATTTACAAAACAAATACACTCAAAGTACAGTCTTGAGTGTTTACAAAAATACTTATACACCTAAAGTACAGTCTTAGGTGTTTACAATCATACACTTAAAGTATAGTCTTAAGAGCTTTTTCAACTTGAAGTAGAGTCTCAAGATTTGATGTTGTGAATTAACACACTAAGGTTTGTTGTTGAAGAAACAGGGGTTGAAGGGTAACGGTTTGGGTTTGGAACAGTGTTTGAAGGGTAGGGATTGGTGTGTAAGGTTTGGATTACAGGAGGTGTGTAAAGGTGTAAGGGAAAGGTTTTTTGATTGTGAAAAAGAGAGTTTTTCAAGATGTTTTTTGCAGAGGCTGAACTCTTCTATTTATAGCCTTCAATGTAGCCATTGGAATATGACTGTTGCAGCTTCATTAATGAGTCTTTGACTGGTCTTTGCCCCACTTGTCCACTTGCAGGTCTTCATGAGCTGGTTTGAGTTGTAGGCTTCCAGAAGGTCTTCAATGGTCTTCAATGGTGAACTTGATAGCTGTGAAGATACAGGATCCATCTTGGTTGAGATTTTGGCATCAAAGTATGAGACAGAGTAATGGCTATCTGAAGGACTGAAGCCATAGCTGTCAGATCATAACAAGGCTTAGCTATCATAGTTGATCTTTAATAAGGATTGAGATACACTTGATGATCTTGATAGCTTAGAGAAGGAATATGGTTCATGTAATTGATTGATTGTAACCAATGTATAAAGCAGAATCATAACCTGTCGACTCACTCTATCGAGTGAAGGACCATTGCGATGCATTTCATCTTTTGATATAAACCCTGTTCTATATATTCCTTTATCAAAACCAACTAACTATGACATTGATCAAAGTTAGGTCCTAACAATTTCCCCCTTTTTGGTAAAGGAAGATTTATTTAGAACATGTCTTCATAGTTAATGATAAGAAAGATATTAATGAAAGAAATAATTCAGGGTTTCTCAACATTCACAAGTAATCTGAATGAGATTGAAATACTTGGATTTAACTCAAAATGAAAGAATTTCACATATTACATCCATAAATACTGAACCAAACAAAATAGATTGTTTCAAACACAAAAAAAAATGTTCCACAATAATACAATTCAATCATCAGCCAGTTGATCATAGAACTCTTCTCTTTCTTGCCTGGCTGATATGAGCTCATTTCTTTCTTCCTCCAGCTCTCTTCTCATATCTGGCTCAACCCCTCTGTAATAGAACCCATTGTTCCCTTCCCAAGTCATCCTCTCATCATATTTGAAGAACTCATCTTCCTTTGCTTTCAGTTGAGCCCCTGTAAGAGGAATTTGATCATTTCTTATTCTCATTGTGCCCCACAAATGCTTCTTCTTGTTCTTTGTTTTCTTGCTTCTCTTGGGCACATTGGATGGACCTGGTTGAGTTTGAACTGGTGCTTGAGCTTCAGGGAAAATTTGAGTAGATTGTTGAGGAGGGTTGGTAATGGTAGGAGATAGAATTTTTATGGGAGAGTCCTGATCTGGGCTTGAAGGATCATCATCATCATCATCACTGTCAGAGTCTGAGGAGACATCAATAACATTATTGGCTCTGTTTTGGCTGACAGCTATTGGTTCTCTGAACTTTTTGATCTCTGAAATAGAGATCAATCTCATGAAGAGTGAGTTGTCATTGGGTGAGTTGAAGATTAAGGGATCAACAGAGATAGAAGGTGAAAGATATGGCTCAATGCCTGGATTTAAGGTTGGAAGAAAGATTTTGACCTTTTTGCTTATCAAAAGCATAATAGCACACTTTTGTTCAAACAGTGAGTGAAAAAATGATTTTGCAAGCTCAATGCACAAGGTGAAGACTAGACCATTTGGCATATAGAGGGAGGAATTGAGTGATGGAGAGAGAAGTTGACCGAAGAGAATTTCCCAATCAAGAAGTGTGTTGGGAGTGATGAATTTTGGGAAGGATGGGATTTGGTGAACAAAATTTGAGGTTGATGATGTCCTTAATACTTTCCACTCTTCATAGGCAAAGAAAACCAATCCTGCAAGGTTTCTTGCCACCAAAATCAGACCATTTCTTGACAGTTCCCAGGATTTAGGATAAGTAAAAGGATTTGCAATTTCTGGGATATGAGTCACAGGGGCTAACTTTGTGCTTGCTGCCTTGATGGAAGGGATAGAAAAATCAATTCCACAGCTAAGCATCCAAGGTTCTTTCTTATGAAGATAGGCTTGATTTAGAATGGGAGGAATGGAATGGCTTGGAGGACTGTCAGGACTGTCAAGGATGAGTTCACTGTCAGACATAATTTGGCCCTGTCCAGCTAGAATTGGACTATGAGGGGAGGCCTCAACAGTTTCATTTTCTGGGATTGGAGAAATTGGCTTGGGAGGAGCAGAGATATGAGTTGAAAAATTTGGGATTGAATCAGAGGATTGACCAAGACCTTGCTTGAGGAGATCAGCTCTAAATTGAGATTTTAGGAGGTTTAAGGCTGCCCTGACTTCTCCTTTGTTCAATTTTTGTTCAAGAATAGTTTCAAGGGCTGCCTCATTATCTGGGGTTCCATCAAATACAAGTCCCTTGCATGCATCCATGATTGTTTCTCCCTTTGAGACTGAATTGGGATCAATTTCAACTCCTACCTTCTTAAGACTTTGTATAACCTCAGTTGTCTTATCAAGATTCCCCCTATCAATTTCAACATTTGGGGCAGGTTCATTCACAGGCTCAGTTTCAGGAATAGAAGGGATGGTTTGGGTATCTACATCCATAGTTGTCACCTTGGGATTGCTAGATGACTCTCCTGGTCCACTATTTTTCTTCATGAACCTAGACCTGAGTTCATCTATGGCTATCTTTGTCTCTTCTTTACTTAGAATTTCATCAAAAAATATGAGAACAGCTTTTGCAGTATAGGGGTTCCCATCCAACTCAATAGCATCAATGGCTCTCAAAATTTTGGCTGACAGTTGAGGTTGGGCAAAGGGGATATTATCATCAGTGTTCCCCCTTAAAGGTTGCTTTTCTAATGGTTTATTGAGATTGAGGATTGCTTCTATAGCTGACTGATGATCAGAGCTAGGTGTGGATGACTTGTCAACTGTTGGACTGATAGTTGTGGATTTTGGAGAAGGGGAAGGGGTATTTAGTTTGTTTTTCTTGGGTTTTGGTGCTTTCTTTTCTGGCTTTCTTTTCTGTGGCAAAGATTTAGAGGGAAGGGATGAGGAAGATTGTACCTTGGATCTGGTGATAACATGCCTGGTAGGGATGGCTGTCAGAGGTTGTTTGCCTTTATGCAGAATTTTGGACAGGTCAATAGCTGCCTGAAGCTCTTGAGGATCTATATCAGCATCACTAGCATCAGTTTGACCCATGGTGTCATCCCCATGACTGTCAACATCACCCCTTTCTTCATCATCTTTTCCATGGCTGTCAGATAAGGTTCTTTCACTGTCTGCCACTTGAACAGCCTTGCTTTTGCTTTTATCACCATGAGGTACCACAGTCCTCTTCAACAGCCCTATCTTCTTAACATTGGATTGTACACCCCTCTTTCTTCTCCTGACACTTGTAGCCAATGCTACCAAGTCCTTCCAATGTTCAGTCTTCTTTTGTTTCTTCCTGCACCTTTTCTAGTGCTTCATTAAAACTTCTTGTGCTCACATCATCTCCACCTCTCATTACAGCTCCTTTCTTTTGTTTTAATACAAATGTTCTGTCATTGAAGCATTTTGTCTCTGACAGCTTTACAGTCTTCACCCTTTTCTTGTCTAGTGGAGGATTGAGCTTGGGAATCAGGACTTCTAGTATTCCACTCATGAATCTAAAGTTATTCATTTTTCCACCTTGTTTCTTGAATTTTAGAGAAGAAGTTGAAGATGCAAGCTGGAAGTTGTGGAGTACAACTGTGCACCAGTTTGTATCTTTAGTCATCATGCTCAGCATCTGTTTCCATTCATTTGCTCCCATTTGGTCAAATGAAGATTGCTTGCCATCAATGGCCTTGTTGACCACATCCATAAGGGTTGACTTGAAGATATCAGTTTTGTCTTTAACCATTGCCTTGTCCTGTACATTCTTGAAGTCAGGGACTTTAACACCAAAGAATTTTTCATACACAGTCTTCAATCTTTCTGACCCTCTATCCCAAATGTTCTTCACAGCATCTAATTTGTTTGGGATTCCATAGACCTCACTGACCAATTCCTGAGTAATAGTTATCTCAGCATTGTCAATGGTGGCAGCTATTGAATTGTCTTCCTTGTTTCTCCTTCCCACAAGGTAAATCTCCCTGCATAATTCTTCATAAATTGGTGGTCTGGCTCCCATGAAATCATGCAGTTCATTGACCTCAAGTAATTCTTTGATGAGTGCCCCAACTTCAGAATCATAAAAGCTAGGTTTAATGAAGTAGCTATGAGCGTCTGGGTAATTTGCTTTTGATTCTGCCATGGATGGTTGAATGAATTAGGGTTGAAGAAATTTGATGGTGGATTAGTGAGGGAAAGAAACGGATTACAAACAGAGAGTTAATGAAACAGGAGTTTTGGTTTCAAAAAGAGAGAGAGAAAAATAATGAGTGGAGAGTGGGTTTTAATGAGCATTGGGGATTTCAAAGTTTAGTAACTGTTCATATGAACAGTTATTTTTGCCCTTCCCCACGTTGATGCAATTAAATCCCACAAAACATGGGAAGAACATTCCCTTTTTCAAGAATTTTGCAGAGAACGAGAAGGCTAAGGAAGTGATATTTGTGAGCAATTAACACGATCAAATCACCGAAAAAAAAATTGCTTTAACCTAGCTGTCAGAGAATATAAAAACTTTGACAGTTAAGTCTAAGTTGAATGATGATGGCTGTCTGAGATAGCTATGGATCAATTTTCCTATAAAAAAATGACAATTTTTGATGAAACTCATTCAGTTTGTTTTATAAACACAGATGGGTAGATTTTCTTCAAAGTTCAATCCCAAAAAAATGGCTCACACAGTCAAACAATTGGTTTTTGGGAAAAGTCATGAGGATGATTTGGAGGGAGATGAAAGGGATAGAGAAAGAGTGTCTTTCAATGTGATTGAAAGTTCAAGGGTGGTGAGTGACAAAGGTAAAAATAAGAGGGAGAGAGTAGAGCAGGATTATGGTATCAAAGAGATAGCTGTCAGAGGGAAGGTTGATAGTAGAGATGGAGAGGGGATAAGGATTTTTGGGAAAAATATTAGGGTTGATCAGGGTGAGTCTAGCAAGGGAAAAGGTAAGGTAGAGAGGGTTTATACACTAGGAGAATTGGTTGGGCAGGATAGGGCTCAGACAGCTATTGAGAGGGGCTTAGCTATCAAGCAAAAGGTTGAGCCTGAGAGGCAGTACACAGCTGTGAGCAGGGATTCACTTTCTCCTGGGGTTGGTTTGTTGGAGGGTAGAGGTGATAACTTTGCTGGAGTACATGTATCTCCTTCCTCAACTATATCCCATCTTTTCAACCAGTTTATATGTTGTTTTAGCCCTGTTAGAGTTCCAGTTAAGGAGAGAGATGAGTCTAGAGTTGAAAATGGTTTTTATTCTGGAGATTTCAGCTTTGTGAGACCACTGGAAGGTTTGCTTCAACCTTATGATGCTGTAGAAGAATGGTGGCCAAGAAGAGCTAGTCCTTCTCTTCAGTATTCAGTTACTTCAATTGATCCCTTTCTTGAGAGGCATCCAGTATGGTTGCAAAGGTATCATCAGACCTTGCAGTCTACTCAGGAGGCCAGATGTGAAGGAATGAGTGCAGGTGGTGGATCTGGAGAGACAGTGACATTTCCTAGGAATGTCTGACAGCTGAGGTGTGAAGATTTGAAGAGGAGTTGGATCTGGATGTTTGTTTGTGTTTAAGGGAAATTTTTTTTGTGGATGCAGGTGTGAGAGAGAGATTTTGTGGGTTGTTTTATGTATTTTTTTTTTTTGTTTTTCCTTGTCTTTTGCATAGATAGCTGTCAGTAGATGGCTATCAGGAATATTTTGAGGGGATAGCTGTCAGGCTTCACTTGTGACAACATTGCTCTATCTCTATGCCCCCTTTTATTAATGAAAAAAACTTTTTATTTTGGCAAGTTTATCATTCCAAGCATAGCTCTTAAAAGCTCAAATATTTTTTCATCCATTACTTTTGTAAGAATATCAGCAACATTGTCCTCTGTTCCAACTTTATTAAGATACATATGACCTTTTTCAACATGGTCTCTAATAAAGTGGTGTCTGACTTCAATGTGTTTAGTTTTTGAATGCTGAACAGGATTCTCAGTCATTGCAATGGTGCTTGAGTTGTCACACAGAATAGGAACATTGTCTACAACAATTCCAAAGTCTTGAAGTTGACTTCTGAGATACAAAATTTGAGAACAACAATGTCCTGCAGCCACATATTCGGCTTACCTGTAGAAGTAGCAAGCGAGGTTTGCTTCTTCTTGGACCAAGAAATTATTCTTGAACCCAGAGCGCGGCTACCACTTGTGGATTTTCTATCCAAATTGCATCCGGCATAGTCGAATACGTGAATCAATTAGGAATAAAGGAGCTTCACATGGATACCATAATCCATAATCTGGAGTTCCCTTTAGATACCTAAGAATCCTTTTGACAGCTGCCATATGTGATTCTTTTGGATTTGCTTGAAATCTTGCACAAAGGCGCACACTGAACATGATATCTGGCCTAGATGTAGTTACATATAGTAGGGATCCAATGTAACTTCTATAGAGTGTTTGATTAACACTTGGGCCATCAATGTCAGCATGAAGTTTGGTGGAGGTTGAGAGAGGAGTTCTTGCAGGAGAGGCATTTTGCATGTCAAATTTCTTGATCATGTCTCTTGTATATTTAGCTTTGATTTATGAATGTGCACTGCTGGCTATTTCACCTGAAGTCCCAAGAAGAAGGTGAGCTCACCAATCATGCTCATTTCAAATTGTTCTTGCATGGTTTTTCCAAATTCTGGGCAGAGTGACTCATTTGAAGATCCAAAAATTATGTCATCAACATAGACTTGAATGAGCAAGGTATCTTCACCATATTTCTTGATAAACAGGGTATTATCAATATGGCCTTTGGTAAATCCTTTGCCAAGTAAGAATTTTGACAGGGTTTCATACCATGCCCTTGGTGTTTACTTGAGTCCATATAGAGATTTATCAAGCCTAAATACATGGTCAGGGAACTTAGGGTGCTCAAAGCCAGGGGGTTGTGAGACATAGACCTTTTCTTTTAATATTCCATTAAGAAAAGCACTTTTGACATCCATTTGATAGACTTTCATCTTTTTGGATGATGCAAAAGCAAGGAATAGTCTGATAGCTTCCAGACTAGCAACAGGGGCAAATGTTTCATCATAATCAATGCCTTCTTCTTGCCTGTACCCTTGAGCTACCAATTTGGCTTTGTTTCTGATGACAGTCCCTTCCTCATTCATTTTATTTCTGAAAACCCACCTTGTTCCAATAACAGTTTGATTTCTTGGTTTAGGAACAAGTTGCCATACTTTGTTCCTTTCAAACTGTTCTAATTCTTCTTCCATAGATTCAATCTAGTCAGCATCTTGGAGTGCTTCATTTATTTTCTTTGGTTGCAATTGGGATATGAATGCACTCATAATAAAAGGAATGTTGTCTGGAACTGGTGTTTTGTCAATTTGAAGGCTGATGAAAAAATCTTTATTGGGTGGAATGATGTGAGTAATGGTGGATTTAGCATTGGTTTTGGGAGGAGAAAGAGGATTATTGGATGGGAATGGAAGGTGGCTAGTAGATGGATTACTTGAAGAATTTGGATGGCTGTCAGCTAAGGGTTGGCTGTCAGCTAAGGAAGAATTTTTAGAGATGTCAGTCAAGGGATGACCATTTAATTTAGTATTTTCTTCCTCATCAATTGGATTGGTTGTGGGAATATTTGCTATTGACTTGGTTGACTGGATTGGTTGATGATGAGAATGAAATGGTTCATGGCTGTCAGAGAGATGACGACTGTCTGGCACATGATAGCTGTCAGATGAATTTCTTGGTACCATGTATGGAAGATTTGATGAATCTGGTTCATGATGGAGTACAGTTGAATCAAGAATAGGAGATGCTTCAGGGAGATTATCTGGGTTTCCTAAAACTTCATCAAAATCACACAATTCAGGCACACTTTGATCATTGTTTTCATCAAAGTCAACATGAATTGATTCTTCTACTACAAGTCTTCTTTTGTTGTAAACTCTATAAGATTTGCTTGTATTAGAATACCCAAGAAAGATTCCTTCATAACTTTTGGAGTCAAATTTGTCCAAATTGTTCTTGCCATTATTGTGAATGAAGCATCTACTTCCAAAACTGTGAAAGTAGGAAATGGTAGGAACTTTATCATTCCATAATTCATATGGAGTCTTCTTATGGAATTTGTTGATTAGTGTCTTGTTTTGAACATACACAGCAGTAGTGACAGCTTCACCCCAAAAATACTTTGGGAGATTGTGTTCTGACAGCATTGTTCTTGCTGCCTCACAAATTGTCCTGTTTTTCCTTTCAGCAACACCATTTTGTTGGGGTGTTCTTGGGGCTGAAAAATTATGATCAATACCTTTGCAGTCACAATATTCTCTACTCCTGTGTTCTCAAATAACTTTCCATGATCAGATATGATCTTGATGATGGATGTCCCTTTTTGATTTTGAATTTTATTGAACATTTTTGTTAGACAGCTAAGGGTGTCACTTTTGGATTCAAGAAGAATGATCCAAATGAATCTTGTGTAGTCATCAACCACAACTATGGAGTATCTTTTTCCTCCTAAAGATCTAGTTCTTATGGGTCCAAAAAGATCCATATGAAGTAGTTCAATGGGTCTTGAGGTGTCCAATCTGGTCTTGGGCTTGAATGAAGATCTCTTTTGCTTCCCACATTGACATGCTTTGCAATGTTTGTCCTTCTTGTATGGGATCTTTGGAAGGCCTCTGACTAGATTTGAAATTGCAAGCTTGGAGATGGTTTTATGGTTAAGGTGAGCCAATCTTTTGTGCCATAGACATGACATATCAGATTGACTAAAAGACAGAAGGCATTGAGCATTTGAGGATTCCACAATCTCTAGGTTTAAGCAGTATAGATTTCCTTTTATTGATCCAGTTAGAATGACTTTATTGCTTTTGTCTTTAACAGTACATAGATCCTTAGTGCAAACAACATGATATCCCTTATCACAGATTTGACTTATGCTAATCAAATTGTGTTTGAGACCCTCTACATAAGACACATTTGTAAAAATGATATCTTTAGTAATAAGATTTCCTGATCCTTTGACCTTAGCTTGGGAAATGTCACCAAAGGTTACATTTGGACCATTTTTAGGGATATATTGTTGCAACCAGTCTTTATTGAAGGTCATATGTCTACTACAACCACTATCTAAATACCAGAGTCCTTTCCTGGGTACCTGCAAAACAATAAGTAAAATTTATGGTACCCTTTTTATTCTTTTGGGTCCAAAGGATTAGTTTTTCTTTGGTACCCTAGCTTTGTTCATTGATCTTTTTCTGAAGAACTGGTTTAGGGTATTGTAATATGACATGATTTGCATCATGTAAGGTGTAAGGACAGTGGATTGGGATGGATTGAAGAAGTGGTTTGGGTTGTTATATTGGGGTTGAAACTGAAAGGTATTTGGATAGGAAGATCTGGGGGAGTCATCTTGATTTGCATGACTTCTTCCATTTGAGTATTTCCATTGAGGCTTTTGTTGTTTGGTGTATCTATGTTTGTTATAGAATCTTTGTTGCCTTGGGGTTCTTTGTTGTTTGGAAGATTTTGGCTGTCTGTCAGGCCTTGGCTGTCTGTCAGGCCTTGGCTGTCTGTCAGGTCTTGACTGACTAGCACATTTTTGCAGCTTAATTTCTTCCTGTATATTGGCCCCTTTTTGAACCCAAATATACTTGATTCCTTGAATTTTAATTGGTCCTTCCTTTGAATGACTAGTGTTAGGACCTAACTATGTAAACCACATAGTTATAAGAGGTTTTGACAAAGAAATATATCATATGCTATCTAATAGCCAAAGATAACATATGACCTTGGACAGCTAAGCCATCAACTTCAATCTGCACTTCTATATATATCAACTGGACAGCTATGATTCAAACATCCCTCAAAGATATCACACAAATCCTCTCATATACATTAATGTATCTAAATTACATGTGTAGTATGATGTATTACATAATGCCTGAACCTTCTAGATCAGAACTTAGCTCTGACAGCTAAGGTTTTCTCACAGCAAAGGTTTCACTCCTCAACAACTATGATCTTCAACATCAACAGCTATGAAGAAATCCTGTGATGACCAAGATGTGCCTTGTCCAAATCTCTCCATACAGATGTTGCCAGCTCATCTCCATGAAGATCACATGCCTGGTTGTAGATTCCGGCTAATTTATTCTCCAGTCAACAAAGGCTCTAAATGCAACTCCAACATGCATTTACTCCCTTGTCTCCTTGTCTCCTCCAACGGCTATTTCCAAGCTTATAAAAGGAACTCTCCAAGACTGAAGACCTCACCCCTTTTACACACAACTTCTACAAACCTTGCATCCAAACCTTCTCAACCTGCAACCAATAATCAAAACAATATTAAGACACTTGTAATCGATCTCGTGTGTATAAACTGATTTGTAAGAACCCCTTAAGACTGACTTTAAGTGGGTAGTGTGAATAGCTCAGTGTAGAGCTTGATCCCTAATAGACTGTACTTATTAGGAAGAGGAAGTTTGAGGAACTTGCCTATCCAATCCTTTGTAAATCTTAACGGGAACTAGATTTAAGTGGATTGATCTCACTTGTCAAGGTTGACAGTGAGGGTGGACGTAGGAGGAGTGAACTCTGAACCACCTTAAAATTCCTTGTGTTCAATTGGTATTATCACACAACACACACACACATATGCACACACCTACACTATTCACTTGTCTTTACATTATTTCAAACACTTTTATTCCGCCGCACATTTAACTCCAATCTTTAAAACCAAGCAACCTCCGACGCCTAAGATTTCACCTCGCCCGTCAAACCTTAACCGCCTAACCTTTAATTGGATCTAAGCAAACAGGACCTTTCAATTGGTATCGAGCTTGTCTTCACACACAAAAGTCTAACAACTTGTGAAGGATCAACTACCAACCCATCATGCCTCAACCAAGGAGAAATAATGAGAAAGACATTCCCATATTGATGATTGTGGATCATTTGAAATATATGCATCAAAAATTAAAACATACCTTGATGCCAATAGTATTTGGAATTGGTATGCCCTTGAAAATGAAGTCATATACCCCGTATCTGTTGATACAAATGGTGGAACTAGCAAAGTAAAATCTCCACACTCTGATGATTCGTAAAGACAAACTAGTCAGTGCCAACCTTAAAGTCAAAAACATACTCCAAAAGAGTGTTAATGACTCTCTTGCTCAAGAAATTGCCAAGGAACCATCTCGCAAAGGCCGCTTGGGAACTCATTCATACCAAGTTCCAAAAACACACTAGTGTTAGAACACAAAACCTATACAACCTTCTTAGACAACTTGACAACTTCAAATTCTACCCCGGTGAGAAAGTAAGTGCCGCAAAACCAAGGTTTGAAGACTTGGTAAGATCCATTGCCGATCATGGTAAAACTTTTGAGAACCAAGACTTGTGTCTCAAAATATACTCCAACCTTCCTCAAGAATATGAGAAGGTAGCTTTGCCAATAAGAGAAGGCTCGAATGGAGCACCATGACCGTTGAACAATACTTTGGTAAACTTGAAGCCTATGAACTAGAAGGAATGATAAAACTTCAACATGTTCCCTCCATTTCACAAACTCTTGCCTTACCGCCCAAGAAACCACCCAAAAACCAATTACCCAACAAGATATTGATTCTATGGTTCTTCTCTCCCTCCAAAAGTAAACATTCCCTCAAATAACCTCTCCCAAGGAGATCTACCAAGCCTCATATCCATGGCCGTCGAAACACCTTGAGAGCACATAAGAAGTCCTTTGAGAGAAGCTATAGCCCATCCACCTCCGATCAAGAGAACCCTAAAAGAAAGTTGAATGCTTCAACCGTAAGAAGCTTGGACATTACTCCTCCGATCGTCCCGAACCAAGGAAACCTAGGGAAAGTCGACATGCCTAAGAAATTCTCATACTCTAAAGAGATAATTCATAGTTCATGATGCAATCGCTACAATTGCACAAAGAAGAAGAATGAGAAGAATAAAGAGCAAGTATTGATTGCCGACTCATCCAAGTTCGGTGATGAGGAATGTGAGTACAAAGTGACTCGAAAGTGAAGGAGAAGAAGCAATGATATGCTTGATGGCTGGAGATGATGAAGACTCAGACAATGAAGAGGATCTTGAAGCCTTAGCCGTTGCCGAGGAACTAAAACAGTACCTCAATTCAATACCTTAAATAATGAAGAATTTAAACAATTAGTCAAGTACTTTATTAATTCAAATAAAAAGACACCAAACCGGCTTTGCTTCATTGCTCACCGACAATCTATCCCAAAGTAAAACCATTGAGAACCTTGAAAAAGCCAATCAAGGTCCGAAAGTCCAAAACCTTATGCTTGAAAAAGCCAATGAAGAGCCGACAGCCTATGAATTCCAAACTTCGGAAACCAACATCAATCTTGAAAAGGAAAATGAATCCTTCGTAAAGAAGTTTGAAACCTGGAATACTCTGGAGAAGCCTTGACCCACTTTAGCTACAACCAAAGACACCCAAGTGACAAATCAGGAATTGGAGCTAACAATCCTACTATGTACACATATACCCCTCTTATCGATGAAAGGTCAATTGACAAGATGGTTCTTGAAAGCATGAACTATGTCAAAACCCAAGAAAATGTTTATCCTATCCAAACCAAGGAAGATCTCAAGGAAAAAGGAAAAAGGAATGAAGCTAGCTCCAGCCACACTGATGTATCAACTCCGCATAGCCCCACTCACACCGATAAATCTCATATAGCAAGCTCAAGTCACCCAAAAGGAAAAGGAGAACAAGCAAGCAAAGGTAAATACATATGGCAAAAGAAAGGAATCAAGGAGCAAATGAAGGAGAACCAACCAAGACATGGTGGACGAGCAGAGGTCTCCTAGACAACCAAGACATGGTGGACGCAGAGGTCTCCTAGACAACCAAGACATGGTGGACAGCAGAGGTTTCCTAGACAGCCAAGTTATGGTGAACAGATGAGGTCTCCAAGACAAAGAAAGATTCTATGATCATCACTCATATGCCAAACCTCAAAGACCTAACCGGCCATTCTCTAATGGAAGAAACCATGCCCAACACAATACCTCTCCTAGATCATCTCATAATTCCCCAAGCCATTCTCGCTTCATAACCAAAATCAATTCTCTTCTCCCAACCAATTTCTTAATCAAACCCAACCTATTGCTCCTACTCCCTATATGCCGCAAATCATGGGATATTATAATGCCCTAAACCAAGATTTCTTTAGAAAGAGAGCAATGAACAAAGCTAGGGTACCAAAGAAATTCTAATCCTTTGGACCCAAAAGAATAAAGGGTACCATAAATGTATTTTTTTGTTTTGTAGGAACCTAGGAAAGGAATATGGTACTTGGACAAAGGGATGCAGCAGCACATGACTTACAACAAGGAGTGGCTACAACAATATGTCCCCAAAAATGGTCCAAATGTAACTTTTGGTGACAATTCTCAAGCCAAAGTCAAAGGATCGTGAAACCTTGTTACTAAAGATATTATTTTCACTAATGTATCTTATGTAGAGGGTCTCAAGCACAATTTGATTAGCCTTAGTCAGATTTGTGATAAGGGATATCATGTTGTATGTTCCAAGAACCACCGCACCGTCAAGGATGTCAACAACAAATCAATCCTCACCGGAATAAGAAAAGGCAATCTCTACCGTCTAAACCTAGAAATTGTGGATTCCTCGATGCCCATTGCCTACTCTCCTTCGGTCAATCCGACATGTCTTGGTTATGGCACAAAAGATTAGCTCACCTAAACCCGAAAAGCATCTCAAAACTAGCCAACTCCAACCTAGTAAAAGGCCTACCCAAAATACCCTTCAAAAAGGACAAGCTATGCAAAGCTTGTCAATGTGGAAAATAAAAGAAAACCTCCTTCACTGCCAAAACCAGACTAGATACCTCTAAACCTCTTCAACTTCTTCACATGGACCTTTTTGGACCTATCGTAACTAGATCTCTTGGTGGAAAGAGATACTCTCTTGTTGTAGTTGATGACTACACTAGATTTACTTGGATCATCCTTCTTGAATCCAAAAGAGATACTTTGGAACAACTTGTCAAATTGTTCAATAAAATTCAAAACCAAAAGGGTTTATCCATCATCAAAATTAGATCGATCATGGTAAGGAATTTGAGAACACCGGTGTTGAAGAATACCGTGATCAAAAAGGGATTGAGCACAACTTTTCTCGCTTCCTAGAACTCCTCAAAGAAAATGGAGTTGCAAAGAAAGAATAGAACAATTTGTGAGGCAAAGAAGGTCTATGCCGTCGAGCACAACCTTCCTAAATATTTTTGGGGTGAAGCAAGAACCACCGCCGTCTATGTTCGTAACAAGACCCTCATCAACAAGTTTCACTCCAAGACTCCCTATGAACTTTGGAATGGAAGAACACCAACCATTTCATACTTCCATGGCTTTGGAAGTAGATGCTTCATACACAACAATGGGAAAATAATCTTGACAAATTTGATTCAAAGAGTGATGAAGGAATTTTCCTTGGATACTCCAACACTAGCAAAGCCTATAGGGTTTACAACAAAAGAAGACTTGTTGTAGAGGAATCAATTCATGTAGACTTTGATGAAAATAATGACCAAAGTCACACCGAGCTATGTGATTTTGATGTAGCCGTGGGCAACTCGTATAACCTACCCGAGGTTTCTCCTGTTCATGACCCCTCATGTCTCATTCCCGAAGAAGATTCACCTTCCCTTCCTTATATAGTGCCCAAAGACACAAATAAACATTCAACTTTGCCTCGATGACCCATGAATCCTCTCTCAACAAAGCAAAGGTGCATCTCGATGTACCATGATGCATCAACTAACCTTCCTTCATCCAATCATCAAAATCCCCTTGAAGAAGACCCTATCCAACCCGATAACAACTCCTCTCAATCAATTCCTCAACCGAAATCATTACCCACATTATCCCTCCAAACAAAAACATCTATATAGATCTTCCTATACACAAAATGGACATACCACCCGACATGCCTGTTCTTGACTCTCTAATGAGTGCCTTCATCTCTCAAATTGAACCCAAAAAGATAAATGAAGCCCTTCAAGACCCAGATTGGATAGAAGCAATGGAGGAAGAATTGGAGCAATTTGAAAGAAATAAAGTTTGGAAGCTTGTTCCTAAGCCAAAGAATCAAACTATCATTGGAACAAGATGGGTTTTTAGGAATAAGATGAATGAAGAAGGAGTTGTAATAAGAAACAAAGCTAGACTCGGTTGCTCAAGGATACGTACAAGAAGAAGGAATTGACTATGATGAGACTTTTGCACCAGCTTGCTAGACTTGAAGCTATAAGGTTATTTCTTGCCTATGCTTCATTCAAGAAGATGAAAGTGTTTTATGGATGTCAAAAGTGCATTTCTGAATGGAGTCCTAAATGAAAAGGTGTTTGTATCTCAACCTCCGGATTTGAGCATCCCAAGTTTCCCGATCATGTATATAAATTGGACAAAGCACTATATGGACTTAAACAAGCACCAAGAGCTTGGTATGACACCCTATCTAGATATCTCCTTGGTAAAGGATTTACCAAGGGCCATATTGATAACACTTTGTTTATCAAAAATATGGAGATGATCGCTTGCTCATCCAAGTCTATGTTGATGACATCATTTTTGGATCATCAAATGAGGACTTGTGCACCGAATTTGGGAACATTATGAAGGACCATTTTGAAATGAGCATGATTGGTGAGCTCACTTTCTTCTTGGGTCTTCAAGTCAAGCAAATGGAGGAAGGAATATTCATTAACCAAGCTAAATACACAAGGGATATGATCAAAAAGTTTGATATGCTATCTCGCTTCACCTCGCCAAAACTCCCTTGTCAACAACAACCAAACTTCATGCCGATCCCGATGGCCAAAGTGTAAATCCAACACTTTACGTGGTTACATTGGATCCCTTCTCTATGTAATGCCTTCAAGACTCGACATTATGTTTAGTGTCCGTCTTTGTGCTAGATTTCAGTGCAAATCCCAAGGAGTCTCATCTCTCTCATTGCCAAGAGAATTTTGAGATATCTCAAAGGAACTCCCGATTATGGATTATGGTATCCTACCGAATCCCCATTTTCTTTAATTGGATTCACCGATTCTCGACTATGCCGGGTGTAACCTAGATAGAAAGTCCACAAGTGGTGGATGCCAATTTATTGGATCTAGAATCATTTCATGGTCAAGTAAAAGCAAACCTCGCAGCAACCTCAACAACCGAGGCCGAATATATTGCCGCCGGTTTGTGTTGTTCACAAATACTTTATCTCAAAAGTCAATTACAAGACTTTGGAATTGAACTGCCCAACATTCCAATCTTTTGTGACAACTCAAGTACCATTGCCATGACAGAAAACCCCGTCCAACACTCAAAGACAAAGCATATTGAGGTCGACATCACTTCATCAGAGACCATGTTGAAAAAGGAAACATTAGTCTTGCAAAAGTGTGTACCGAGAATAATGTCTCGACATCCTAACAAAGGCTATGGATGAGAAAAGATTTGAGATGTTAAGAGCAATGCTAGGCATGATTAATCTAACAAAATAAAATCTCTTATTCATTAGAATAAACCATTTCCTATGGCCGCCGTCAACAACATTGTCTCGACAGCCTAACCTTTTTCTCAATTCAAAAGCTTCTTACTCATCAAAACCAAACCTCATTTCTACCTTACGTAAATTCAAACACCATAAAAACAAGCCTAAATCCATATTACCAAAAGCTTCATCAACCCTCCTTCTCATCTCAAAGAAGCACCTTCGAAAAGCCTTGATGCCTAAGGACCGTCAATCTTGTTTATCCCATACCGATCTTGGAAGCAATCATCCCCATATCCTCTATCACTATAAATAATGTCCGGAGCTTGATATGCACTCTCTTTGATATCTCCATATCTCTCCAACCAAACAGGTGCCTTTCCATAAATGGATCAATAGCAGAGGTTGAGAACCGCAAAGAAGGACGCACCCTCCTTGGCCACCACTCTTCAACCGCATTATAGGGAGGATACTCACTAAGTGGTGAGATAAAGCCGAAGGTACTCAAGAATTTGCACTTGCCTCGTGCAATGATAGCTTGATCGACCGAGGACCTTCATCCTCCTCACCATTTAGAGCAACCGGACTCAAACACTTGAGAAATTGAGAAAACAACTTCATATAGACTTTGGAAGGAGAACTTTGCACTCCCGCAAAGTTATCTCCAGCTTCCTCAAGAACCGTTTGGCTAAGAGTTAGAGAATCCTCGGTGACAAAGTGAATTCCTTGACAAACATGAAATCAAAGTTGACCAATTTGTGTGTCAACCTTAATCCTTTCATCACCGTCAAGCTTCACTAGCTCTCCCAAGGTATAAACCCTTTCCACCTTGTCCTTAACTGACCTACTTGATTCTCCTTCTCTCTCCTTCCTTGACAGCTTAACCTTATATGTCAGATCACTGGTTCCCCCTTCAACTATCTTAGCCTTACCCTTACTTTTTGCTCTCTCTCTCAACCTATTTTCCTCACCTTCCAAAAGTGCTAATCTCTCCTCCTCCCAAAACTTCTTCCTTATCTCTCTCTCCTTCAACTCCTCCTCCTTATTGGGATCATCTTTTAGTATTTGATCCACCTCCCCGCTCCAAACCTATATCGCTTTGGAGTCTATATGAAAGAAACTCTCTCTCAAATCTCTCCTCTCTTGTTTCATCTACTCTTGGACTTTGGAAAACAAGTCTCTTTACAGTCTTAGCCATTTTGCTAGGACTGAACTTTGAAACAAGTCTTCCCATTTGCTATGAATAAAATGGATTTGGTAAATTTCTTCATCTGAACCATTGTCTTTTATAGGCAAATTCAGTTTCAATCAAATTAGTGGCAATGATCATTCAAAATAGACTTGGCCGGTAATTAAGTCTCGATGCCTATGAATTTAGCTCTTGCCAAATCGAGGAAGTGTTTGGAACTTGCCACTAACAAATATTCATTAATTTCTCTCGTTTATTCCCTCTCGAAATTTCGTCTTTGTGTACGGAAATAACTCCCTTGTTTTGTGGGGAGTTATTGTACATGTAATGAGTAGTGGGACAAAAACACTATTCATGAACAAATACTATCTTAAATGCTATCTTTTAACCGTTACACTAACCCACGTATTAGCCGTTCAAACAAACTCAAATTCCCTCCTTTAACTATCATTTAACCTTGCGAACTAATCCTCGCTAACAATCACCATTCTCTCTTCCAAATTCATTCTTTGATTTCCTCTCGTTTTTGTCTCATAAACCCTAAAAACTTTCTCGTTCTAAGATCAACCATGTCTTACCCGTAAGCCCATGGATACTTCATCAAACCCGAGTTCTATGAGCACAATGTTGGAGCTCTCATCAAAGAACTCTTGGAATCCAATCATCTCTCGCAATATGATGGAAGCTCAACCTCCTATTTATGAGAAGTCAGGCAGAGAGATTTTTATGAAAGGAGAAAGACAATCAACTGGGCAATCAAAACCACCATTGAAGGTACCGAAATCAATGTGACCCCCAAGATTGTGTCCAAGGTTTACAACATCCCTATCAAAAGCAATGGTGTTTCAAATCTCCGGAATAGGAAAGACAACAACCTGGAACCATTCTACAAAAGGTTCTTTGACAAACCAAGCCGCAATTATCTATTGGTTCAGACAAACCAATCAAAAAGAAGGACCTTGATTTGTTCAAATCAACCCTAATGGATGTTGTAATCAAAGGGTTTGATGGAAAGCAATCATCATTTGATCAAATAAGTCCTAATGAATGGAAGCAAGCCCTAAGTTTGATAACCAAAGAAGTAAACCGGAGTGTTGCTTTACTTCACAACTTTCAATTAGCCATATCTCCCTCTCCTTGGAAATACAAGAAACAAAATCCAAGGATGAACAATTTCAGATTCATGAGTGGAATTCTCCATCACCTTATTCCAAGGTTGAATCCTCCCCTAAAGGATGAGTGGCTTCGAGTCTCGCATCTCTAGTATCAACCGTAAGCTTCAACTTGAGCACCTTCAAACCGAAGGGTAAGAAGAAATTAGAGCTTGGGGACAGCTCCGAGAATTTTGATGAAGCCTCTCAAAGATTGAAAAAGAAAACTCGAGAAGGATATGAAGATATGGCAGTGGATTGGTAAACATGGTGAATGACAAAAGATCCAAGAGAAAGCATGACAAAGGTGTTGTCATAAAAGAAAGAGCTCAAGAGACTTCTCCTTCCAAAATCAAAAGAAGAAAAAGCCTAGCCAAGATGAAGAGAACTGGAAAGGGAAAGAAGCTTAGTAAAGGAAAGCAAATCCAAGAAGAGGAAGCCGTTGAGCAAGAAAGTGCTCAAGGAACCGACAAAGGGAAGATGGTAGCCGAAGAGCAAGCCGACAAAGGAAGATACTCGCCGATCCTATTTTCAAGGACATTGATGAATATGATGGTGAAGAGGAAGAAATCCCCGATGTTGTGTATGCCGGTGAAGCTCAAGGTGATGAGTTTGATGAAGATATGAGAAGAGCCGTTGCCGAGTCACTAATGGAAGTAAGGACAGCCTAAGGTTGGACGCCATCTCGGGACACCATGGAAGCTTCATCTCTCGATGCCTAAGGTTGTCTCAAGTGCCGAAACCCCATCCAAGGTAACCTCTAAGCCTTCTCTTACTTCTCGCATTTCTCTAGGAAGAGAAAAACAGATAAAGATGCTCCCCCATCCAAAAAGTTGAAACCAACCACTCCTCAACCCTCCTCATCCAAAGACCAATCTAGTTCACCTCATGACTCGTGGCTCAAGGCATCCTAAATCTTAATCCCTCTAACATTAGTCCAAATGAGCCAAGTGTTGAAAAATATAGGGGGAATAGCTCTAGCTCAAAAGGATGAGCCTGTTAAGGGGGAATAAAAGTCCTATGTCTCCCATTCTCGACAGCCTATCCCTCTCTCCACCAAGAATCTCCCTCTCGATAGTCCCTCGATCCTTCCCCCATCCCCGAAAACATTTTCAAAGCATCTCAAGGACTTTCCTTAGAGGATCCCAAGCATGTCCCCGCTGTTACCTATTACTTGAGACAAGTGCTAACAGAGGAAGAAACTCAAAAGCCTTGAAACTTATCAAAAATGTAGATTTGTCCAAGAAAGCAAGCATTCCCGCACCCGAACCCATTCCCGAACCCGAACCTCAATCCAAGTTCTGTTGAATCTGTTCAAATTCAAGAACCTCATGTTGTTACCCAAGATACCGAGCCCCAACCCGATCTTGAAACCGAACCTCAACCCGATCTTGAACCGTAACCTCAACCTGATCAAGAATCTCAATTTAAACCTAGTGAGCCTGATCAAAACCAAGAAACTGTTGATCCCTCCCTTGAATCTGAAATCCTTCCTACTTGTAAACCTTGGATTTTAGATTGTGACATTGACTTTTCCTTCCCCTCTATCATGGCTGCCAACCAAAGATTGAAGGATATTTCCCATTTCCCTGAAATTGCCAATCCTCACCTAGTCTCCAATCCTTGGCTGTTAAGCAAAAATTCCATTATGATTCATGCAAGGAATAGATGTGGCCTCATAGTGTTTGCCCATGAGGAATGGAAAAAGTATAGAATAGCTCTCCCCAACTCCTTCTTTCACAAAGCTCCCTTGCTACCAAACTTCATGGATATCTCTACCATAATAGATTGGGAAATTCTGTTCTCCCAGCTTCTCTCTTCAAATATCAATGAATGCATTTATATGCCTTCATCCCTGGTGTATGCCCTATGCATTGAGCTTGCCAAAGAAATGTATTGGAGGATTTGCCTCTATAAATCCATTATCATGGCCGTCATTGCAAGACCAAGCCCGATGCCTATGTTTCCTCCTTCATCTTCGCATTCTCTTCATTCATCCCCCTAAACACAAGATCTCTCCAATCCAACCTTCCTCCAAACTTCAATCCTTCAACTTTTGTACCCCCATATCATGTGACCATTAGTACATGCAAAGATTTACAAGGTCAATGATAACCAAGATGAGACACATTTTGGAAGTCTCAACCGTGTCAAAATTCGAGAGGAAGGCCTCCAAAGGAAAGGCCATTGAATCTCGAAGAAGAAGTTGTGAACTCCGGGAAAAAGAGCCTCCGGTGCCGCTCCAAATGTGATTGTGTCAAGTGATGATGAAGATAGTGCTCCCGTGATGAAACAACATCAACTCTCAACCTCTATCGTTCTCACTGCCTCAACCGATCCACCTCTACATCAAACTCAACAACCCATCTCTCTTCAATCAAACCCCTTCTTTTCTAACCTATTTGCAGGAACAAGGGGTCGAGCTCAAAACCAAAGAAGGCTCCCTTATGGGGTACTATGAGATTGAGAAATGATGAAGAGCCTCCGTCCAAAGCCGTTCTCAAGGAAAGGCAAAACCAAACCTTCACCTATGATGATGAGATGAGCTGGGAATGGAACAATGAGATGTACTACGAGGTGTTGAGGACAAGATGAAGAGAGTGCTACTTGCGTAAAGAGAGGAGATCCTTGCAAAGAAGAAGAGAAAGAGATGAATTTTCTTAAGAAAATTTTATGTCTTTTGGATAAGTCCTTTTTAATCCCTACCTTTAATTCCTCGCTTTTAAAACATTGTTTATTTTGGATAATATGTTTTGTTTTAAGACTCGCTTGATTGAATCAAGAAGATTGTTCTCATCTTCATTGGTATATTCATTCTTGAGTATCTTGGTGTTATATCTTTATTAGATATATTACTTTGCCAAAAAGGGGGAAATTGTTAGGACCTAACTATGTAAACCACATAGTTATAAGAGGTTTTGACAAAGAAATATATCATATGTTATCTAATAGCCAAAGATAACATATGACCTTGGACAGCCTAAGCCATCAACTTCAATCTCGCACTTCTATATATATCAACCGGATGCCTATGATTCAAACATCCTCAAAGATATCACTCAAATCCTCTCATATACATTAATGTATCTAAATTACATGTGTAGTATGATGTATTACATAATGCCTAAACCTTTCTAGATCGTAACTTAGCTCGATGCCTAAGGTTCTCTCACAACAAAGGTTTCACTCCTCAACAGCCTATGATCTTCAACATCAACAGCCTATGAAGAAATCCTATGATGACCAAGATGTGCCTTGTCCAAATCTCTCCATACAGTATGTTGCCACTCATCTCCATGAAGATCACAGTGCCCGGTTGCGCAGATTCCAGCTAATTTATTCTCCAAATAACAAAGGCTCTAAATGCAACTCCAACATGCATTTACTCCCTTGTCTCCTTGTCTCCTCCAACGGCTATTTCCAAGCTTATAAAAGGAACTCTCCAAGATCAAGACCTCACCCCTTTTACACACAACTTCTACAAACCTTGCATCCAAACCTTCTCAACCCGCAACCAATAATCAAAACAATATTAAGACACTTGTAATCGATCTCGTGTGTATAAACCGATTTGTAAGAACCCCTTAAGACCGACTTTAAGTGGGTAGTGTGAATAGCTCAAGCAGAGCTTCGATCCCTAATAGACTGTACTTATTAGGAAGAGGAAGTTCGAGGAACTTGCCTATCCAATCCTTTGTAAATCTTAACGGGAACTAGATTTAAGTGGATTGATCTCACTTGTCAAGGTTGACAGTGAGGGTGGACGTAGGAGGAGTGAACTCTGAACCACCTTAAAATTCCTTGTGTTCAATTGGTATTATCACACAACACACACACATATGCACACACCTACACTATTCACTTGTCTTTACATTATTTCAAACACTTTTATTCCGCTGCACATTTAACTCCAATTTTTAAAACCAGTTAACCTCTGACAGCTAAGATTTCACCTCAGCTGTCAAACCTTAACTGCCTAACCTTTAATTTGATCTAAGCAAACAGGACCTTTCAACTAGGACCAAACATGATTTCCTTTGTTTTTCCCTTGGTTTGAACAGGATAGGCATGAGCTTGATAGCTGCAAGAGCTTAGGTTTTCTAGAACCATTTTTTCAATGGCCCTTTCACCAGTGGGAGGAGTGTACATCTTTAGTGTAGGATTGTCAGCACCAATCCCTGTTTTGTCACTAGGATGTCTTTGGTTGTAGGTGAAAAGGGATAATGCTTTGCCTGACTTGTTCCATGAATCTATTTTATTTTTAAGAGCATCATTCTCTTTTTCAAGATTTATGAGTCTTTGACAGTTTTCTTGAGTACTGGATGTCTCAGCTGTCAGATCCATGTTTTGTTTTTCAAGCATGAAGCATTGTTCTCTTAGCCCTTGACAGGCTTTCTCAAGCTCAGAATTGGATTTTGTGAGGGTGTCTAGGGTTGAGGATTGGGAAAGGTTCTCATTGACCAGTGAAGCGAAGCTAGTTTTTTCTTTATTGGTTTGAATTAAAAGAGTGCAAACTAATTGTTTGAAACCATCAATATTTAAAGAATTAAAATCATGTACCTCTTTTAGTTCTTCTGTAGTAGTAAGTGCTTCCATTTCTTCCTCATTGTCTGACTCTTCCTCATCTTCAGCTACAAAGCATAGCATGGCCTCCTCTCCTTCATTGTCAGAGTCATCACTGGACTCATATTTTTCATCACTGAATTTTGATGAATCAGCTATCATAACTTGCTCCTTGTTTTTGTCATTTTTATTTTTGGAGTAGTTGAAGCAGTTGCACCTAGAACTGTGAATGATCTCTTTTGAATAGGTCAATCTCTTAGCTGTCTGATTTTCCCTAGGTTTCCTTGGTTCAGGACAATCAGATGAGTAATGTCCTTGCTTTCCACAGTTAAAGCAATCAACTGTCTTCTTGAAGCTGTCTTGTTGAGCATTAGATGTGGAAGGATTGTACTTTTTGTCAAAAGATTTCTTTTGAAATTTCATGGCATTTCTGACAGCCATGGATGAGACTTGGAATGTCTTCTTGAGAGATCTGTTTACTGACAGGTTTGGAGCTGATGTTTATCTTTTGAAGGGCATTGTTGACAATGGTCTCAATGTCTTGGTGAGTGATTGGTTTGTGGGCAGATTCTTGAGCAGTTAAAGCTAACATTTGTGAAATGGTAGGAACTGGTTGAATTTTTATCATACCTTCCAGTTCATAAGCTTCAAGCTTTCCAAAATACTGTTCAACTGTCATTGTGCTCCATTCAGATCCTTCTCTGATAGGTAATGCTACCTTTTCATATTCTTGTGGAAGATTGGAATATATCTTGAGGCGTAGATCTTCTTTGTTCAAAGGTTTTTCCATGGTCAGCAATAGATCTAACAAGGTTTTCAAACCTTGGATGAGCAATACTCACTTTTTCTCCAGGATAGAACTTGAAGTTGTCTAATTGCCTAAGCAAGTTATACAAATTTTACGTTCTGACACTGGTGTGTTTAGTAAACTTAGTTTGAATGAGATCCCATGCTGATCTGGCATTTGGTTCCTTAGCAATTTCTTGTGCTAGTGAGTCATTTACACTCTTTTGAAGAATGTTTTTGACTTTTAAATTTGCACTGATTAATTGCTTTTCAGATTCAGACCATGCTTCCGGGGATTTCTTCGTACTAGCTCCTCCATTGGTATCTATTTGAGATGGGTAGGACACTTCATTATTTAGAACATACCAGTTCCATATACTGTTTGCATCAAGGTATGTTTTTATTTTTGATGCATAGATCTCAAAAGATCCTCAGTTGTCAATGTGTGGGATGTCTTTCTCATTATTTATCCTTGGTTGAGGCATGGTGGGTTTGAAGAGGATCCTTCACAAGTTGTTAGACTTTTGAATGTGAAGACAAGCTCTGATACCAATTGAAAGACCCTTGTTTGATATGCAAATGATCAGACTGCTATGGTTTGTCTTAGCTGTCAGATATTTGTTGAGTTGTGCAGCGGAATAAGTAAGGCTTGAAATAATGATAGGACAATGAACACAATGAAATAATACAAGTGTGTGAATGTGTTTGCAGAAAAGGTAATAACACAACAAGATTTAAAGTGGTTCAGAGTTCACTCCTCCAACATCCACCCCCACTGTCAACTGACAAGTGAGATCAATTTATTATAATCTTAATCAACAAAAATTACAAAGATTGATTAGGCAAGTTCCTTGAACTTCCTCTTCCTAATTAGTACAGTCAACTAGGGATACACTTAAAGTACAGTCTTAAGTGTTTTTACATCTTGAAGTGCAGTCTCAAGATTTACAAAACAAATACACTCAAAGTACAGTCTTGAGTGTTTACAAAAATACTTATACACCTAAAGTACAGTCTTAGGTGTTTACAATCATACACTGAAAGTACAGTCTTAAGTGCTTTTTCAACTTGAAGTACAGTCTCAAGATTTGATGTTGTGAATTAACACACTAAGGTTTATTGTTGAAGAAACAGGGGTTGAAGGGTGAAGGTTTGGGTTTGGAACAGTGTTTGAAGGGTAGGGATTGGTGTGTAAGGTTTGGATTACAGGAGGTGTGTAAAGGTGTAAGGGAAAGAGTTTTGGATTGTGAAAAAGAGAGTTTTTCAAGATGTTTTTTGCAGAGGCTGAACTCTTCTATTTATAGCCTTCAATGTAGCCGTTGGAATATGACTGTTGCAGCTTCATTAATGAGTCTTTGACTGGTCTTTGCCCCACTTGTCCACTTGTAGGTCTTCATGAGCTGGTTTGAGCTGTAGGCTTCCAGAAGGTCTTCAATGGTCTTCAATTGTGAACTTGATAGTTGTGAAGATACAGGATCCATCTTGGTTGAGATTTTGGCATCAAAGTATGAGACAGAATAATGGCTGTCTGAAGGACTGAAGCCATAGCTGTCAGATCATAACAAGGCTTAGCTATCAGAGTTGATCTTTAATAAGGATTGAGATACACTTGATGATCTTGATAGCTTATAGAAGGAATATGATTCATGTAATTGATTGATTGTAACCAATGTATAAAGCAGAATCATAACTGTCAGACTCACAGCTATCAGAGTGAAGGACCATTACTAACAGATTTCATCTTTTGATATAAACCCTGTTCTATATATTCCTTTATCAAAACCAACTAACTATGACATTGATCAAAGTTAGGTCCTAAAAAATTCCATTATTGGTTTGATTTGGATATTGGAATCCTAGAAAACCCTAAAGATCTTGGTTGATTTTGATTAGGGTTTAGCAAGACGAATTAAATGGTTTTGGACCTAAAAGATCCATGCTAAGTGTTAGGACCTAACTATGTAACTACATAGTCAAGTCTGGTTTTGACAAAGAAACATATCTAAAATATGTTTTATACACAACAAACCTTAGACAGCCAAGATATGACAAGTATGATAAATAAAGCTGACAGTAATGATCAAGAAGACATCGGAGAATCAATCCAATAAAACAAGTGTTATGTCATTATTTGTTATTTACTTTCCTATACTTACGTTAAATATCACTATTTCATAGTATATATGTTAGGACCTAACTATGTAAACCACATAGTTATATATGGTTTTGACAAAGAAACACATCATATCCAATGCTATCTGACAGCCAAGATAACTCTAAACATTGGATAGCCAAGACTCAACCTGCACATCTCATGAATCAACTGGACAACAATGATCAAACAAAGACCAATCATATAAATCAATATATTTAATAACAAAGTGATCATTACATGTCAACCATTCAATTCCTTGACTCCTAATCCCCCAAATCAAAGAACTAAGCCTGATAGAAAAGGTTCTCAATAGTAGAGGTCTCATCCCTCTGACAGCTAAGAATTCACCTTAGCTGCCAAAGCTTAACTATCTAATCATCTATTTGTTGATTAAGCAAACATGACCTTTCAATTGGTATCAGAGCTTGTCTTCACCACCAAAAGTCTAACAACTTGTGAAGGATCAATTCTCTACCCACCATGCCTCAATCAAGGAGTAATAATGAGAAAGACATTCCACACATTGATGACTGTGGATCCTTTGAAATCTATGCATCAAAAATCAAAACCTACCTTGATGCAAACAGTATCTGGAACTGGTATTCTCTAGAAAATGAAGTCACCTGCCCTGTCACACTAGATTCAAATGGTATGAGCAGTAAAATGAAATCCCCAGAATTCTGGACTGAATCAGAAAGGCAACTAATTAGTGCTAATCTTAAAGTCAAGAACATACTTCAAAAGAGTGTAAATGACTCCCAAGCACAAGAAATTGCTAAAGAACCAACTGCAAAGGCAGTATGGGAACTTATCCATACCAAATTCCAGAAACACACCAGTGTTAGAACCTAAAACTTGTACAACCTGCTTAGACAACTTGACAATTTTAAGTTCTACCCTGGTGAAAAGGTAAGTGCTGCTAAACCAAGGTTTGAAGATCTTGCCAGATCCATTGCTGACCATGGCAAAACATTTGAGAATCAAGATCTATGCCTCAAAATATATTCCAATCTTCCCCAAGAATATGAGAAGGTAGCCCTACCTATAAGAGAAGGTGCAGAATGGAGCACCATGACTGTTGAGCAATACTTTGGAAAGCTAGAGGCCTATGAACTAGAAGGAATGATAAAACTTCAACTTGTTTCTTCTATCTCACGAACCCTTGCCTTAGCTGCCAAAGAAACAAACCACAAGCCCATCACTCAACAAGATATTGACTCCATGGTTCTTATTTCCCTTCAGAAAGTAAACCACCCCTCAAACAACCTCTCTCAAGGAGACCTACCATGTCTTATATCCATGGCTGTCAGAAATACCCTGAGAGCTCATAAGAAGACATTTGAGAGAAGCTACAACCCATCTACTTCTGAGCAAGAGAACCATAAAAAGAAAGTTGAATGCTTCAACTGTAAGAAGCTTGGTTACTACTCATCTGAATGTCCTGAACCAAAGAAACCTAAGGACAATCAGACAGCTAAGAAACTCTCCTACTCAAAGGAGATCATCCCTAGTTCAAGATGCAGCTGCTACAACTGCACCAAAAAGAAGAATGAGAAAAACAAATAACAAGTCATGATTGCAGACTCATCAAAGTTTAGTGATGAGGAATTTGACTTCAGTGACTCTGAAAGTGAAGGAGAAGAAGCAATGATATGCCTAATGGCAGGAGATGATGAAGACTCAGATTGTGAAGAAGACCTTGAAGCCTTAGCTGTTGCTGAAGAACTAAAACAGGTACCCCAGTTTAACTCTTTATATAATGAAGAATTTAAACAATTAGTTAGCACCCTTTTAATTCAAATAAAAAGACACCAAAATAGCTTTGCTTCATTGCTCACTGATAAGCTATCCCAAAGCAAAACCATTGAACATCTTGAAAGAACCAACCAAGGGCTGAAAGAGCAATGCCTTATGCTTGAAAAGGCAAATGGTGAGCTGACAGCTGAGAATTCAAGATCTCTAGAAAACAACCAAAAAACCATCAACCTTGAAAAGGAAAATGAATCCCTTAGAAAGAAGATTGAGTCCTGGAACAAATTAGGAGAAGCTGTGTCATTGTTCAGCTACAACCAGAGACATCCTATAGACAAGTTAGGGATTGGAACCAACAATCCCACTATGAAAACCTATACCCCTCTCACTGATGAAAGGGCTATTGACAAAATAGTTCTTGAAAGCATGAAATATGTCAAAGACATAGAAAATGTCTATCCCATTCAGACAAAGGAGGACTCAAAGAAAAAGGGAGAAATTCATGAAGCCAATGAAGCTAGCTCTAGTCACATCAATGAAACCCATGAAACTAGCTCAAGCCAACCTAAAGGGAAAGAAAAACATGAAAATAAAGGCAAATACATCTGGCAAAGAAAAGGAATCAAGGAGCAAGTGAAGAACAATCAGCAAAAATCCACTGGACAGCAGAGATCTTCTAGACAGCCAAGATTCCCTAGACAGCCAAGATTTGATGGACAGCAGAGATCACCTAGGCAATAAAGATTCTATAACCATCACTCATACTCCAAACATCAAAGACCCAATTGTAAATACTCAAATGGAAGGAGTCATACCAGTCAAAATACCTCTCTAAGATCATCTCACTCAAATAGCTTTCAAAGCCACACTTAGTTCCATAATAACCAAAACCAATCCTTCTTTCCCAACTATTTTTTTAACCAATTCCAACCTACTGCACCCACACCTTATATGTGGCAGATCATGGAATACTATAATGCCCTAAACCAGTATTTTGGAAAGAGGGCAATGAATAAAGCTAGGGTACCAAAGAAAGTCTAATCCTTTGGACCTAAAAGAATAAGAGGGTACCATAAATTTATTTTTCTATTTTGTAGGAACCTAGGAAAGGATTATGGTACTTGAATAGTGGATGTAGCAGACACATGACCTTCAACAAAGAGTGGTTGCAACAATATGTCCCTAAAAATGGTCCAAATGTAACTTTTGGTGATAACTCTCAAGCCAAAATTAAAGGATCAGGAAACCTTATTACCAAAGACATTATTTTTACTAATGTGTCTTATGTAGAAGGTCTCAAGCACAATTTGAATAGCATTAGTCAAATTTCTGATAAGGGATATTATGTTGTATGTTCCAAAAACCACTGCACTGTCAAAGATGTCAACAACAACCAAAATCCATGCTGATCCTGATGGCCAGAGTGTGAATCAAACTCTATATAGGAGCTATATTGGATCACTCCTATATGTGACAGCCTCCAGACCTGATATTATGTTTAGTGTTTGCCTTTGTGCAAGATTTCAAGCCAATCCTAAAGAATCTCATCTCCCTGCTGTCAAGAGAATCTTGAGATATCTCAAAAGAACACCTGACTATGGCTTGTGGTATCCTACTGGATCCCCATTCTCCCTAATTGGCTTCACTGACTCAGATTATGCTGGATGCAATCTAGATAGGAAATCCACAAGTGGTGGATGTCAATTTATTGGATCAAGAATAATCTCTTGATCAAGCAAGAAGTAAACTCGTAGCTACCTCAACACTCGAGGCTAAATATATTGTTCTTTGGTCTTTGTTGCTCTCAAATCCTTTACCTCAAAATCAACTCCAAGACTTTGGGATGGACTCCGTCAAACATTCCCATCTTACGTGACAATTCAAGCACCATTGCCATGACAGAAAACCCAGTTCAACACTCCAAGACCAAGCATATTGAAGTTAGGCATCACTTCATCAGAGATCATGTTGAAAAAGGAAATATCAACCTAGATAAAGTATGCACTGAAGACAATGTTTCTGACATCCTAACAAAAGCCATGGATGAGAAGAGATTTGAGAAGCTAAGGGCAATGCTGGGGATGATCAATTTGCCAAAATAAAAGATTTTCATTAAAACAAAGAAACATTATCAGTTTGTATTTGGATCATCACTATGAAGTTGATCCACCTCCCAAAACTTTCTCCTCATCTCTCTCTCTCTTAACTCTTCTTCCTTACATGGATCATCACTATGAAGTTGATCCACCTCCTATTCTAGACCATTATCAGTTTGTATTTGGTAAGATAGAAACTCTCTTTCAAACCTCTCTTCCTCAGTTTCCTCTAACCTAGGACTCTTGAAAACCAGTTTCTTTGCTGTCTTAGCCATCTTGCTAGGACTAAACATTGAAACAAACCTTCCCATTTGCTATATGACTGAAATGGATTTGATAAATCTCATCTTTTGGTCCATTTCCTTTTATAGACAAGTCTATTTTGAGTAAGTATAGAGGCAATGATCATTCAAAATAGACTTGGCTGGTCATCAAGTCTGACAGCTATGATTTGAGTTCTTGCCAAATCAAGGATTATTGGAACTTGCCACTAACAAATACTCATTTACTTCTCTGATAATTCCCTCTGAAAATTCGCCTCTGTGCACGGAATTTACTCCCATGTTTTATGGGAAGTTATGGAACGTAATGAGTGGGGACAAAAAATACTATTCATGAACAGTCACATCCTTAAATGCTCATTTCTAACCGTTGCACTAACCCACGTTTTAGCCGTTGAACTATACAAATTCCTTTCTCATTAACCTCTAATCTTACGAAACTTACCCCTCCTCAACAAAAACTTTTAACACTCCTTAATCCCGTCTCTGAATCTCTCTGTTCTTCAAAAACCCTAATTCTCTGTTTTACTCAACAATGGCATACTCTGAAGCTCATGGCTACTTTATCAAGCCTGATTTTTTTAATCATGAAGTTGGAGCTCTCATCAAATCCCTTCTTGAGTCCAACAATCTTTGCACAATGATGGAAGCTCAACCTCCCATATATGAAAATTTGTGTAGAGAAATCTACATGACTGGACATAGACTTGTTAGTGGAGCCATTAGAATCAACATTGAGGGTACTGAGATAAATGTGTCTCCCAAGTTGTTTCTGAAGTCTACAACATTCCAATCATGAATTGAACCAGAAGCAACCTCTAGGATAGGAAAGATTGTGCCTTGGAAATGTTCTACAAAAGAATCTTTGATGAACCCAACTGCAATTATCAAGTGGTTCAGAAAAACTCATTAAAAAGGGGTCTCTAGATTTGTTCAAATCAACTCTAATGGATGTCATCATCAAGGGGTTTGATGGAAAGCAATCCTCTTTTGATCAAATCAATCCAAATGAATGGAAGTAAGGCTTGAGTCTGATAGCTAAGGATGTGAACTGGAGTATAGCTCTCTTGCACAACTATCAACTGGCCACATCCCCTTCACCATGGAAGTTCAAAAAGCAAACCCCAAGGATGAACAACTTCAGATTCATGAGTGGGATTCCACACCATCTGATTCCAAAGCTAAACCCTCCCCTAAAAGATGATTGGCTTGAAACTACCAATCTTGTGCAAACAAAGAGTTTCAGCTTGAGCACATTCAGGCTCAAAGGGAAGAAAAGATTGGATTTTGGGGATAACAGCTCTAGAAATCTTGATGAAACAACTCAAAATCTGAGAGAGAAGACTGAGAATGAAATGAAGTGTTGGAAATCATTGGTCCATATGGTAAATGACAAGAGGTCAAAAAGAAAGCATGACAAAGGTGTAGTGATCAAAGAAAGGGCTCAAGAGACCACACCTAGCAAAATCAAAAAGAGGATTAGCAAAGCTGAAATGAAGAAAACTGGGAAGGGAAAGAAGCTACCCAAGGGGAAGAAGGTGGAAGAAATGATTGAACAAGTGGTTGAGCAAGTGGATGCTGAAGTGATTGACAAAGGGAAACAAGTTGCTGAAGAATAACCTGCTGACAGTGAAGAAACTCACTCAGACCCCATTTTCAAAGATATTGATGAATTCATTGGTGATGATGATGCTACTCAAGATGATGTGTATGATGAATAGCTAAGGAGAGCCCTTGCTGAATCCCTTGTTGATGCTAGGCACAGAACTGCCAAGATAGGTCAGACATCTGGGACAGCTATGATTGCCCAAGGTCTGACAGCTAAGGTTTCTGAACCTGCTAGAACTTTAACTGAGGTAACTCCTACCCCCTCTCCTTCAGTAAATACCGTCTCTAGGAAGAGAAAACTTGATAAAGATGCTCCCCTCTCCAAAAAGCTGAAACCAAATACTCCTCAACCCTCACCAACCAAAGAACAATCCAATTCACCCCATATTTTTATAGCACAAGAAATACTCAAACTGAATTCTTCCAACATAAGCCCAAATTAGCCAAGTGTTGAAAATGAAAGGGGGAACACCTCTGATTCTGAAAAGGATGACCCACGGGTGAGGGGGAACAGCAGTCATCAATCCTCTAATCTGACAGCTGAGCCTTCCAAAACCCAATCTTCACCTATCTCCAGTCCTTCAGATCCATCACCCATCCCTGAAAATATCCTCAAAGTTTCTGAAGGATTAACATTTGAAGGACACCCTGATTTGCTTCCCACTGTTATCTCCTACTTGAGAACCTTGCTGACTGAGGATGATATGTTGAAAGCTCTAGATTTAATCAAAACTAAAGATAGGGCCAAAAGGTCTAGCATGCCTGACAGTGAAGCTCAACCCAAACCTGTTGAAGTTGTTAAACCTCAATCTCCCCCTGAATCTACCCCTGATATTGAACCCCTTCCAGCTTATGAGCCTTGGATTCTAGATTGTGACATTGATTTCTCTTTTCCCTCCATCATGGCTGCCCACCAAAGATTCAAGGGAATCACTCACTTCCCTGAAATTGCCGACCCAAACATCATTGCCAATCCTTGGTTGTTAAGCAAGAATGCCATCATGATCCATGCCAGAAACAGAAGTGGACTCATCATGTTTGGGCATGAGGAATGGAAGAAATACAGAACAGCTCTCCCCACTTCCTTCTTTCATAATGCCCCCAAATTTCCCAATTTTATGGACCTATCAACCATTATTGACTGGGAAGTTCTGTTCTCCCAATTTCTGTCCACCAATCTCAATGAATGCATTTACATGCCCTCCTCCCTTGTCTATGCTCTCTGTGTGGACCTAACCAAAGAATTGTATTGGAAAATCTGCTGCAATAAAGCCAAAATCATGGTTGTTTTTGCCAAGCCAAGTCTGACAGCCATGTTTCCACCAATCACTTCATAACCACCTCCCTTCATTCCCCCAAACACTAGATCTCTCCAATTAAATCTCCCTCCAAACTTCAACCCCTCAGCATATGTGCCTCCCTATCAAGTGACCATCACTGACATGCAAAAATTCACAAGGACCATGATCACCAAGATGAGACACATATTGGAAGTCTCAACTGGATCCAAACCAGAAAAGAAGACATCTAAGGGAAAGGCAATTGACTCTGATGAGGAAGCCATCAACCTGGGAAAAATAACTTCTGGTGCTGTTGCTAATGTTATTGTGGCTAGTGATGATGAAGATGATGAGCCAGTAAAGCAAGTGCATTAATCTACAACCTCAGCTGTTCTCTCTGTCCCCACAGAACCTCATCTCTACCCCACTCAACCAACCCTCTCTCTGCAGTTAAATCCCTTCTTCTCTAACTTATTTTCAGGAACCCGAGGCCAAAGTTCTAAAGGAAAGAGGACTCCCAAATGGGGCACTTTAAGAATAAGGGATGATCAAGAACCATTGTTCAAAGCTGTGCTCAAGGAAAGACAAGATCAAACCTTCACCCATGATGATGAGATGAGCTGGGAATGGAACAATGAGATGTACTATAGTGGTGTAGAAGAAAAGATGAGGAAGGAGCTGCTAGCTGAAAGAGATGAAATCCTTGCAGAAAGAAGAGAAAGAGAAGAATTTTCTGATTAGAAATTTTTTTCTTTTTTTTTGGCTAAGTAATTTAATCCCTACTTTTTACCCCCTGTTTTAAACATATGTTATTTTGGATAATTTGTTTGTTTTGGCTCTTGTGATTGAATCAAGAAGATTGATTTTGTCTTCATTGGTATATTCAATTCATAAGTATCTTGCAGGTCATATCTTTATTAGATATATTACTTTTCCAAAAAGGGGAAAATTGTTAGGACCTAACTATGTAAACCACATAGTTATATATGGTTTTGACAAAGAAACATATCATATCCAATGCTATCTGATAGCCAAGATAACTCATGAACATTGGACAGCCAAGACTCAACCTGCACATCTCATGAATCAACTGGACAGCAATGATCAAACAAAGACCAATCATATAAATCAATGTATTTAATTACAAAGTGATCATTACATGTCAACCATCCAATTCCTTGACTCCTAATCCCCCAAATCAAAGAACTAAGCCTGACAGCTAAGGTTCTCAACAGCAGAGGTCTCATCCCTCTGACAGCTATGATCTTCAAAGACAACAGCAATGATGTATCTCTGTGATGACCAAGATGTGCCTTGCCCAATTTCCTCAACAGATGTTGCCAGGGCATCTCCATGAAGATCATATACAATGGTTGCAGATTTCAGCTTGATATCATCCAGTCAACAAGGCCCTAAATGCAAATACTGTTTCACCCACATTCATTTACTACCTTGTCTCCTCCAACGGCTATATTCAAGCCTATAAAAGGAAACCTCCAAGACTGAAGACACTGCCCTTCCACACACAAATTTTCCAACCTCCCCTTCACCTTTGCATACCTGCAAACCTGCAACCAACAATCAAACAAATCTGAGACACTTGTGACTGTACTTGAGGTGTATAAACTACTTTGTAAAATAACTTAAGACTGACTTTAAGTGTGTATTGTAATTGGCTTCGTAACAAGCAAATCCTAATTGATTGTACTAATTAGGAAGAGGAGGTTCAAGGAGCTTTCCTAATCAACCATTGTAAATCTTAAAGGGAACTAGATTTAGTGGATTGATCTCACTTGTCAAGAATGACAGTGAGGGTTGACGTAGGAGGAGTGAACTCTGAACCACCTTAAAGTTCTTGTGTCATTTGGTATAATCACACACAAACACACACACACCTACACACACATACACTAATCACTTGTCTTTACATTATTTCAACACTATTTATTCTGCTGCACATTACACTCTTGCCTCTTAATCAGTTAATATCTGATAGCTAAGAATTCACCTTAGCTGCCAAAGCTTAACTGTCTTGTAATCTATTTGTTGATTAAGCAAACAGGACCTTTTAATATTTTTTTTATTTTAATTGGTATTTAATTATATAAATTGTTGTACTAATTTTTATATAAGGTAAACTATGCTATTTTCGTGCATTGCACGGGTGTACTGCTAGTTTTATTAATGCAACAAGTGTCTCTAATGGATGATGGATAGCCTTTATATAATAAGAGAAGGGGCACTTCATTTAGGGACTACACCCTTTCACAAAGATGGTGGTGTGAAGTTATCATTATGCCCATCATTTAATGGTACTTACACCTAATGGAATTCTACATATTTAATCTATACTTTAACTTTATTAAATGATTATAACATATGGAATTAATTAACACATATTAATTAATCCATGTTCTAACAATATTTTTTAAAAAATAAATAAATAGAATATAGTTGTTGACAATAAGGGACATTCATATAGACACTAAGATGTAAAATTGATGCTCACTCTCTCTCAAAATGATAGTTTGCGTTTCCCTTTGGTTTGTTTCAAAAATGTATCTCCTTTTAAAAATATTATATTAAAAATATTATGATCTGTGAACTTGTTAAACTTCTCTAATACGTACAGTTATACAGATTTATGTTATATATATTGATTGTATAAATAGATTGGACTTTCAGTGGTTTATTAAGTATGATCTGTGAACTTGTTAAACTTCTCTAATACATACAGTTATACTAAATTTATCTATTCAAACAAGATCTTCCATAATTACCTATCTTGTTGTGACTTGATATAAAAAAAATTGCATTATTATATTTCTTGGTGTGCATCTTAAAGATGAATTAATAGATTATGTTTTTAATTGTTTTCATTATAGATCCATAGATCATATATATATACATATATATATATATATATATATATATATATATATATATATATATATATATATATATATATATATATAGGTAGGTAGGTGCTCAAATGAGAACCATAACAAAATGAGAACCGAGAGAACCACTTGTATACACTTGTTCAAAGTAGATACTTAGCTACTTTATATATATACAGTCTACTGTATATGTCTACAGTAGTTAAGTATCTATTGCATACAAGTGTATAACCACACGTATACACTTGTATACAGTAGCTAAGTATCTACTGTATATGTCACTACCCTACACCTAGACACTATTTTGGCCACGTGTTGAGCACATGGGGGTTGGGTGTATTGCCCCTTAAATTAAGCCTTTTATGAAAATGTGAATGGTTATGTGGTTATTTGTATAAATTGCTAAAATTCGTGAATTTAGATGTTATTAAAGTAATTTTAATTATCTAATGTTTAAATGAAATAAATAGAAATTTTTGTGGTAAAGTTATAATATTTGAATTTTGAAATAAATGCCTTATAAAAATGTTGAGGAGCTTAAGTGTAAAAAGTTGATTTACTAACTTGATACTCGGAGGGGCTAGAGTGTAAGTGTTCTATATAAATCCTTTAAAATCCCCAGAACCTTCACTCTTTCTCTGTTAATTTCTTTCCCTTTCTCCTACATCCCAGAAGGTTCTCCCAACCTAGGGTTACCTTCCTCAATTCCTAACAAATCAACCGTCAATCCGTTTTTGGTTTTGACTTCATATTATCGCTCAGGGAAGCGAGTGGATCATTTAGAGCCGATCAAATCTTCTTTTTATTTCGGCCTATTTTAGTAAGTTATTATGATTTCTTTCTTTAATTGCTCATAATATATATAAAGATGATATTATGATGATATAATGTGTATTGGATAAATTGATGCAATTTTATTGAGCCTTGAACTGGAATGAAAAGTTGGTTTGAAATGAATAGGGTAAGATTTTGGTATAAGGTTGGGGTTTCAAGTGATTAAGAGGCTAAAGAGGTGTTATATGGTTAGGAGGTAGTATGTTCCTGTGTTTGGAAACCATATACTGATGTTTAAACTTGGGAAAATTGAGTTGAATGGAAAGAGTATGAAGGAATTGGTGTTCTTGCCATGGGCTGAAGTTGATTCAGCCTTGATACTGATTTCAGGGCAAGGGCACGAGTCGTGCCCTGAAGCACGAGTCGTGCCCAGTGACCACTCGTGATACATAGTCGTGATAATCCAATCAGTCGTGTGAGGGTTGGGCACGACTCGTGCCCATTAGCATGACTCCTGCCCAGAACTGGTTTCTGGGGTTGACTTGGCAAGCTTATAGACCTAAGCAACCTAGTTCGGATTTGGTCCTTCTTTTACTATACATCTAGTACAACTTTAGTACTATATAATGGAGTCTTAAATGACCCCAAATGATACTGGGAAGGTCTTTAAATATTTACCTGAAAATGATTGAAAGTCAATTGTGAAAATGTAACCAAAGTTGTAAAAACCTGGTAAATAGATATGGAACCTTTATAGAAGGTGTGTAATAGTACGACATGGATGTGTAGCGCTTACTTGATATACATTGTGTCTTACGTGGTTATATTTACATGGTTGTTGGTTCAAATAGTGTGTAAAATGTGTATTACACTATGTGCTTGGTTGGAACCTTTATAGAAAGTGTTCAACATTATGGCATGAGTGCGTAGGGCTACTTATATTATATTGTACCCTACGTGGTTACCTATATGTGGTTATTGGTTTAGATAGTGTGTGAAATATATGTTGCACTACTTTATGGGATTGAGCATGGATATGTAGGGCTTATATGTAATTCATTGTGCCCATATGTGATTGTATATTCATGATTGGTTGTGTAAATAGTGTTTAAATACGTGTTGCACTGTTTCATTTTTTTTAGCATGAGTATTAATACCATGTCATTGGATTGTTGTTATTCAATAGTGTTTAAATATATGTTGCACTATTTTGATTGGTTTCGCATGAGGAATAAGTACCATGTTATATATTGATATCCCAAGGTGTGGATTAATTTCAAGTATCTATCACGTGCTTGAATATGTTTATATCTGTTGATTATTCGGGGGTATATGGAATACTATCACTTATAGGATTTGTTCCATAAGGTGCTTAGATTTCCTCATACCTGGGGCCTCTCCACCTCCGTGGCTACAAACTGGGATTCAGCTTCTATGGATATGTGCAGTCAGTTCATAAGATTGCTGATGTCTTATATCTTCCCTAGAAAATGGGTCTTATAAGACGTGAATATGCACCAGCAGTTCACAAATGAGCGGAGTATTACTACCACCGTTGTACTACATATTATTCAGATGGGAAAGGTAAAAAGGAGGTAACGGAATGTGTTTACCGCTTTCCCAATATGGTTATGAGCAACCTGTGTGTGCTGCATATTATATGAGCAACCTGTGTGTGTTACATATTATATGAGCAACCTATGTGTGTTGCATATTATATGAGCAACCTGTGTGTGTGGCATATTATTTGGCATATTGTTGCATCCATAATAACTTATTGAAATTTATTCTCACCCCTTCTCCCTTTACTGTTTTAGATTCAGCTGAGACAGGTGGACCATACCGGTGAGGCCGGGAAGGAGTTTGGATCGTATTTTGGGTTGTCAGGGTATGTATATATTTGTGTGAGAGTTGGGAGTAGTTGTGGTTATTTTATACTGGAAACTGTTATAAAACATTTTCAGTATGTTGTGTTGTAATTAACCTGGGAGTTGGTTTTGTTTCAAAGTTGACTTGTGTAAGCCTGTATATTGTAGTGTTTGTAACTTAAACAGGTTATGTTTTTAAAGCAGGTTTTAATTATCACCTCCAGGAAGAGAGGTTATGTTGAAATTTTTAAAGTCTGTATATTTACTTTTCAAGTGAAGTTAATAAAAGAAAGGAAAGTGATTTTTTTAGAGGTTATTTGGGACCCTCCAGCTTGGGGCACGATTTTATAGGTCCCGGGTTTGGGAGGCCTCACATTATATGTATATAGTATATTGAATATGTATACAGTAACTAAATATCTACTGTATACAAGTGTATACAGGTGGTTCTCACGGTTCTCATTTTAAACGGTACTCATTAGAGCGTGACCATATATATATATATATATATATATATATATATATATATATATATATATATATATATATAGATATATGTATATACATATATATATATATACATATATATATATATATATGTATATACATATATATATATATGTATATATACATATATATATATATATATATATGTATATATGTATATATATATATATATATACATATATATATATATATATATATATATATATATACATATATATACATATATATATATATATATATACATATATACATATATATATATGTATATATATACATATATATATATATATATATGTATATACATATATATATATATATACATATATACATATATATATATATATATATATGTATATATATATATATATATACATATATATATATGTATATATATGTATATATATATATATATATATATGTATATATATATATATACACATACGGTGATAAATTATCATACCTAATTCTTTAGAGTATTTGGTTTTACAATTTGATTCATCTATGATCCTATTGATTCATCCTGAAATCCTCAAATTTTCTTACTATTCATGATACCTTGAATGATCGCAAGAGTTTCTGATTCTTGGTCTTTACATTAGCCTACAATTCATGGTATGCACTACACCCTCAATTCGGCCAAATAACCAACATATACAACATACTTTCGTGAGTTGTATTAAGTAAATAAATGTACTAGTTAATGTCTAAAAATGTCACGTACTTTTTATGTAGTTCTCAAATAGTGCAACCAATTTCTTTTTTAACTAACATCGTTAAATTTTTTAACGAAATGCTGACGTGGCAAATGAGGTGTTAAAAGTCTAACGAAATGTTGAAGTGAAAATTAACTTTTCATTAACTGTATCATCTCTCTCCAACCCAACAACCACCCATTGACTAACAAGCACCATTTAACCACCATAGCCGGAACCAAACTGCTATACACCTTGAGCCGAATCACCACCAAAACCAATCCGCCTGAGCTGAACCCGGTTTAGACCATAGCCGAACCATATTGAGCCAGCTATCGTCAAAATATTGAGGCTTCTTAGCTCCTAACGATGATGCGATCGTGCAATGTGTAAAGTATGCCCTAAAATGCCATTTGCGCCCTTCACGCACTGAGCGGGTGAGGGTGCGGATGGGGCTTCGCAACATCATTGAAAATTTTGTTGAGCTATCTAAAAGCTAGCCCAATGGGCAACTAGGGTAATCCATTTGGAAGTTTCGGCCCTGGAATGTGCTTGCATGAATGAAAAATTAATGCAGACTTGTTTGGATGTTTCGACAAACCTTTATTGTATCAGGGTAGGTAGCTTGTGGCCTTGAACCTTTTTTAGTAAAATACTATCAGATGTACTAGCTATTTAGTAGTGCGATGCTTTGAAATAGTGATTATATAATGCATAACAAGACAATAATTCTTACACAATAATAGCTCTAACACGTTTTTTTCCATTTCGGCCCTGGAATGTGCTTGATTTCATAAGTGATTAATTAGAAGCAGTCTTATTACTTAGATATGTGATCTCCTATCAAGAGCATCATGCTACTCCACCAAGTAGGTATACAAATACTTAAAAGTTTTCACCACTTACCATCACCATAGGTACATACACTTGGATGTTTTAGTAATGAGGGTGAAACAGGTTTCAAGTATTTTAACTGAACATAAATTAGTTGTCTAATTGAACCTAGGTTTTGAGATCTCCAATTCTCAAGGTTGAGTGTCCACTATGAGTTCGTTTGTTGTGGTTTTTGTAAACCCATTACTTTTACAATCAATTGATCTCCTATTTATACCCTTTGGTAAATGGATCCGTTCGGTTATCTTTTGACTTCACATAGTCAACTATGGTAACCCCATTTGAGATCAATTGTTTTATAGTACTAGTACACATGCCCGTGTCCGAGGACACGGGTTTTTTTTTAATCAACATAAACATTATAGTTACAAAATGATAATTAATTTAAGATACACAATAAAAGTTGTTTACAAAAAGATAAGACATAAATTAATATCTAATTAACATATAGATTTTTAACCAGTTGAAGTAAAGATGTTGTCTCAATCGAAACAGACATTGGCCAGGTACGTTTACGTAAAAGCACCTTATTATGCCCATTCCAAGTCCTTGTCGTAGGTTTGTGCAAGCGTCTATATTCTTTCACGCACTCATCCCAAGACTACAAATATATGATTCAAATATTTGAGAATGATGATAAAATAATTATTGTAGGCACTATAGGAAGCTTCAAAAACATTAAGGCAAAGGAAAGACAAAATAATTATTGACAGAATTATAATAAATAAAATTAAATTACATGCATTTAAATTACATGCATCAAATTATAAATAAACAATAATAAATATTTAAACTGAAATTATAAATAAACAATACTAAATATTTAAACTGAAATGAATTAAATACCAGTGGAGGCAATGCAACTGTCGGTAGGTTGGTTAGTCGATTTTGATCCTAATAATGAATTCTAAATATTAGTCAAATAGTCAAAAAATCTATATATATTCGTTAATTAATAATGTAAATAAAAAAAAAAAGAAATAAAAACTTCATTTAACATCATACAAAAAAAAAGAAAAAAAAACTTAATTTAACATCAAATGTTTACCCTTATCATTTCATCGTGTTCAAAAGGTTCTCGCATGACAATCGAGACATTGTTTCTTCGCAAAATGTCAATCTAAAAATCACATTATTATCACAATCACATATCACATATCACATATATGTTTATTTTTTAATTTTTTTTGATATAAACAAATTACAATAAAATAGTAATAGTAAAATATTAACTTACTGTTTCACTTTGAGCCGAATCACCATATCCATAAATATTCAATGTTCCTTAATCGTTCATTTTTTTCAAACCTATAAAATTAAACATAACATAAAATTAAACACAATATTTAAATAATAATAATTAAAAATCTATCTAATTTTACATTCAAATAAAAAAAAAACTATCTAATCTAAAATTAATATTTACTTTGAAATAAAAGGTCACAAAAATAAATCTTTAATTTATCTCTCGAAAAAAAAATAAACAATTTAATTGGATTAACTAAGACAATTTAATTGGATAAACAATTTATCTTTCTATAGTATAAATTAAATACTCTCTCTCTCTCTGACTCTCTCTCTCTCTATCTCTATCTCTATCTCTATCTCTCACTCTCACTCACACAAACACAAAATCAAAGAACCCATCACCTCCCCTTCCCTTCATCCCATCCAGCCTCACCACCGTGGCTACCCCACCCCTCCCATAATCAGGCCACCTCCTCCCCTTCCCTTCCCTCCCCGTTACAACATCCGTCCGTCTATTCCGTCCAATCGGCTCCCATTCGATCGGCGTTACTACGTGGCTACCCCACCCCTCCCACAATCGTCGGCTCTAATCAATGGAAGAATCAATGGAGGAAGGCAACTACCCATCAAAAATTCCCTCCGGAGCAATCAATTTGGGATTTTTGGAGACGAAGCCTGAGTCACGAGAACCGTCCGCAATTCGACATCAATCCGCCCTCAATCCGGCCGCAATTCGCGCTCAATCCGTCCATATGATCCATTTCTATTTTCTCTTTCATTCATGGATTCAAGGTTGGTTAATCGTTCTTTCTGTAATAATTTCATTCTCATTCAAAATCAATGGTGGTTTTCTCATTCAAAATCAATGGTTTTTTTAATAATTGTTGCAGAGAACTTCAAAAGATTATTTTGAAGGAGTCTAATTTTGTATCACAACAAGAGAGGAGAAATTTGTATTTGATTGATCCTAATAAACTCAAATGGTGCTCAGTACAACTTGCATGTAGCTGTTTAAGACACCTGAAAAATCATGTGTCACTGTTTTTTTTTTAACCAATTTGATCAGATGAAGTAAGGTGGTTTGAAGGCAAGAGGGACTTTGAAGTGTTTTAGCTGTTTAAGACACCTGAAAAATCATGTGTCACTCTTTCATTCATAGATAGAAATTTGAAGATGTGGAGGTGGGAAGGAAATATGAAACAGAGAAATTAAAAAGATAAATTAAACAATGAGCTTGCTCTGAAGGAGTAAGCAATAAATGTGAAATTAAACAGAGAAATTACCTTTTGAATTTTGAAGTTTGAATGCTTTTTGTAGTTAATTGAATTTAAAATTTGAACTGTAAAGTTTTGGACTCTGTAAAGTTTTGGAAAGTATAAAGAAGTGTGGGGTATATAAATGAGAGAAGAGGGTGTGGATTTTTTTACAAAAATTCAAATTTTAGGAGGGAAACAGAGGACATGACGATAGAACAGGAATCTATAATAGAATTTTTTTTTAAGGGCAAAATGGAAAAGGGAGAAAATAGTGAGGGCAAAATGGTAAAGTCGGCGAGTGGAACTGTTCACTCCACTGTTCACAATGGGGGTTCCATTTATACTATAGAAGATTATGCCTACGATCATTGTGTCTAGATTTACCATAATGTTTAATGCCTTTTCCAAATTTTCATTGTCATCACAATTCATGTAGGCACAAACTTATTCCTTACTGAATCGAGTTATGCATGTTGTCTTGAAAGATTTCAATGACACCACTACTCCAACTATTGTGAACACATTTCCACTTTTTGGATTTGGAGTTATTTGTGTCTGATTTCTAATTAGTATATTTATTTATATACTATTGGTATCTGATATATAGTAATCCATAATCACGTGTATATCTTTAAGTACCCTAGTACTTTGATTATACCTTCTTAGTGTTACTTACAATTACTATTTAGACTTCTTGTCTTTCTAGAATGGTCAGTCTCTTCGAGTGGTCAAATTCTTTTAACGGTCAGTTTCTTCGAGTGGTCATCATCTCTTAAACTGCCAGACTTCCCGAGTCGTCAACATCTCTATGTTTCCGAGTCTACCTCTCTAAATTCTAACTCTCAAGAATCTACATTTAGAAAGTCTACCTTTCAAGAATCTACCTTTTTTCAGACATTACTTCTCAAGAATCAACTTATTTGAGATTCTATCTCTTAAAAATTTATCTAACTCTTCTATCATTTAAGAGTTTCATTTACGAGTTTATCTTTTTAAGAATCTAACTCTTCATATTATAAATCTCGAGAGTCTACCTTATGAGATCCTTTTGTCAAGATTTTGCATTTTCATATTCAAAGGTCCATCTGATAAGAGTTTATTTCTCAATATTATTTTTTCTTTAAAAAAAATTATCTCTTGAAATTCTAACCCTTTATACTATATCTCTTGAAAGTCTAGTTTATCTATCGATAGATTTATCTTTTATTTTTCCTTTTATGGACCAATTTGTTGTTGGTTATTCTAGTGTCATCAGCTATTTTATTTAATTGTGATTTACTAGAGATCAATGTGATTTCGTATTAGACTCGGATACGAGTAAGGAAAAGTGTGGAGTACATACTTGTTTGAGCTAATACGTTTTTGACCACGATAAAGAAGCAGGGGTCAAGGGGGCTGCCCCCCCCCCCCTTGTGGAATTAAGGGGCAGCACCCCGATCCAGACGATATAATTGGTTTACCAAATATACTACCTGTTTTTCCTCCAAAAACTCAAAGGACACAATGATTGGCTAAAAAATATGACTGTTGGAAACTAACTGTCATTAACCGTCCTAACTACTACCTTCCCATTTGTTTAAAAACAGAGTTTGATCTTATTTGCAAAATACGAAAAATACAAAACAATTCTCATGTTTATATCTGTCTTCTTTGCCTAGAAACAGATTGTTTGGCTGTCTTATCCCAATAGAGATTTCGTGAACCCAGACATTTAAGGTCAAAATACTTTATTTGGAAAGTGGATCAATACACGATTCAGTCAAATATCTAGAGTTATCATCAAAACCGAACCCCAATTTCTAACAATCAATTAAAGTATTTTAGGATAATCATGGACGGAGGAAGTACGGTGAAGGAGATGATGTCTAAATTTGGGAAACTGGATAAGTTTGAAAGGTATGATTTTAGGCGCTGGCAGAAGAAGATGCATTTCCTTTTGACAACATTAAAGGTAGTGTATGTTCTGTCTACCCCTATGCCAGAACTGTTGGAGGATGATAATTTGGAAGTAATCAGACGCAGATCGAAGTGGGAAAACAATGACTACATATGCAGAGGACACATATTAAACGATATGTCTGATTCTCTGTTTGATATTTATCAGAATATGGAATCTGCAAAGGAGTTGTGGTATTCTCTTGAATCTAAGTACATGGCAGAGGATGCTTCTAGTAAGAAGTTCCTTGCAAGTAATTTTAATAATTACAAGATTGTCGACTCAATGCCTGTCATGGAACAATTCAATGAAATCCTTAGAATCCTCGGACAATTAACACAACATGGGCTGAAGATGGATGAGTCAATATCTATTTCAAATGTGATAGACAAGTTGCCTCCTTTCAGGAAGGATTTCAAACACAACTTGAAACATGGTAAAGACGATCTATCTTTGGTTCAACTTGGTAGTCACTTGCGCATAGAGGAATCTCTTAGGGCGCAAGAGAATGACAAAGGCAAAGGAAAAGAAGTTGCTGGACACTCAGTGAATATGATTGAAGAGGGTGGAAAAAATTAAAACAACAATAAAAACAAAGGAACGAAACGTGGTTTCAAGGACAATGGTTCTGGTCCCAACAATAAGCCTAAAGTGGCATGTTGGAAGTGTGGCAAAACTGGTCACTTTAAGAAGGATTGTCGCAGTGGAAACAAAAGGATGGCGCAAGCACGAGTGGTTCAGAAAAGGGGTCTAAGGACCATTCTCAAGACCAAGGTCAGAATTTAGTACATGTTTGGAACAGATTTGTTAAAAATTATGTTTCACTAATTTCTGAAGCATTTTATGTGCAGGATGAGGCAATTGTGTGGTGGATTGATTTCGGTGCCACAACTCATGTTTGTAAAGATCGTTGCTGGTTTAAGACATATGAACCGATGGAAGATAGATATATCCTCTACATGGGTAATGACCATTCCGCTCCTATTCAAGGAAAAGGAAGTGTGATGTTGGAATTCAATTCAGGAAAATCTATTTCTTCGTTTAATGTGTTGTATGTACCAAAACTTCGTAAGAATTTAATTTCTGGTCATGTATTAAATAAGTGTGGATACAAACAAGTGTATGAATCCGATAAGTATATCTTATCGAAGTCTGGTGTATTTGTAGGATTTGGCTATTATAATAATGGGATGTTTATGTTGAATTTGAATAAAATTCCTGTCGATTCTAGTTCTGTTTATATGACTTTTTCTATTGTTATTAATTCTTCATTATGGCATGCTCGTTTAGGACATGTGCACTATAAAAAAAATGCTTGAAATGTCTAAAGATGGTTTAATTCCTGCTATTGATAAAAATACTGAAAAATGTAAAACTTGCATGTTGACAAAAATCACTAGAAAACCTTTTAAAAGTATTCCAAGGAAATCTGTATAACCTAAATTAATACATAGTGATTTATGTGATTTTCATGCAACTCCATCTTTAGGCAATAAAAAGTATATTGTCACTTTTATAGATGATGCTTCTAGGTTTTGCTATATTTACTTGCTGCATTCAAAAGATGAAGTCCTAGATAAATTTAAAATTTATAAAACAGAAGTTGAAATACAACAAAATTGCTTGATTAAAACCTTATGCACGGATAGAGGTGGTGAATATTATGATCCTAAATATTTTCAAACCGTATGGGATAATTCATGAAACTATGGCTCCTTATGTACCATAACAAAATGGTGTGGTTGAAAGGAAAAATAGAACTCTTGAAGAAATGGTTGATGCCATGTTATCTTACTTGGGCTTGAGTGACGGGTTTTGGGGAGAAGCCATGTTAACGGCTTGCCATTTATTGAATAGGGTTCCTAATAAAAGGAACAAAATTACCCCATATGAACTTTGGTATAAGAAATGACCCAACTTGACATTTTTGCGAGTTTGGGGGTGTAGAGCCGTGGTTAGACTTCCGGACCCTAAAAGGAAAAAGTTGGGAGAAAAAGGTATTGACTGCATCTTTGTTTGATATGCTGAGCATTCCAAGGCATATAGGTTTTATGTAATACTCCCTCCGTCCCAATCTAAATGTCCTAAAATGGGCTCGGTGCGGGAATTAAGGAAAGTGAGGTAGGAAAGAGAAAAAGTTTAAATGTTATGAGTATGAAAAATTAAATAGGAGAGAGAATGAGTGGGAGGAATAGTTAGGAGAGAGAATGTTGTGAGTGTAAAAGTAAAGTAGGAGAGAGAATGAGTGGGGTAGGAAGAGTATAAAAATAATAAAAAGTTTCCATTTTGGGATTGAGATATTTTAAGTGGGACGCCCAAAAAGGAAAGTTGAGACGTTTAGATTGGGACGGAGGTAGTAGAAGCTAATGATTTCATTTCTATTAACACAATTATAGAATCGAGAGATGCAACATTAGATGAGAATTGTTTCTCTTCCATACCTAGACCAAAGGATATTATACCAATTTCGGCTGAATCTCAAATGAATGATCATTCAATTGATGTACAAAGTGAGACACCCGAACCTCGTAGAAGTAAAAGAGCAAGAAAAGCTAAATCATATAGTTCTGATTTTCAACTATATTTAGTTATGGGATCAAGAGATCAAATTGAATCTCAATAGTCTTACTGTTATAGTATAGAGGAGGATCCAAGAACCTATGATGAAGCAATAAAATCTCGAGATGCTGGTTTATGGAAAGAAGCAATTGATGATGAGATTAGTTCTATTATGGAAAATAATACATGGGTCTTGTCTGATTACCACCACGCTGCAAACCTTTAGGGTGCAAATGGATCTTCAAAAAGAAAATGAAAGTCGATGAAACAATTGACAAGTTTAAAGCTTGATTGGTAATCCAAGGCTATAGACAAACGGGAGGGATCGATTACTTCGATACCTATGCACCAGTTGCTCGTATCATTACTATTAGATTACTGATAGCTTTGGCAGCTATTCAGAATCTATTGATCCATCAAATGGATGTCAAAACAGCATTTTTAAATGATGATTTAGAAGAAGATGTGTATATAAAACAACATGAAGAATTTGTTATGCCAGGTACTGAGCATAAGGTATGTAAGTTAATTAAGTCATTGTATGGGCTAAAACAAGCACCTAAACAATGGCATCAAAAATTTGATTAGGTTGTTTTGTCAAATGATTATGTTTTAAAGCAGTCAGACAAATGTGTATATAGCAGATTTGATGAATCCGGCAAAGGTGTAATCATCTGCGTATATGTAGATGACATGTTGATTTTTGGCACAGATGAAAATGTAGTTGATAAAACTAAGAAGTTTTTGTCATCAAAGTTCTCTATGAAGGACATAGGAGAAGCCGATGTAATTCTTGGTATAAAGATTAAAGGGATGAACAAGGGAATTGCAATTACACAATCTAACTATATTGAAAACATTCTCAAGTTTAATTGTGATGATTGTTCTAAAGTCAGTACTCCCATAGATCAAACTGAAAAACGTGTGTCAAACACTGGTAAACCTATATCACAGCTCGAAAACTCAAAAGCTATTGGCAGTTTGATGTATGCTATGATGAGTACTCGACCTAATATTGCTTATGTAGTTGGAAGATTGAGCACGTTCACTAGTAATCCTAGTAGACAGCATTGGCATGCAATAACAAGGGTGCTCAAGTACTTAAAAGGTACTATAAATTATGGTTTGTGTTATTATGGACATCCTTCTATATTATAAGATTACACAGATGCTAGTTGGATCAACCAAGAAGATTCATCTTCTACTTGTGATTAGGTGTTCTTACTTGGAGGAGGTGCCATTTCTTGAGCTTCCAAAAAGCAGACATGTATTACCCATTCTACAATGGAATCTGAGTTCGTAGCATTGGTTGTTGCCGGAAAAGAAGCAGAATGGCTTCAAAACATGATATATGAGATTTCATTGTGGCCAAAACCGATATCACCAATCTCTATCTGTTGTGATAGTGCATCCACATTGGCTAGGGTTTATAGTCAGATTTATAACGATGAGTCTAGACACTTAGGTTTCAGACATAGTATGATTCGTGAATTGATAATGAATGGTGTGATTTCAGTTGAGTTTGTTCGGTCTCAACAAAATTTAGCTGATCACTTGACAAAGGGGTTAGCTAGAGACTTAGTAAATAATTCACCAATAGGGATGGGATTAAAGTCCATCTAATCCTCCAATTGTGAGATACCCAATTCCCTTCTAATACAACGTTAGAAGCCTGAATTCAATGTGGAAAGCTCACAGTTGGAGATTGGAGCACATGTTATTATATTTCCCAAGGTATGTGTTCAGACCTGCAAGTGATGGTTAGGTTGAAGAATATCTTCTTAATGGTTCTTTTTAAAAATTGCAAATACAGGTGCAGGATTAAGGGAACTACCTATGTGGACATGAAGTTTTGCCCGGTTAAAATTTATTGACCCCAAAAAATTTTAAATTCCCCCCATTTAATGATTTCAAATTTCAAGGCATCTCTTCAAATGTCTTATCACGGCCGTCAAACCGTCAAAGGGACCCCTCTGGACGTGACACGTGTCCACTAGGTGGCAGTTGTAGTGTGCATCTCGCCCTATTGATGTCAAAGGGCAGGAATTGAGTGCAGTAGCTTGAATTTCTCGCCTGAAACATGAATGATCCAGGTCTCAAAATTGGGGGCTATTGATGTGATTGTGAAATTGGGATTTTGGCTTGAACAGTAGGTTAGGCCCAAGGTGGCAAAATGGGCCAAGTGGGCCAAATATGTAAAAAGTGGGTATTATATGTAAGCCTATAAAGGTAAAGCGACATTCGAATGAGGCGACAAGTGTGACCAGTAAGTTTAACTAATTGATATGCTGCCATGTGTACGCCCCACTACAATCGTCAAAATAGTACGATGTGACAAGGTGAACATTGATTTCCCACTAACTTGGGGGTGGTTGGCACCCTTAGTGGATGATGGACAAATGTCCCCCCATGTGCAAGGCACATGCTACATGGGGATATATAAGACTTAGAGAAAATGTTATTTGTAAGTCTCTCACACTCTCTCTAAGCTATCTCTCTCTCTCTCTCTCTAAGTTTCCATTGTTACCAAGCTCAGTTACAGTTACAGTCACTTATTCTCGCGCCGGAGGGGTTTTGCCAGAGCCGGCTTAGTTCACGTTCTTGCTTGTGTGTAGGTGACTTATTAGACCATTCATCAGAGGAGTCTAGCCGGAGTATCCATTATTTTCGGTTCTGCTGCAGATCCTGTGCAACCCGTTTGGCGGTGTAGCATCAGTTATGCTCCATCATTTTTCACGTTGTGCTATTATGATAGTCATATATCTGTGTGTGAACAAACTGTGAGACACACTCAGAAGAAACAATGGGAGAAATTTTGGGGATAAACAAAAAAAAACTTTTGAGTCATGTCTCCGAGACACATTGTGATAACTATCTATAGAGTGAAAAACCTCTGAGACTCAACCATAAGAGGCAAAATGAGAGAGAATTGAAAAAAAATTTGAATGTTATGTCTCATACTTCAATTTCAAGCACTGTATTATTAAATTAAATTTTTATAACTTATAATTATAAAAATTTAGCACATTTACACAGTTTACTTTGCAGAGAAGAGTATTGAACTGCTGCATCTCGAAGGTTAAACCGTAGCCATCTAGAAGGTAGAGAGAAGCCAGCTGATTGACAGAGTTTACATTACAGAGGTGGCCAAAGATAAGAAAGATGACCGAAGAAGGTGACGTTGGCGTTCGAACTGGACATGCTTCCAGATTTGGACCCTCTCCCCTACATCTGTCTTTCACAAATGAGAACGGGATAGGTGAGAGATGGAGAGAGAGAGGTTGGGGAAGTTGCAAATGAGAACGGGATAGGGTAGCTACATCGTGTTTTATATGTTTAGGGTTTGGGTGGGGAAGGGTAATTTCAATTTACAATACTTCATAAAAGAACAGGGGGCCTTAGGGAAATTAACATTCCCCTAGTGGATAAGAGGGAAATAAAGAAAAGGCTCCTTGGTTGCTCCACTCCTATATAATAACCCTAAAATTAAGAAACCTTTAGGGCTATATATTGTCTCTATCAATCCTTGGTGGCTCCGCTGTAACGCACTTCAGATGAATCTGCTGTGTGACAAACGAAAGATGCGATGGATAAGAGACGAAATCCAAACACAGTGTTTTGGTAGAAAAAACAATAATGTAGAATCTTAACTTAGACAAGTGTATGGATTAAATAACAAGGAGGGGACTATGAAATTCAATTAAATGGAATCAAGACATGAACGTAAAGAGTGACACCACGATTTGTTAACGAGGAAAACCTTAGAGATAATAATCTCTTCGGAAAAAACCCTGGGAGTTAGGTCTCCAACCATAAATGTTTCACTATATGAATTGAGATTACAACTGCGGAAGATGATGAAGAGGATTACAATCGATGTGTGCGTATTGTGTGTAAAAGAACATGTATTTTTCCGTCTCCATCTCCCCTTAAATAAGAACAACTATGAACGGGTAAGAAGTAGTTCCTATAATCTCGGCATCCAAGCTTATCTTCTCAACGTCCACAAGACCAAGTCTTCTTTGCCGTTGAAGAGGGTTTGAACGTGCTTGGAAATATCCCGTGTTTATCTTTCTTATTTACTGTAAAATAATAATAAAGATATTATAAAAAACAAATAAGTAAATATTAAGTAATACTTACAGTGGAATAACATCTTGACATGCAGGAGCAACTGAAGATGTCACCATGCTGAAAAATACCCACAACACACAGAATGTTAGTCCGGCAACTCATCCCGATCGGTGGAGATTTTCTCTGATCACGGTATGATTTTTCACTTTGGCTTCTGCTTATTTTCCAGTTTTCATTTACCTATTTAAAAAAAATAGTTTATTTTTTCTTATTTTTCTTCGTGTGTGTTAATTATAATCTGTGAACTTGTTGAATTTCTCTTATGCATGCATTTATTTTTATTTTTGCTGAGGGAAGTATTCCACAAACTAGATTTATCTATTCGAACTAGATCTACCATAATTACCAACTCCCTCCGTTCCAAAATGAACGAAAATTTTGAATTGAACATTCAATTTGGTAGGACAGAAGGAGTATCTTCTTGTGACTTATATACACTAATTTGAATTCGTTATGTATTATTTTCCTTGTTGTTCATGAAAAGCTCTTAATAATTTGAATTTGTTAAGTATTATCTTCTTGATGCTGAACTGATAAATTTTGTTTTAAATTTGTGGATTCAATATGGATCCATTTATATGTATTCTTGTGAACATTAGAATATATCTACCTGATCAAGCATGATCTACCATTATTTCTTATCTGCCTGTAATATACATAGTAAAATGATATGGTCTCTTTTATTAAAAGAATATTTATAGTATTTCATCAGAAATAATCTATCTGACCAAACATGATCCACACTTATTTCTTATCTACCTAATTCATATTTGAATGGTCCTGTTTGCTTAATCAGTTCAAAGGTTAAGCAGTTAAGCTTTGACAGCTGAGGTGAAATCTTAGCTGTCAGATATTAACTGTTTATAAAAAGCAAGGGTGAAATGTGCAGCGGAATGAATAGTGTTGAAATAATGTAAAGACAGGAGATTAGTGTATGTGTGTGTAGGTGTGTGTGTGTGTTTGTGTGTGATAATACCAAATGAACACAAGAATTTTAAGGCGGTTCAGAGTTCACTCCTCCTACGTCCACCCTCACTGTCAACCTTGACAAGTGAGATCAATCCACTTAAATCTAGTTCCCTTTAAGATTTACAAAGGATTGGTTAGGCAAGTTCCTTGAACCTCCTCTTCCTAATTAGTACAGTCAATTAGGGATTTGCTTGTTACGAAGAAAATTGCAATACCCACTTAAAGTCAGTCTTAAGTGGTTACACAATGATTTATACACCTGAATTACAGTTACAAGTGTCTCAAAGTTGTTTGATTGTTGGTTGCAGGTGTTGCAGGTGTGGAGGGGTTTAAGGTAAGTTTGTAAAAGTTGTATATTGAAGGGCATTGTCTTCAGTCTTTAAGGATTCCTTTTATAGGCTTGAATATAGCCGTTGGAGGAGACAAGGTAGTAAATGCAAGTGGGTGAAATAGTGTTTGCATTTAGAGCCTTGTCAGACCGGATAATAACCGTCAATGTCCGCAACCATTTTATATGATCTTCATGGAGATGTGCTGGCAACATCTATTGAGAGAGATTGGGCAAGGCACATCTTGATCATCACAGAAATACTTTACTGCTGTTGATGTTGAAGATCATAGCTGTCAGAGGGATGAGACCTTTGCTGTTGAGAATCTTAGCTGTCAGGCTTAGTTCTTTGAGTTTGCAGGTTTAGGAGATATGGAGTTGGGTAGATGATTATGTAATGATCCTCTTGTAAATAAATACATTGATTTATATGATTGGTCTTGCGTTTGATCATTACATCATTGCTGTCCAGTTGATTTAAGAGGTGTGCAGTTGAGTCATGGCTGTCCAATGTTCATGAGTTATCTTGGCTGTCAGATAACATTGGATTAGGATATGTTTCTTTGTCAAAACCCTGTATAACTATGTGGTTTACATAGTTAGGTTCTAACAATTTTCCCCTTTTTGGCAAAGTAATATATCTAATAAAATATATGACCTGCAAGATACTCATGAATTGAATATACCAATGAAGATGAAACAAATCTTCTTGATTCAACCATAAGAGCCAAAATAAACAAATTATCCAAAATAACAATTGTTTAAAGCAGGTGATAAAAGGTAGGGTTTAAAAGACTTATCCAAAAAAAGAAAAAAAAATTCTAATCAGAAAATTCATTTCTTTCTCTTCTTGCTGCAAGGAGTTCATCTCTTTCAGCTAGCAGCACCTTTCTCATCTTCTCATCAACACCTCTGAAATAAATTTCATTGTTCCATTCCCAGCTCATCTCATCATCATAGGTGAAGGTTTGATCTTGTCTTTCTTTGAGAACAGCTTTGGGTAGAGGTTCTTCGTCATCTCTTATCCTTAGATTACCCCATTTTGGAGCATTCTTTGCTCTAGAGCTTTGGCCTTCCGGTTCCTTGCAAATAGGTTAGAAAAGAAAGGATTTATTTGCAGAGAGATGGTTTGTTGAAGAGGAATTTGGATGGTGAGGAGGGTCCGTGGTGATAGTAAGAACGATAGAGGTTGTAAGCTGATGCACTTGCTTCACTCCGGTGCATCTTCTTCATCATCACTTGGACCTGATAACTTTGGGAGCTTGACACCGAAGCTCTTTTTCCCAGTTGATAGCTACCTCATTAGATTCAATTGTTTTTCCCTTGGATGTCCTCTTTTCAGGTTTGGCTCCAACAGAGACTTCCAAAATGTGTCTCATTTTGGTTATCATGGTCCTTGTGAATTTCTGCATATCAGTGATGGTCACATGATATGGAGGCACAAAAGTTGAGGGATTAAAGGTTGGAGGAAGGTTAGCTTGGAGAGATCTGGTGTTTAGGGGGATGAAGGAAGAAGGTACTGAAGTGGTAGGAGGAAATATGGCTGTCAGGTTTGGCTTTGCAATGACAGCCATGATCTTGGCTTTATTACAGCAGATTCTCCGGTACATCTCTTTGGTCAATTCAATGCAGAGAGCATATATAAGGGATGAGGGCATATATATGCATTCATTGATGTTGGTTGACAAAAGTTGGGTGAACAACACTTTCCAGTCAATGATGGTTGCAAGGTCCATGAAGTTGGGCAATCTGGGGGCATTGTGAAAGAAGGAATTAGGGA